>RXPK01000482.1:0-94098 GCA_004143645.1 Protaetia brevitarsis | reverse complement strand
CTTTATACTCTTCCATAACAAAAATATATATTTAACGTTTTTCGTTCTTTAAAACGTTGTCGGGTTTAGAAAACACACAGGCGATATATTTAAATTCACTTATTCTATTAACACAATTACGTAATAAAATCTATTAAAAATTGCTTATTAACTATATCACTTAACCACAATTCTTTATTTATTAAACGATATTATATTACATGTACTAGTTCAATCGCGACCCACTATCAATCGTATCATGACGCCTCCTGGCCACCGACGCGTTATTAAGCTCGCGAATTCCAGATTGTTCGAGGCTTCTAGAACGTCCTCGAATTTCTTGAGAATATTCTCGATTCTTCGACCGGTGCTGCCCTTGTAACCGTCGTAGTCATTCTTCTTCCGCATCCACCCACTAGACGCCATCGAACCCCAGTTGAAAAGTGGCGCTCGTTAACTGCTCCCCCTTAGATCTGTTCCGTCCCGAACAGGAACTATCACTCCATAAAACGAACATTCTCTCATTCTCACCGACGAGGTCGGAAGAAATAGCACCACCTCCGTCGCTCCCTCTGCTGACCGCGGGTTGAGTGATACTAGAACTCTATTCCAGAATAACGGAAAATTTCTTCGAGCATGTTCCTTACGACCCTCCATCCAACCATCCAATCCACGCCTATTTTGGCACCCTGATCTTATTGATCTCCAGCTCCAACAGCGGCTCTCTTAACTATCAGGCGTCCGCACAACACCGTAGGTAGGTTGGCGCAACTGAGGGCTCTTTGTCACCAAGTAGAATAAAGCCGTTCTTCCTGCAGTGCAAAGCCTTGCCCACCTCAGGTTCAGCTTCGGAGATATTACACCACCAAATTCTTCGTGAATACGTAGCATCCCTCGCCCATTCTTAGATCTTCGCAAACAATGCTATAACGAGCACCCTTCAGAGCCAAAAACAAATCCTCCTGATCTCCGTTGTTACACCAGGACGCACTTGGCGCCATTCCATACTTGTCCATGAACTCCTCATAGCTGATGTCTTCTTCGGGAGTCTACAAACTCGGACCATCTGCTCGTCCTCTTGATTGTCTCCAAATAAGGAGCTAGGCGATTAAAATCGAACCACTCTTGCTTACCATTGGGTTTCTTTCTGATGCGAGATGAGTCATTAATTCGCTTTATTACTTCGAAGGCCGTCCCACGATCGTTGCAGCTTAGTTGAGAAGCCTCGACGTCGCTGAGGACTGAACAGCCAAGACCAGTCTCCAGGCTGATATCCGCCTTCATTCGCTCTGATGTCGATGTTCCTTCATGCGGTCGCTTGCTTCATGGATATTCGCCCTCACCCGATCGAAAATATCACATTCGCCTCCGCAAGTCGAAACATAGTCATCTCCACACTACCTCCTTCATTTGTTTAAAGCCGAACTTAGATCGCATGGTAAGCGCAGCTCTCGTCCAAAAGCACACTAGATGGACTTTGCCAGTGTTTCGTGACCGATGCTCTATACGCCAGCAAGAATAGAGTAGTGCTGAGTCCCAATCTCGCTGGTGGTCTGCGACAACTTTTGATAGATACTTGATAACTGTCCTGTTCATGCGGCCCACCATCCCATCGATTGCGGGTGCAAGGCAGTTGTCCGGTCTTGCGAATACCAATATTTTGCACACCTCTTGAAACACTGCTGATTCAACAATTCCGTCCCTGGTCGGAGTGAAGTTCAAGCGGCACACCCAAACCGACTGAAAGTTCTTTAAACTAAAGTCTCAGCCACTGTAACAGCTTCCTGATTTGGTAATGCGTAAGCTTCCACCATTTGCTGAAGTAGTCCACTGCAACCAAGATGTATTTATTTCTCAAATCCGTCGTGGAAATGGTCCGCAACATCAATCGCAATCCCTTCAAAAGGACTGCCAACGTTGTATTGCTTCATAGGGCCTCTTCCTTTGGAAGGTCCATTGGCAGCGCCGCAAGTTGTACATCTCCGGCACCAGTCTTTCACGTCATTCTTTGCAAATTAACCCAATAGAATCGCTCTCTGAACCTCTCTATAGTCTTCCGAACTCCAAATGCCCTCCCGATGTCCATCATGAAGAAGTTTAAAACTTCGGGAATTCTTAGCTTTCGGAACCACAATCTGAAGTCTGCATTTGTCCCAGCTTCGTCTTCTAACACTCGTCTGAGAAGACCATTTTCCATTACCAAAGAGCCCCACTGACCCAATACGTTTTAGCTCTCGCGAATATGGTGCTACCGTTCCCCAGTTAGGCCGCGCTTCTTGCATCTTCCACTCCATCATCACACGCTTCAAAAACTTCGTCAGACTCCTGGTCAGCTCGGATTTGGTCTTAGTCCATCTATCATCTATGACAGTAGTCCTTAAGCAGTTGCTTCATTTTTCTCTTCGGCACGACAGCAGTGGCGTACAAACCTTGAACAGGTCTCCTCGATAGTGCGTCAGCGTTTCGATGACTGGGTCCAGGCCGAGTTCCGATAAAAGTCATACTCTTCAAGACGCTTCTATTCCATCTGAACCTGCCCTTCCGGATTCTTGAAGCTGCCAACCACATCAATGCCGCATGGTCCGTTCTTACAAGAACTCCTGCCATAGAAGATATTTATGAAAGTGCTCTATAGACTTAACTACGGCCAACAGCTCTTCTCCTGTCACACAATAATGTGCGTTCCGGTTTCGACAGCACATTTGCTGAAGTAACCAGCACTTTTTCGTGGCCATCTTGAACTTGGACAACACGCCTCCGATGACCCACATTGCTGGCATCAGTATCCAAATAGAATTTTCCTTTCACCTGTGGATAGCACAAGATGGCGCGCAGTGGTCAGCATCTGTTTCAATTCTTCAAAGGCATCCTGCAGCTCTTCTCCAGACCTAGTCTCTGCCCTCTTCAGTTAGTCTCGTGAGAGGCTTGGCGATGTTAGCAAATCCAGAAACGCAATCGTCCGTAATAAGTGCATAGCCCAAGAAAACTTCTTATTTCATGCTTGTCCTTCGAACCGGCCAAGACTTGACCGCTTCTATCTTCCCGGTGTCAACCGACACTCCATCCTCCTGAACTACGTGCCGAGGTAGTCAACTTGCTTCTGGAACAGGTTGCACTTTTTGGGGTTAAGCTTCAAATTCGCTCCTTTCAATCGCTGAAATACTTGCTCCAAGTTCTTTCAAATGGTCCTCAAAAGATTTTCCTAAGACAATTAATATCGTCGAGGTATACCAAGCAAGTTCCCAGGATAGTCCTCTAGTACGTTTCCATCAATCTTTCAAACGTCGCGGAGCATTACATAAACCAAATGGCATGACGTTAAATTGCCACAATCCTGTCCCGATCGTAAACGCCCGTCTTCTCCTTATCTTTGCCTCTACTTCGACCTGCCAATAACCACTCTTCAGGTCAAGGTCGAAATACTTACACCCACCTAGGTATCCAAAGTGTCATCGATTCTGGGCAAGGCATAAACTGTCCTTCTTTGGTTACTTTATTTAGTTGTCGATAATCCACGCAGAACCTAGTTACCATCCCTTCTTCTTCACCAGTACCACTGGAGAAGCCCATGGACTGTCGATGGTTCAATTTACTCATCCCCGCTCCATATCCTGTAATAATTTGTTCTGCTTCGGCTCGTTCGCCAATGGCAATCTTTCTGAGGCTTGGGCGGATCGCTGGCATCTCCAGTGTCTATTCGATGTCGTAACACACTTAGTCCTGCCCCTCGTGTTCCGGTCTTCTGCTTGGAAAAGATCTGGGTAGCGTGCAAGCAGCTGTTTTACGGTATGCGTTGTTGTGTGTCAATCCTTGCAAGACACTATCAATGAAGTTATTCAACCATCTAGGAAGCGGATCTGGATTTGTTTTACGCCATCCTCTTTGTTGACAATCATCGACACACTAGCACAATATTCCCAAAGGTACGCCCTTCTTCACCTTACTGGATACCTATTGACGTTCATCAGTCGAACGGGAGTTTTCTCCAGCTTGTATCACTGCCTTAGCACACAGTATTCCACGACCTTGACGCTAATCGCTCCCGTTCCAGCATTAAAACTGCCCTTTGGGAATATCTCCATTTGGTGCTCGCTTCCACAAGGTTTCACTGCGCTCGCCACAGTTACTTCTTCTGCCAACACTTGCAGGCCGACATATTCTTTGCTATGGTTGAGAATAACTTCTTCTTTGCCAACCTTCAACACTCCTGCTTGCAAGTCCAGTTAAAACCAAATTCTGTCATTATGTCCATTCCGAGGATTACGTCTTGTTCTATATCTGCAACTACTACACGATACTGGCATGCAGTATCACCAATACGGAAGTGGGCTATCGTCTCCCCCAACACGTTGACTGATTGCCAGTGCCGTAACGTAGCGTCCACCTGGTTGGATGTATCCGGTTCTTCTTTCCACTGCTTCCGGCCGAAGAATTGTCATGTGTTGCACCAGTATCTAGCAGTAATCTCTCGGTTCCATTTACATGCCATACACGACGAGGCCTTAGGTCTACATCCCACTGAAGCAACAATCACTGGTGTTACTGGGGTCATACTACATACGGTCGACGATGCCCCTTCCCGTCGGTGGTTTTTCGTGGAACGGGACGATCCGACTACGTACGTGCCCCATCTTCCACAATTCCAGCATCGTCTTCCTGGTTGCCTAGTTTGCACGGATTCCTTTTCGTCATCAATTCCGTCTCATCTTTCGTAATCATTTCATCTAATTTCGCCATAATTCCTTCTAATGGCTCTTCTTCCTCGTGACTCCCGAACACGACGCGAGCAAGTCCTTGACCGATTGCTTCACGGCTTCAAATCTAGTGCTTGTGAGCTAAAGCCTGGTTCAACGTTTGCGGCGAGCGAGCTTTACTGCTGTTGAGTATCCTTATCGAGCAGCCATCTAGGAATTTTCCACAGCGAGAACTCTCGCACACATCTTCCGGTACCGTTGGTACGCACTCTTAATTAGACGAACGACGTCAGCTTCATACTCCTGTAAGAGTCTCGTTCGACCTCTGACAGAGATTTTCAACTGCGAGCGAATACTTGCTGCAGATGTTTGTTACCGAAACGCATCTCCAATTGATTAAGTAGCGTTTGGTAATTTTGTCGCTCCGTCGAAGGAATAACCTGGATACCTTCAAAGCATCCGCCGCGCAGCTACTGATAACATGCTGCTTTGGTAGCTTCCGTCCAGCCATATACCGTAGCTGTGGATCCAGCAGCGTCAAATAGTCTTCCAAGGAGTCTTCCCGTCGAATGTAGGAGGTCACATTTATTTTGAACCGTACAGATGGGCATCGAATTTCTGGTTCCATCTGAGTGCTTTCCGTATTGGTAGAATTTCCAGTTTCTTCCGTGTTTCGTAATGGTTCCAGAAGAATTTGTTCTTCTAGAACCTTCATGCGATCGTCCAATTCTTCAATCATTCTAGATTTTTCGTCGATTCTGTTCATTATTCGTGTTTAACATTATTAGAACTTTCTATAACTTCTCTTCTATGTTTTCAATCTTTTTTCTAATTTTCTAGAATTTCTATTTTTTCTCGTCCATGTTTTCAATTTTTTCAGAACTTTCTCTTCTAAATTGCGAGAATTTTCCATAACTTTCTCTTCCAGTTTTCTAGATTTTCTATATTCTTCTCGTCCAAGTTTCAATTTTTCTAGAACTTTCTCTTCTAAATTGCGAGAATTTTCCGTAAGTTCTTTTAGAAGTTCGCCATTACCACCAGACACTTCAACAAATATGTCTCAGGATCTTCACCAGCTGCTTCTATTGCTCTTCGTAATCTCGACTGAAGCTCGCCTTCCTCCACTCGTATCTTCATCCCTTTCTTCTAATTCCCGTTGAAATTCTACCACTTTCAAGTCCACTAATTTACAGTATTTCGCCCATTGTTTTCAATTAAACACTATGTTAGTCCACTAATATATCGCCAAATCCCACACACCTGACACCAATTGTAACGTTTTTCGGTTCTTAAAACGTTGTCGGGGTTTTAGAAAAACACACAGGCGATATATTTAAATTCACTTATCTCTATTAACACAATTACGGTAATTAAAATCTATTAAAAAAATGCTTATTAACTATATCACTTAACCACTAATGTCTTTATTTATGTAAACGCATATTTATATTACATGTACTAGTTCAATCGCGACCGCACTATCGAACTCGTATCGATGACTGCTCCTGGCCAACCCGACGCGTTATTTATAGCTGGCGCAAACGTCCAGATTGTTCGAGGCCTTCTAGAACGTCCTCGAAGATTCTGGAGAATATTCTGAATCTTCGACCGGTGCTGCCCTCTGTTATTCGTCGTAGGTAGTTCTTCTTCCGCTATGCCAGCGCCATCTAGGACGCCTATCGGAACCGCCAGTTGAAAAGTTGGCGCTCGTTACAATATATACTGCTCTGTTTCTCAGAACAAATGCCCGGAATTTCAATTTTTTTTTTACTTACGCGGGTTATTTATCTGGAAATTTTGGGGTGGTCAGCCTAAATACTCTCCCGAATTATCTTTATACTGAGCCAACGGAACCACCCTCGTTTTACGGATAACCCAACCTGCTCCTTTGAACGACGAGCCACCGCTGGAAAACAATCTTTTTGTTTGGTAGCGATTGGTTTTAGAAGATGTAGCCAAAGATACTTTACAACGGTGTTTTTTTCTCAACCGCACACTGGCGAAATTTTCCGAAATCGTGGCCAAAATAAATATTACTCTTTATCAAAGTACTTTTTGAGCTAATTGTGGTAAAAAGACCATTGAAAAGTTAGAAATGATATGATAAATGGAATATATAATATTTATACGGGTAATTATGTATAGTATCCATCAAAAAATATATAACAAAAGCAGTATGTAAACCGATGATTATTATAAAAGGTAATTAGTGATGCTATTGATTAAAGGGATAGGCAAGCTTAATAATATATTTAGAAATTAGGATAAACAGGCTAAAGTAAACAATAGTACTTAAGGTAGGATTTCGCATAATATAATGAGATTAGTAACAGACAAGTATAAAATTGTTTATCTTATTTATTAAATGGAAGTAGAGATTGGTAGTAGAGAATTGCTGTAGTTACAAATATATGTTGCAAATTTTACTCCTAATAATTTTTTTTACTATGTTTCATTTACGTTTCTTGTTTACTGGGTTCTCAAGAAATATTAAAAAGAAAAAGCGTTTCATATACGGTACAAGGTATATGTTGCAAATTGTACACCCAAGAATTTTTTTATTATGTTTCATATACGTCCCTTGTTTAATGGGTATCCATATCATCGAATACTAGCATACACAGTATTTATTTTATTATTTACGCAGATTGTGGCACAAGCGCGATTCTTTTTTAAAAATACAATTATTTACAAATATTTGCGGTATGGTTAACTTTGTATATGGTATAATCACTACTATATCCACCATTGTAAAACAAACACTTGACTTTCTTTTAATATGTGCAATAATTATCAACTAAAATTATAGTGATATTTGTAAAGAACGGCTTGTTATTACTGCTTCTTAAAAAAGTATTTACTACAACATTGTTTTCCTAATACGCACAATTTTAGATGTAAGTGTAAAGTAAACATGACTGTGCAACTAACGTAAGTACACAACCAAACGTCTGTAAAAATTAACAATCCAGCGTTGTATTGTAAACACATTACTGTGTTTATTTTAATTACAATATATTTACAAAATAGCGGATGTAAACTGTAGACGGCGCCTATCCAAATAAATAACGCGGAGTATAGTAGCTTGGAGCACAATTGGAGTAAATATTACATTTTTTTTCTTTTGAGTGCACATAACCTCGATGCCACATTACTTTGCATAATCTATATCGCGATCATGAATTGCCCAATATTTGCAGATTGTTGTCCACACGTGCATCAAAATTCGCTATATATTATGCATAACAGTATGTTGCAACTTGCATTCACTGAATAACTGTCAAGCGTAAACATAACATTATCTAATCTAACGGCATAACTTTATCTAAAGTTATGCCGTTACGCTAACCAAATAAATTTAAAAATTTTTGTTAAAGTCCCAATCACGTTGTATTAAATATTGTTGTATGTATACCTGTATACGTATTTCTACTAGTGGTGGGCACAAAGTAGTTGTTGGTTACAAAATATCCGCTACTTAATACTCAGAGTAACGAGCAGTGGTTGATTATAACGAGTAGAGTAGAAATATTCGAATATTCAATGAGTGCACCGAATATTAGTTTATACAGTGATCGGTATAAATATTGCAACATATGGGACTTTTTTTATTATTAAAATATTCAAAATTTTTCTTGAGGGAATAGGTTGTGCATGTCTAGGAACCTTAAAATTTATTTTGACATACGTCACGTGATCACTAGTATGGCGGTAAGTTTAAAACAAAAAAGTTTGATCATAAAAAGGGCCATTATAACCGATTTCTGAAATTCGATAAAATAAGCACGGCATACGTTATTCCACGTTTATTGGAACAGCCTGTATATAAATATTTATACCAATCGAAAGGGCTGACTAAACCGTATAAGTCCGCCATTGAAACTTTTTTTCTATCTCTTGCCGTTTAAAAGTTATTCAGAAGAAACCAAATTTGGGCCAAATTGCAAGGGTGAATTGCACCCCCTAAAGTTGAAGTTTTGCAGCAACGGAAAGCGTCCTTGAGTAACACTCCATGGAGTCTACAAACTGACAAAGTTTCACCAAAATCTGCGATTTACAGTTCGCGAGGTTCCCTTGTTAGATGTAGCTGTTTATTTATATTTGTGCATTTTATTAAAAAAAAGATAAAACAAGCAGGAATAAAGAGTCAGTAACTATTTAAAATAATAAAACAAAAAGTTGGTAAGTCTTGATTAGATTGATTAGAAATAACTTACATATTTATAATATAAAAACATTGTAATTTTCCACAACAATACATTTGAAAATAATAATACGTTTGTTATATCTAGCGGCACGTTAAATTTAAACGATTATCAAAAAAAAATATATTAAATCTTAATAAATTCAATCAACACCCCTACCTCAAAACTTCTATTCAAAATATTGATGCAACTAGGTCAAAAACAGGGGAAGCTCTTTTCACTAAATTATGTTATTGTTACTTTTCGTTGTAATTTTTTTAAATTTGTAACTGTCAGGGAGTTAGGATTAAGGGGTTGGCAATACAAGGGAGCAGTAATATAGTTTATAGGTTTATAGTATAGCATGAGCAAGATGGTTGTAACCTGTGTTAAAAGTTGATAATAAATCTATGCTTGGTCTTTTAATACTTTATTCATCTCTACGAAGTGACAGTAACCACATAATACTTTCTAAATTTTCCTTTGTAAATATGATGTTCTCTTACATGTGAATATAGAACCTTACATAATATTCTCTACTGACTTCGCAAAACTATGTAGGTACATATGTATGTAAATAGATATGCAAGTTCCTAGGCATAGACTGCGTGTAGGCAATGCCACTGAGTTTTCCACTTCCCCGATTCTCCGAACGAGTTTGTCCGTGCTTTATATCAATGCATATCACACTGCACTGACGAAACTGTCACGCTGCTTGTAGTCATTAGTTAATAATTTCTATCTATCTATCTATCTATCTATGTATGTATTTAAAACTGCAAAAAGTGTTGCAATGACACTTTCATATCTCACAATGCAATGACCCCCTTAAATTCTAAAGGCGAATTGATCCGCCATAATCTTATCATTGCAGTATACCAGCAAACACCACAAAACTATACACGTTTGATGTAACGAATCTATGTTAGCTTAATAGTGAAGTGAAAAGGATCTAACTGATCTGAGATAGATACATACTTCATATCAACATTTTATTAAATGTGAAGCCGTAGCCCGTAAGAATTTTTCGTACTTCCTCCAAAGTTTTCGTCTCGAAATTTATAAAAGAAAAGTCGGTAGGTAAGTATTTCTTCCTTGAGCTAGTGAAATTATTTACATTTCAGATTTAATCATTTACAGTCAAAAAAATAAGGTTTAAAAATGTTTTCGAAGACGCTAATTACAACATATAAACATGGGATCATTAACATAAGTAAATTCTCATCCTACTTCGCAAAGGATAGATTAGATGGGAAGGTTGCTATTGTCACTGCTTCCACTGAGGGGTACAAATGATATGGTATGAACTGTAGAGATCACATAGATTTTTTTTTATCTTGTAGCATTGGGTATAGCATAGCTGAAAGGCTAGCAAAAGAAGGTGCGAAAGTTGTCATAAGCAGCAGAAAGCAAAACAATGTAGATAGGGCACTATCAACATTGAAATCACAACAATTGACTGTGCACGGACTAGTTTGTCATGTAGGTAATCCAGATGATCGGAAAAAGCTTTATGACGAGGTGCCATAAAAATCATTTTCATAGTTGTTTTAAATTAAAGAAAGAACATTTTAGACTATAAAACAATTTGGTGGGGTGGATATATTAGTATCAAACGCTGCTGTGAATCCTTCAAGAGGTGGTGTACTAGAGGTAATTGATTACATCAATTTACAAAACGATTTTTTTTTGCGTATACATTTGATGGGATGTGGCTTTCTTTAAGAATTCTCTATTGCTACATTCGAAAATCAGATGGAATCAGTTTGTAGTAGCCAAATTATTAGTTACCTTTAATATACTTCTAATATAATGAAGTAATCTAATAAAGTTAAATACTTATGACGGATAATACTTTTACCATTGTTTAAATATATCTAGTTAGTCAACGTAATGCATTTTCGGAAAAATAAAGTATTGCTCAGGGAAGTGGTGCACTCTATCGGTGAATGTAAATTGATTTGAAAACGTGATAAATATAACAGGTATCTCGGTCAGAGAGACAGATTTCTGTGTTTTATCCATCTGCGGAAACGACGGAATCCGTATCGGTGATTTACTAGCACTGGGGAATTGTGTGGCCTGGGGGAAAGGGAGGGTGGATGCATGTGACGCTGTGATGACGCACCTCGCGATAATTCTCGTGTTTGTTTACATTAGAAGGTTAATATTCTGAAGTATTCTGTTATAAATATAAAGAAATTAAAAGTATATTGCAAGGCACGTTCTTGTTGACAAAACATTAATTGAACAATTTTCTAAATTGAGGTTTTTTTTCTTTTAAGAATAAAATATTTAAACTTAAAACAAAAATCACTGAAAAGAGAAAAGTTAAATCTAAAAGGTCGAAAATTTGCCGAGAAAAAAAACATAAATCTACTTCTCAATTTTTATTTACTTAGTTTTTAAATTAATAAGTTGTTTTGTTAACTTAATTTACTTATATTTATGATTATATAATAATCAGAAAATGTTTGTTTTATTAAGAAGAATAAGTATTTAGTTTGATAATATATAATCTGTAGTTCGATGGCCTTTTTTATATTTAAAATTTTAATAAAACGCGGGTTTCTCGTTCGAACGTATATACGAAAACCTTCTTCTCCTCCTCTCTCCTATTGCTATCTTCGCTTCTCCCGTGTATAGCGGTACTATCGCTAACTTCAACTGGTGTAAAGGCGGAAAATTTGAAATTTAAAATGTAGCCTACTATAAATCGTTATTTTTTTTACATGTATGTACAATTTTACTTTACTTTTTGACTTTTTCTTAGTTCTAATTTAATGTGTAGGTACTCTATGTATATGGTTTTCTTATATTCACAAAACATTTTTTATTTGATTTACTTATGTTTACTATTACATAATAATAGAAATTCGTTTTTTATATAATGAATAAATATGTAGTTTAGGAGTACAAATTGCCATTTATTTTTACATATATGTACCACTTTACTTATTAAAAACAGCATACATGATGACGCATTCGCGCTCTTTCTCTTGAGCGGCTGAAAAGTTACGAGGTAACCTTTGGGGGCAACATCCGTATATACAAGGTTACATCGTAACTTTTCAGCCAATCAAGAGAAAGAGCGCGAACGCGTCATCATGTATGCTGTTTTCAATAGCTTTGTTTGTTTGTGTGCTTGGAGCAGTATCTACTGACGTCATCAGAGTAACTTGAGAGCGTCTCAGAGTTGGATTTAAAGATGGTACAAACAAACGCGCTCGATTGCAAATATAACCTTAATTTTATTATTTACTATTGTCAAATTGTCGCAGCTATTATGAATAGGAAAAGTAAAAGTAATTTTTCAAACTAATGAATGTAGACTACAATAAAAATGCATCATATACTATAGTATTTATGTACCTACCAAGTGAAGTTTTTAAAATATAATGATCGTTCTTTACATCAATCACATTGGTATCATTATATTATCCATATCGTGCATATTTGATGCAGGTATAAATCGGATTACATTTACAATGCATTTATTCATCACTTCAATGTCTTGCATTTGGTGCCAAGAACGACCAAAACGGATACATCTAGCACGAGATATTGTTCTTAAATTGGAAAGAACTCAAAAAAAAATGAAAAAAATGCAATATCTCAAAAACTATTCCACAAAAAAAAATTAACCTTGATCCTAAATACACAAGAAAAGTCATCTCTCATTAAACGTACATTTCTAATGTAAACTAGTATTATTGTTGTTTATGTGCAGAGAGAAACCAGTAATTTATTTATAGTGCGATGAAAATGCATGGGATAAAATCTTCGATGTCAATCTGAAGTCCTCTTACATGCTTGCAAAAGAAGTTTTACCTTACCTACAGAAGCAAGGTGGAGGAAAAATTGTATTTATTTCATCAGTTATTGGATATCTACTGCTTCCTGTAAGTAGTTGTTGAATATTTATGCAAATTTGTGGGATTTTTTCTTTTGGATTTTAGATGTTCGGAGCCTATCCTGTAAGCAAAACTGCTCTTATTGGTTTAACTAAAGCAGCAGCCCTACAATTGGCCGACCAAAATATTACAGTGAATTGTGTAGCCCAGGTGCTGTGAAAACAAAATTTGGGCAAATTGTATGTCATTTTTTAATTGCAATTGCTTATTAATAACAGATAAATTGATTTATCATTGTTTCTAGCTAACATCGAATGAAACAGTTGAAAAACATGTATTAAGTGTAATACCCATGAGGAGGTTTGGTAAACCTGAAGAAATCGCTGGTGTTGTATCATTTTTAGTCTCAAATGATGCTGATTATATAACTGGAGAAACTATAGTTGTAGCTGGTGGTGCTACATCACGATTGTAATAAGTATTACCTACAATTTTACATCTTGAATAAAAATTGACTCAACCCTCACAATTTTTAATGGTCGCTACCTTTCTAAAATTGTTGTAATCTTAGCCTATAGCTAAATTTAAATTTCCCGCCACAATTTTTAGTGAATTCAACGTACAGGCACTAAAATAACTATTGACGTAATACAAAATGGTGGGTAATTTTATGTTTCAAAGTTAAAGTTACTAAGAATAATTGTGGGAAATTAAAATTTGGCTATTAGGGTGCCATTCTACAACATTACCAGCATTCGTTACTTTTTGGCAGAAAGATTGTCGAAACTAAAAATAATAAAAAATTATATATAGATTTGTTTGCAATTTTCTTTTATCTAATCTGTACTTTTCATATTAAAAACAACAAATTGTGAATTCAGAATAGTACATGACTATTGTTGATTTCAATCAATTTCGTATACAGGATAATTGCGAAATCATCATTTGAATATAGCCTTGAATTTGAAACAATATTTATTAATAAAAGAGTCTTCTAAATCTAAAAACTAAGATACTTTGCTCTTAGCGTACCCAGTAAACCAAATTCAAATTTCCCTCAATTATTTTTAGTAACTTCAACATTAAAGCGAGAAATTACCTACGATTTTGTATTACATTAATAGTTATTTGAATGCCTTTAAGTTGAAGCTACTAAAAATTATTGCGGGAAATTTGAATTTGGTTTACTGGGTAGTTTCATATTTTTCATCTTCCCTCATCTACAATTAAATTTTCGGCAGATTTGATGAGTGTTATTTTAGTTTCAAGACATACAGAGGTAATTTGTTAGAAAAAGATTTACTAAATTCACAGCAAAAAAAAATTCAGATACGCTGCATACTTTCTGCAGGTCACTATATATTATGTTGTTATGTTATTAAGTGATATAACCGTGAAAGAAGACGCGAATGGGCATCATCGCATTGTGCCATTCGCTCTTGCAATATAAAGTCTCATGCTAACATGAATGGTTGCAGTTTCTTTGTATTTCCGAATGAATCTATTTGCGTAATCAAATTTCAAGAATTAGCAATTGACCCACACAGCACAAAATGCCTAGCAGACATCCATTAGATATCCTTTCTGAATATCCATTAGACGTAATAGACATTCTATGGATGTGTCATAGATCTGCAAATGTCCGCGTATTAGATATCCAAATAGGACATCTAATAGATATCCTGTGTAACACATCTAAGGGACATCCCACAGAGCACAAAATGTCTACCATATATCCATTAAATATTATTTGTGGATATCCATAATATCCATTAGACGTTACAGACATTCTATGGATGTCTCTTACGTGTCCAAACTCTAAATGTCTGCTTACTAGATATCTAAATCCAAATAATACATCTAATGATCCCTTTGAATTCGTGACAAACATGCTCACCAATAGCGACAGTATTGGAAATACTATCTGTTATTTCCCCACTGTGTGCGCACGGCTCAACATACCATTCGCTAGTTCAAAGGGATCGGTATCGTAGATAACATTTTCATCCGATGCACTCCATAGCATATCCCATGATACAAGAATATAAGGTATGCTCTTGCGCATCTAGATGTGACGTATTTGAGGGCCATACGGTCCTACCAATCCAAGAATTTAATACATATTACCAACGTAAAGAAAATAACTCCCATTTTTTTTAAATCTATCTCTTAAATCAATAAAACTGTTTCTTTGCATCAATCAAATTTGCATTGAAAGAAATTTTAGATAATTCACATTTTTTAAATGTAATTTTCAATTGAATGTAAAATCGTTATTGCTTTGTGATGAGCGATTCTGTTGATGTAAAGTATTTTTTGCCTTTTGTATAACATTTTATGTTTGCTTATTTTAGTGCAATGAAGCAAATAAAGCATTAATAGTTACAAGCTTTACTTTAATTGGACATACACTTCTTCAGCTCTTACCTTCATACTTTGTACTTACACGTACTAACATTTCACAAATTGTAAGTGGTTCATATTTTTTTTAATGGCAAATGAAATATCTATTAGTCTGGTACAAACATTAATGCAGACAGTGTTGGAATAAAAAAAATGCAGATAAAAAAAAGAAATGATTGTAAGTGCAGTGTTTTATTTTTCTTTTTTTACAAATTCTTCTTATTCTACTCCCTCAAACGAATGAAAGTCACTCAAGAATTTCCACTACAACGTTTATACACAGTTTATCCACACAAAACCTAAAACGAATTTATAACACGTAACTAAAATCACTATACACGTAAATCGAAACTACTACAAGCATAAGAGGACACAAAACATTAAATAAAAACTAAATAAAGTGTTCTAATCGATGTAAAAATAAACTGAAACTTGTTAAAATAAATATAGTAATTTGGTAAATACATCAACAACAATGGCGACAGCCGAGTGATGACGTATCTGAGGGCCAATGCGCGAAAAAGACGAGTTTTGGTTTTCAGATGAGCATACCTTATTTTCTTGTATCATGGCATATCCATTACATTAGATGTATTATAAGTTTAGCGTAAAATACTCTCAGCACAATGTTCACTGGTAGACACGCCTTCCTTTAAGAAAAGAAAATAGGTACAGTAGTACAATAAATAGGTCATAAGTGGAGGTATATAGGTATTTCAACAAATTGACAAAAACAAATTATTCTTCTTAATGTACTTAATTCCTGTTCCTTCTTTTGACTTCCTGTAATAGAAAAGAAACCATTGACAGTTCTAGATATACTTACTAACGTGGTAACTTTAAGGTAATATAAAAATAATCATTTATGCTCAGGTACAGACTATAGTTAATAGTTAATACACATTTATTTAATTTTTTTTTAATTTTCCTGCAAGTTACCTATTCATAAGTAATCTAATAATGTGGATAATCAAGTGACATCTAGATTTTAATAATCAATATGAAAGGGTTCAAAATGTATTTAAAATTTATGCAAAGTTAACAAGACTTCACAACTCTAATAGCCAAATTTAAATTTCCCGCCATTATTTTAAGTAACTTCAACGTAAAGGCATTAAAATAATTATCGATGTAGTATAAAATAGTAGGTAATTTTATGTTTCAACGTTGAAGTTACTGAGAATAATTGCGGGCGATTTAAATTCGGCTATGTGGGAAGCAAACACTTTATGCACTGATTTTTTTAATTTAGGGTACGTTGTCAGTGTAAGAGCATATTCCAGGAGTTACATTTCTTAAGGAGGTATTTCCGTGTAGATAAATAGCAACTTTTATTGTTTTTTCTACAATAGATTTCTATTTTCTTTATTTTTCATAATAAAAATAAATCTAAATAAAATAAAAGCAAATCTGGCGCACCTTTTTTTTTAAATACAACGTGCTTACATCATTCTATTAATGACCTCCGAATTTTAATAATGATAATACATAATATAATGTAACGTAAATTTCAAATTAATTTTTGGGGGGATGAACGGGGGAGTATACGACAACATGTAGGGAAAGTACTTCCAATCGTTTGGCAACACTGCCTCGATCTTGCATTTTGTATATTTTAGGTTAGGTTTAGGTGCACGTGAAGTTTTGTGATTATCAAATTGGAGGGAAAAATGCCACAAGCGCCACATAAAATGATAAATTTCCTAAGAAACCTGGGTCTGTTGGACGGTCAACTTTAATATTCGTGTTTCTTATTTAGGTAAATTTGCAGTAATTAGAAGAAACATGGGCTCAATTAGCCTAGATCTAGAAGTGAATCGCTTGGTTTGGATCGATCTGGAAGTATGAGGAGTAAATTTTAATGCTTGTTTTGTTCTCGAGAATGATGGTCGAGGTTTTAGATGACTGGTTTGGATGTATTAAAGGATAAAATAATGGAGGTCGCATGCCTGGTTACCGATTCAAATCTAAATATCGTCGCAGAGTCTCCACCAGTGGTTATACAACAACCTTCGATTATATTGGATAATATGAACGAGTGGTGTCAGAAACAGCATGGACAAGTAAGTTTGATCAATCAATCTGTTGAAAATTCAACAAGTTATACAAAAAAAAACTACTTAACGTGCTTCATTTCTTTCTTTTGTGTTATGGCAAATACCAAAAACAATTTGGGTTTCATATTTGTGAATAAGACAAATTCAAAGTGATAAATTTCAATGTTCTAAGCCGTCACAACTGTTTCGGCCAATAAAAAACTAATGATTTTTGTGTTCGCCCAGTGTCACATGTCAGGTATCACTTAATGGCTTTTGATTGGTGTTTAAGTGACATTTATTTTTAACTAATGACAGTATTGCAATTCGTGTTTTCATTTGATGTTATAAGAGCCTGAAGATGACCAGTTTCTGCCGAAACATGTAGCCTTTTATATATTATAAGAAATAAGAATGGACTGAACTATTGTATTACATTTGAATTTAGTATGATGATTTAATAATTGCGTGATATTACGTACATTAGTATTAAATACCCTAGAATAATGCTAAAATATATTTTTTTTTTTTAATTTCAATTTAAATAAAAAATTGTTTACTTCACCTTAATCACAGATATTTGCATGGCATACTCTTTAATCTTTGCAGTGCCTGTTTTATAAATATTTGTTTGTAATATTAAATGTGATATTGTCTCAAAAGCTGGTTTTACACTTGTCAATATTTTCATCAATTTCTAGACTTTAAAATTGATCAATTTGTAGTTCTTGAACTAGAACTTGTTGCCGTTTTATACTTGTCAATAAATATTAGGATCTTAATAGAGATCAATATCTATTTCTTAAAATAGATCTTGCTGCTGTATTACATTTGTCAATTAATAGAACTTGAAATCAGGAATATTAGAATCGGTTAGTTTCTTTTGTACCGTTCGGGATGGTAGCGCTCTGTCACAACAGGGATATTATTATTTCTGGGAGTGATGTTGCATACTTAAAACAAAGGCAGGTAAAGGTTTGAGGTTAAGCATTCTCTGTCTCGAAGGTTACAATTTAGATACCTTTTCAAAAGAATCAAATAAGAACTGCCAATAAATTATTACATATACAAATAGTAAATATCGAAACTAAAACAGGTGGGTACAATAATACAACGTGGATGTAACCAAATATATATAACATGACCAGAAGTATAACCCAACCACAATTGCACAGTACTGTGAATGACTGTGAACTATACCTCGGTAACCAGGTTATAACATTAATCTGAGTCAATTATTTCACGAGTACCAATTACGGAAATTCCTACAGAATTGAAGATAATTTGATGCAAAAATAGAACATGTTCTAAGTATGTTAGTTTCTGGAACTTGACCAAGTTCTTGAAATCAATCAATTTCTTGACAGATGTAAAACAGTTGGATATCATCTTAAACTTGAACAGAACTTAAAACTAGAAATTGAACTTAATATCGAACTAGAAGTTGACAAGTGTAAAACCATTATTGACACCAAGTCCTCCAAGTCCTAGTTATTGATCTAGAAATTGACAAGTGTAAAACCAGTTTTATACACAACCTTTTAATGTGTTATATGTAATTGACTGGCAACGTTATGTTGTAACATAATAATATAAGGAAGAAAAAACGGGCGAAAAATAACTAATAGTAAACCAAATACACAAACAAACGACGCTATAAGTTAGATTTGATAACTGACAGGTGCTATGTGGCCATAATAGAAACCGGAAACGGTGCACTATTTTAGGTATTGTACTTAAACAAAGCAGTAATATGGCTATCTCTATCTGTCACATTCAAGAAATATACATGAAATCAATCCTAGCACCTTTTTCTGTGACACAAGCGGAAACTTTGCTTCTTTTTCCAATAGCAATACTTGAGAAAAATAGTCAAATCAGAAGATTGTCTACTCGTATGATACATCAATGACCATTATCTGTTCGATTGGAACTATAAATGCGAAATACTTTAACCAAAATATCACTTCCGGTTGACCAGAAATGGACGTTAACTTTAGTTATTTTAAATAGCATGATATAATTTTCTATTCATTTTTGATTCTACAACCCTAAATACGTCAGTCTACGGTTTTTGAGTTATTTAAGTTTCTCTTTTTTTTTTAGTAATAATTATTGCATCATTCAGAAATTAATATCTCGGTTAATACTGCAAGTAGAGACGCCAAATTTGCTAAGTTTTGAACGTAGATATAACTCTATGAAACGGTACGCACACTTCACATTCTAACATACAGGGCGTTCAAAACTGAGGAACAAAGTGAAATATTTTCAAATGCCGATAACTCATTTTTTTTTAATAGAACGCCTATCTTTAAATGTTTGTAACTGGCTCTGAAAGGGATTAATATCAAATTCATGTATTATTCTTTGGGTAACCATACGAGAATGTCACCACAGTGTAATAGTATAGACATAAAGCGAAATTTCGTGGTATCGAATATTTTGTGCCAGCATCTTTTCGAGATATAAACAAAATTTCTTTTATTCACACTATAAGTTCTTACAATGAATGAAAAGTAATCAAAAACTGCAATTATTTGCTGTTGAAATATGCTCCAATAATTCTAAAAAAAGAGAGAGAGATATAGTTTTTTTTTGTTTTCTTTCCGATAAATAAAATAAATTAAATTTTTAGAGTAAATTCTCTGCTTAGGTGTTCTATATCAAATATATTAATTTTCCACTTTGTGTTATAGTGCTCCTACAGAGGACAGAGAAATGTAAATTAGTAAGATATTTATCTAGACAAATTTATGGGAAACTGTTTTGAACTCTTGCATTTATAGTTCCAATCGAACAGATAGTGGTGTCAAAATCTCAAATATAAGTAAATAATAGAACATCATAAACTTTTAATGAACCACTTACGTGGAATATCCTCCTGTATACAAAAACCTTGGATTATTAATAATATTCTACATGAAACACCAGGAGTGTTACATATGCATTTTTTAAAAAAGTTTACACGGAGAATAATTTGACAAACAAAAATATAAGGCTCTATTAAACAAAAAAAAAAGTACCCACTTGGCAAAATTTCAATTTTACACAATTATTTTTAGTAACTTCAACATTGAAACACGAAATTACCAATGATTTTTTATTAGATTACTAGTTATTTTGTGGTCTTTCTGTTGAAGTTACTAAAAATAATTGTGAGAAATTTAAATTTTATCAAGTGGATAGTTACTTTGAAATTCTCAAGAAGTAGGACATTTTCATAGTTTTTTTGTGGATCAAAACTCAACCTGTAGGTTTATGAAAATATGAAACTATTATTTTCGTATAATATATTTTTTTTTAATTGTTAGTCCGATACACTTAAAAAAAAACCACATCCTTCTTCTTCTTTTTTTGTATATACAGTCCGGCCTAACGGAGGAATGCAGAAATTCGAAAATAACTCTGGAAAAGGCGGAAGATTTGATTCTTGATTTTCTCAAAAATCACGTAACAGAAAAGGCGAGTCCCCTAGCCGGGAATTCCGTATACATGGATAAGATGTTCTTACACATGCACATGCCCAAAGTGACCGAATATCTGCACTACAGGATAATAGACGTGTCTTCTATAAAGGAAGTGTGCAGGCGATGGAACGCGGACGTTTATAAACGAGCCCCGAAGAAGGAATTCAGCCATCGAGCTCTGGATGATATAAAAGAAGTGTAAACGAATTGAAATATTATAAATATAATTTTTTCAACTGTAAGACTAATTGAATTGTAGGTAAGTTAGTTTAGGGATATAATTAAAAGAAATTAAAAAGAAAAATAAGTTTTTTTTAATTATTTTTAAAATTGGGATTTTTACACTAACTTCTAACTATTATTTCTTCATTTTTTATTTATAAATTTATCTCTAAACTGTAATTTTAAAATGAATCCTAATTTTTGCATTCTCTGCATCTTTTTAAATCTCGATCTTCCATGATTTGCAATTTTTCACTGAATTCTGTGATTTACTAAGATTAATTATAATACTTAAATTCTAATCATATCTTTTTTTTCTATTTTCTGTATTTTTTAATCCCTGTAATTCGCAATTTTTCGTTGAATTCTATAATTCTCCCTACAATTATCTTTTTTTTTATCCTGTGTTGATTTTTCTTTTTTAAATTTAGCCAATATATTAAATATTGTAAATTTCAAAAGTATTTTTGGATACGCAGCCAATGGATTAAATGAAATTCGTTTTATCCGTCTAAGCTTTCGCATTTAGAAACAAAAACTACAAATTCTCAGATGAAAACGACAAAATTGATAAAGTTAAAAAACATTATTATTTTTACAATGGAAAAAAAATTAAACAAGCCAAGATACATAAAAATTGAGCACATGCTGCATGCAGAACTAGACATTACAAAGTGAAATTTGAAATAATTTCTATTGCAATGTTAAGCTAAACCTTCTCTATCATTTTTTTTCACTGATTTCTTTGTCTCTTATTTTTTAACAAATTGTATATTTTTTTTTTAAATTCATCTATTTTTCTTTAAATTTTCTACAATAATTACATTAAAGAATATTATTTTGTAACGAAAAGGAAAAAAGAAATCGTAACTAATTTTCCCTAACATTTACACTTAATCTGATCTGTATTTTTCAATTTTTCTTTAGAATTTTTCTGTATTTTTCTCAAAATTTGTTTTTTTTTAATTTTTTCTCTAAATATTGCAATTTTTTTAAAGGATGCTTTAAAATACGCCTTCACAATTTTTTACATTCCTTACTTTCCTCCCAAATTCTCATAGAAAAAACTTGTTCCAAAACAAATGGTTTTTTTTCCCTGATTTTTAGATTTGCCCCCTGCTACAACATAATTTTATTTTTTTTTTATCAGTTATTATTACAAATGTAATATAGTTAAATAAAGATTTGATTTCTGGTTTTAATTTATCATCTTTTGAATTGTTGTTTTTCATTAAAATTTCTTTTAAAAAAATGTATTTTTTAAATGAGTTTTAAACTGCAACTTTTTTTTTTTGGATTCTCTGCATTTTTCTTGAATGTCTAATTTTTTACGAAATTGTATATTTTTCCCTCTAAATTCTTTTCTTTAAATTTTCTCTAATTACCTTAAAAACTATAATTGTTCCATAAAAAAGAAGGAAGAAGTTGTAACTAACTAACTTTCCCTAACATTTACAATTTATCTTTTCTGTATTTTTCAAATTTTATTTGAATTTTATCTTTATTTTTTTCTCAAATTTTAACAAGTTTTCTGATTGTTTTTCTAAATATTGCGATTTCTTCAAAAAAAATGCCTAAACATTTTTTTTTAATTTGTCATTTCCCCCCCAAATTCTCATAGGAAAAACTATTTTCAAAACCTAAATTAGTCCTCAGAAGTATCATAAATATCAGTTTTTCAACTGTGAGACAAAATGAATTGCACTTAATTAATTTGGGGTATAATAAAAGAAATTTAAAAAAAAATAAAATCGTTTATTTAAATTAATGTTTCTCTAAACATTTTGTTAACAAATCGTTCATCGAGGTGAGTAACACTCTTGGGTCGTCCACTAAACCGGCACCGACCATTGCGTTTGCGAAGAGCTGTAAGAAAATAGTGTAATTTTATTAAAAATAAAAAAAAACATTATTATTATTACTCACTTGTTTGGCTAATAATTCTGCTAATTGCTTGTCGGTAGACATTAATTTATACATTTTTTTAATGATAGGATGCCTGTAAAAAGAAAAGAAAGAATATAATCTATCAGCCTATTAGAACTATAGCTACACAATACTATTTTGCCCTATATTGCAATGTTGCCAAATTTTTTCTCTAAAATTAACAGTTTTCTTATAATTATTTTTAAAGTTTGGATTTTTACAGTAACTTCTTCAATTTTTTTATCGATTTCTACAATTTTTTCAAACTCCATTTTTTTTCTTAATTTTTCTTTAAACTTCAATTTTAAAACGAACACTAATTTTTGCATTCTTTGCATTTTTTTTTTAATATCTATGATTTTCAATTTTTCACTGAATTCTATAATTTTCCCTACAATTATCTGTTTTTATGTTGGGTTGCTTTTTCTTGTTTTTTAATTTAGCCAATATATTAAATATTGTAAATTGGATATGCGGCCAATGGATTCGCAATTAACTTATTGCTTTCTCAGAGACAAAAAGTACAAATTGTAAGATGAAAATTACAAAATTAATAAAGTTTAAAGCCCGATTACTTATAAGAGATTTTTTTTAAACGAACCAAAATACGCAGAAATCGAGCACATGTTCCAAAACAGAACTAGACATTACAAAGTGAAATGTAAAATAACTTCTTTTTCTTCTATTTCTTATTATAATATTTCTCTAAACCTTCTCATTCTTCACTGAATTCTGTATTTGACTCATATTTTTTAGCGAATTGTATTTTCTTTTCTAAATTCATCTATTTCTCCTTAATTCTTACATTAAAAATTACAATTGTTCGAGAAAAAAGAAAGAAGTCGTAACTATCTTTTTCTAACATTTAAAATTTATCTTCTCTGTATTTTTGTTTGGATTATTTCTATATTTTTTTAAATGAGTTTTTTTGTAATTTTATCGGATTCTGTATTTACTCAAAAATTCACTATTTTTTTTAAAATTTCTCTAAATTAAAATTATAATCGTTCGAGAAAAAAAAAAGAAAGAAGAAGTTGTTAGTTCCTAGATACAAATATAGTTTTTAATTTTTTTTTATCATTTATAACTATACCGTGTGTCCCCGGATGAAGTTGACAAGAGGAAAAAATCTTTATTATTGATTTTACGACAAAAAGTCATTCTTTATCAAAAGTTCTGCTTGTTGAATAGATAAATTAACCATCGGAAAATCTAAGATTAAGTGTACAGAATGTTCACAAATTAAGATAACATGAAAATGCTTCAACAGAAGAGTATCATTTATTGCATGTTTAGTAGTTTAAGTACAAAATTTCAATTAATTAAAGTCAACAAAAATTACTCTGTTTTCTTTAAAAAATCTCTGCAAATAAGATTTACTAATATTCAGTCTTTGTAATCGTTTCCGTAAGGATAATTTTGGTGTTTCTATCACTGAATCTACTGCCAAAAGTGTAGCCGTATCGTCTTCATTGTATTTTTTCTTGGGTTTCTTAACATTTACTACAGAATCAAACTTATGCATAAGTGCAAACTCCAAAGGAAAAAAATGACAAATCTACAATTGATGACGTTTTACAGTTCAATATTTTTAGACAACACAACAACCTTTGATTGCCAAGATTAATTATGATTATCTACATTAATTTCCAAATAACACGTTATCTCAATTAAACTTACCAACATACAATCATAATACTCAAACTTTAGACTCAAAATTTTGTATTTTAACTAATTTTATGTTGTTAAAGAACTTTTTCTAACAGTAAACTCTAAATTGCAATAACTGATACTTTTCTCTTGAAGCATTTTCATGTTATCTTAATTTGTGGACATTGTCATCATGCGACGCTTTTGGTACGGCAGTGATTGACAGTTCGGAGAAAGATGGATGGGAAGATTTGGTCCAATAAATTTTCCTGCTAGATCACCTGACTCGACACCTCTTGATTTTTTTTATGGGGTATTTTAAAGCAAAAAGTTTACGCAAATGACCTGCCGTATGATCGGGAAATACTAAAAGCACGAATACAGGATGCGATGAATGAATTTATCTCATACCACAAACCATACGCAAAGTTTATGGTGAATTTATTAAAAGGGCGGAGGTACGTGTGGAAGTTGGAGGTGACCTTGTAGAGTAATTTTTGTTGACTTTAATTAATTGAAATTTTGTACTTAAACTACAAAACATACAATAAATGATACTTTTCTGTTGAAACATTTTCATGTTATCCTAATTTGTGGACATTCTGTACATTTAATCTTAGATTTTCCGATGGTTAATTTATCTATTCAACAAGCAGAACTTTTTATAAAGAATGACTTTTTGTCGTAAAATCAATAATAAAGATTTTTTTCCTCTTGTCAACTCCATCCGGGGACACACGGTATACAATGAACATCGTAAAAATTCTGATAAATAATTTCTCAACGTCACTATTAAAACATTTTTGCAAAATTCTTTGAATTTCATTATTATTAATTTCATTGAGGAAATATGAATATTTACAGACGAACAAGAAAACCCTCAAAATTATACACACATAAGTTTAAATCAATAATTTTAAACGTAATGTAAATAGACTTTAAGCCAATATTAGCTAATACAATAACTTGTATAATATAAAAAAAAACATGTAATTATATAAAAAGTGTTTGCTTACTTTGGATTAATTTCGAATTGTGGCTGTAGTAAAGCGTATCTCCTAGCTTCCGGAATCTGATGACTTTGCGTCTTAATGAAATGTCTCGAAGCAGCCATTTCTTCCACGGTAACTACACAAGGATGATTTTCCAGTCGATTCGTCGCGCTGACAGTGGAAGCCTTGCCTTCTAATTTCTCCTTTAGCCATTTCGATAATTCGTCTATTTCACTACGTTTTAGACTATCGGCACCTTTAAAATTCATTATTATACAGGGTGTTTCAGACCACACGTCCACTATCTTTTTCTCGCGATCTATTGCAGCTAGACTAATGCGACAAAAAATTTAATAACAAAACCCTACCTAAAGAATCATTCGAAAATATTTTTAACTTCCGGAAACGTTCCATTATACCGAAAGTGGATGGCAAGTTTCTTATTTTAAATGGAATCATATGTTTTTTCTTATCTCAATGAATTCTACAGATTATTTGAACACAATTTTCACTAAAGTTCTCTACCCCTAAATCCAATCGTTTTTGAGATATTCACGATTTTGTCAAAATTTTGACGTTTTCATCTCGTTCGAAAACATACCATATTTTGTAACCCATTAAAGATAATGATCTCATTTTACTAGTATCCAAGAAAAATAGTTGTTCCTACCAAATTCTGTCAAAAGAACCACTAAATTGTATACAGAGTGTTCATAAATCGATTGTCAATTCGAATACATTTAACCTTAGAAAACTCTTTTTTTTCAAATGTAACATTCTATTTCTAATTATACCATACAATGTAGAAATAAATTCTCCGTCGATAAGTATAAAGGATGCATATACCTATTCCTACTCGTTTTCAAGTATCAACCATTATTTACTCGGCTATGAAAATTTTAGTACATTTCTTGCAGTAGGCTATGAAAATGACAAGTAGGTTTGACAATCATCAAAGCAGTGTTACTTTACTTCATCATTAAGATCTATTTTTTTCCATTGCTGATCCATGGTTATAACGTTGAGGTTGATAGGAGTATTATAAAAGATATTTTACATTTATTGCTTATGTAGAAGGGAATAGATAATACTCAATAATTTAAAGATGCCAGATAAAATGATGGTACATATTACATTAAAAAAAAATGGATAACAATAATTTATAAAAAATTTATTGCACTTAATGTAAAATAACTAAATAAAAATGAATTGTTCAAAATGTCTGCCGTTTCTTTCTATACATTTCTCTCTATTCTGGCCTCAAAGTTCTTATGAACTCGAATTAGTTCTTCTCCGCTTATGGATCTACACGTTTGCCTTATTCTCATTTTCATTTCTTCCGCACTTGCGGACGATTTTGATAAACAAACTCTTTCACCCTTCCCCAAAAATAATAATCTAAACATGTCAGGTCTGGTGATCTAGCTGGCCATGAAATTTCGGACCCTCTCCCAATCCATTTATTTGGAAACATTTCACTTAATTTTTCTCTCACATGTACAGCAAAATGTGCAGGACAACCATCCTGTTGGAACCACATGTTTCTTCTTGTTTCTAACGGTACATTTTCAAGGAGCACTGGCAATTCATTTGTTAAGAAATTGCTGTAGACATTCCCGTTTACCGTTTCTTCAAAAAAGTAAGGTCCAATTATTTGGTCATCAAGGATGCCGCACCACGTGTTTATGCTCCACACATTTTGATTATCAAGTTCTTGGATCCAGTGTGGATTTTCGTATGACTAATAATGTAAATTATGATGATTTACTTCACCATTACTTTTAAATGTTGCTTCATCTGACCACAATACCTTTTCAAAAAATCGAGGATCTGCAATTAATTTTGCTTGTGCCCATCGACAAAAACGGACCCTGGCTTGGAAGTCGCCGTCACGTAATTTTTGACGAAGCGAGATATGGTACGGGTGCATTTTGTGGTCATTAAGAACTCGCCATACGCTGACATGGTTAATGCCCGACTCTCGTGCTATATTGCGAGTGCTTGTTTGAGGATTAACTACAACTGCTCCCAAAAACATCTGCTATTCTCTCATTTCTAATATGCCGAACAATTTGCTTGCCCTTGTTGTGGCTTTTGCGCACACTTCCTGTTTGTTGCACACAGAGAGCTAAACGATAGAATACCTTACGCGTAAACTGTCGTCGCTCTGGATACCTTTCGGCATATACACGCGCTGCCATCGCCATATTTTTTTGACATTCACCCATAATCATCAACATCTCTAATACTTTTGCATTTGAAAATGCCATAATAAAAATAAGACTTGAACAACAAAAACTAACAAAATAACGCGTAACAATAAAGCAAACAAAAATAAAGAACCACTAATAATGAAAATTCGACTATAATAGGGAGATTAGCAAAGACAAGTTTGACACTTCTCGATCTGAAACTGACATGACAACGCTATTGCTTTGATAACTTGAAACTTTCACAGCCCACTACAAGAAATGTACTGAAATTTTCATAGCCGAGTAAATAATGGTTGATATCTTGAAAACGAGTAGGAATAGGTATATGCATCCTTTATACTTATCGACGGAGAATTTATTTCTACATTGTATGGTATAATTAGAAATACAATGTTACATTTGAAAAAAGAGTTTTCTAAGGTTAAATGTATTCGAATTGACAATCGATTTATGAACACTCTGTATACAATTTAGTGGTTCTTTTGACAGAATTTGGTAGGAACAACTATTTTTCTTGGATACTAGTAAAATGAGATCATTATCTTTAATGGGTTACAAAATATGGTATGTTTTCGAAAGAGATGAAAACGTCAAAATTTTGATAAAATCGTGAATATCTCAAAAACGGTTGGATTTAGGGATAGAGAACTTTAGTGAAAATTGTGTTCAAATAATCTGTAGAATTCATTGAGATAAGAAAAAACATATGATTCCATTTAAAATAAGAAACTTGCCATCCACTTCCGGTATAATGGAACGTTTCCGGAAGTTAAAAATATTTTCAAATGATTCTTTAGGTAGGGTTTTGTTATTAAATTTTTTGTCGCATTAGTCTAGCTGCAATAGATCGCGAGAAAAAGATAGTGGACGAGTGGTCTGAAACACCCTGTATTTGACGATAGATTTGGACGAATTCACCTTCCCGTTTTTTTTTTAAATAAGTACCTACCTAAATTAGTTAAATCCGCCGCCTTCTTGTCGTCTCTCATATCTTTTTCCACCGATACGACCTTGTAATTCTTAAACTGCTGCAACGTCATAAGGACCAATTCGTCGTAAGGCTCGTAACAAAAGAGGACCTCTTGGTTACGACTCTTTAAACTCTCGTAATATGGAGAAGCTTCAGCTAATGCTCGACTAGATACGAGAAAGTGCTATCTATAAGATTGAGTTTGGTATGGGAAGCGTTTAGAGCTCACCTAGGTGCTGCTAAATAAAATATCACTCTTTGGTCGCCTTTAATTCTGGAAATGTAATCTTCCAGGCCTACTTTAACGCCTACATCTTTATGCGATGATTCGAAAATTAATAATTTCGCTATTTCTTCCTATAAAGAAAAAAAAAACAGTATATTTGTAAATATTTTTAAAGAAAATATGTATTTCTTATTTTTAAATTAAATTCTTAAAGTATTTACGATTAATGAATAAAAGAACTGTATTAATTAATTATGATTTTGCTTACTATAAATCTTATAAAAGTATATACAGAAATGTTATAAATGTGGCCAAAAAAAGATATAATGATGATTTATTCGTACAATCAACCAATAAATCTACTACAGCTTGAATATTATAAATGCCTCTGTAAATAGAAAACATAGAACAACACCCAGTCAGATTAATTTTGATGGTAATATTACTGAAAATATAAGATATTTTTTCTTCTTTGCCGTGTTTTAATTTCTATATATTCTTTTCTTTTTATATAAAAAAGAGAGAAATTTCTTGGGTAGCGGCATTTATTTAACAATCTATCCTCCTTTAAATACAAAAACGTTTCGATGCTTTAGGCATCTTTTTCAATTTGCCTCTATTCTGTAACAAGTGATTTACATGTAACTAATGTAAAAAGACGTACACACTAAACAATTATAAAACAATTTATGGACAAACTAAACAGATCACAAATGAAATAAAAACAGAAAAAAAGGAAAACCTCGATAACAGTGTATTTCCTTTTCAGTGTGAGGTCAGGGGTGCCGCAAGGCTCGATACTAGGGCCACTGCTCTTCCTACTATTTTTTAACAATCTACCATATGTAATTAATGATGATAATCTTGTAATGTATGCAAATGATATTAGTTACTTACATGCAGTAGCTACTAATATTGAGGAGTTAAGGAAATATATGCAAAGTATGCTAAACATATTTGTGCAGTGGTTTACCGCTAATAACTGGGAATAAACATCGACAAAACTGCTTTAAACTGGATTTTATTCAGAGTTACTTTACACGTAATGCTGATGATTATTCCAAAACATAAAACTTGTTACTTATGAAAACAATCCTCTCTATATTAGTATCAAATTATATAATTCATTAAAACCTGAAATTAAGTTACCTAATAATATTAATTCTTTTAAAAATGCACTAAAAGAGTTTTTAGTTAGTAAGTGCTATTATTCTTTGAATGAGTATTTTGAATCATTATTGTTTACCACTTTTTCTTTATAATGTTTAAACCGTTAGTAATAATTGTTATTTTGATTATATAGCTTAGCGCTATCCCTACTCTTGAAGGCCGATCGGTGGCAATATCAAATTCCAATCTACATGGGAACGATTCTGATGCATACATAGGGCAATTAAGTTTTTATATTCCGCGATTTAAACATCATCTAAGTTATTTGATTTTAGAAATTCTACCAAATATTCTATACTTTCAAGTATCGGTATGATTGGGAAGAGTGAACAAACATCGAACGATACTAAAATCTCACTTTAATTCAATATTATTTACTTTATTGAGAAAATCTAGAAGATTTGCTGCTTCCAAACTATTCATACCAGAATCGATAATTTTTTTTTTTTATTCGTTCACCAGCCATTTGGCTAATTTATACGTAGGCAAGTCTATACCTGATACAATTGGCCTCATATCTACACTATAGCTCGCTTTATGAATTTCAGGCAATACATTTTAGGGATTATCGGATTTGGATTTGGAATGGATAATCCCAATAAAGTTAATTGTTTACCCGCGTGAAATAATCCGGTTTGTCCAAATTAACTATTTTATTATCTTTGCAAAAACAATCTTTTAAAGTACCTTTGATGATTCTAAAATCGTTTGTATTTCTATTATTACTAAACTGATTGATATCATAAACAAAAATGCAACATGTTTTATGATTCCCGCCTTTTTTCGCATAACTACTTAACTCTACGAAATAGATATTCTATCACGTGATATTCTATTACATAGCAACTGACATTTCTGTCAAAATAATTCTAAACATAACCAAATGTTTCAGTTCCCGGTTTATTTGTTTTCTATGCAAGTTTATAACTGTCTGTGGTGTTTGTGGTTTTTATAGTATTGGTCCTGTTTTTACTTACACAATGTCAGATCACGACGACGAGGAAGTAATACCATCATCGAGTGAATCCGCACGTCGGAGCAAATTATCCGGGAAAAGACTAGAAGACACAAGAACGAAGTTTTTCAGAGATATTTTACGAGAAAACGGCGTTATCTTGAACGACAGCGATAGACCGTTCGTGCTTACGAAGGAACAATCGCTCGTGATTAGGGACATAGAAAAAACGTTAACTCAAAACGACGACGTTGAAGAGAATGTTTCCAAATTCGTAACGGGCTTCAAAACATATAACAAAAAAAGCGGTTTTCTACATTCGTGTTTGTTACCCACCATATTAAGAAAGATTAACGTGGATGACACTGCTACAGGCACGATTCATCAGGAATGCTTAGCTCGGATATTACTCCAGGTAAATTGTATACAAGATGAAATAATCGAGTTCATGCTAAACGAAGCCACAGAACAAGTGGGGGAAGAAAATGGGGCGTTAGATTTTAGATTAATCTTAAGTTCTATGAAGTATTTACCATTTATACAAACAGCTGATGTAGTAACGCAAAAACTACTCGACATGGTGGAGATTGGTACTTTCGCCGCTCAATTAGAGATCCTAAATTCGATTCCGGAAATCATACCAGATTCCCAGTACGAATCGACGGTAAAGAGATTGACTCAGATCTTAGAACTTAATAATGAGTTGACGAGCGCCATAATCGATTGTTTGAATTCGTTGAACCTATCAAATGACACAAGAATCGAGATACAGCAGTATATTGTCGAAAGGCTCTTGAGTAGTGTATCAATCGATGTTTTTCCAGTTTTATTTGAGTTTTTAACTAGCGATTGTAAGCCGATCAATTTACCGTCTGTGCTATTGAAGTGTCGGGACGCCTTAAATGATATAATGAGAAATGAAACTCCAAATGCGGAGGAGGAGTCCAGGAAGGTTGTGGTAATGAGTAAATTGAATATGTCCGCTGCCTTGAAGGTGCAATATGACGGTTGGATGAATCTTTTGGAGAATATTACGAATTTTAAGACGTCACACAAGCCAATAGATGTTTAATATTGGTAAATAATGTTATTTTCTTTTGTAGTAGTTAGTGCTAGGTAGAAAATTATTTATTCGCAACATCGCGTGATATGTCTTAAATTTATCTCAAAATTAATTGAAAAGATTACCTAATTATACCAATATCCCATTTATGTATTTTTATTAAAGAGAACTATTTTAAAATAAATTACATTCCGAGTATATAATAATTTCGTAATATAAAACTACAACTACCCAAAATTCACTCTTGAAAATAGCGAATTAAGTGCAACAAAAGAGCAATACATACAAAAAGGGATTATTTTGTGCTTAGAGCATTACTAACTCCAACAAAAGCTACATTCCCAATACACACATTTGGAGTAAGAAGATGAAACTGTAGGTATTTCTTATACAATATCCAATCTAATGGAAACCACTAATAATTTAAGAAATATTTTTACTAGTTATTATTTTCTTATATTATTAGAAAATTTTATTCTTTGTAGTCTTACATACAAGCATTTTGTATGCATAAATTTATGAACTATGCTTTTGTTTAAATTAAATGAATTACTTTCGAGTAGTAATTACAGTTGAAGTTTATTGATTCGATTTAATTGAAATATATTTATCTACTCGAAATAGAAAATATATTTATTTTAATTAAGTTAGTTTTTATTTCACTTTACAGTGCGATTTTGGAAATAAAAATAATTCTAAATCTTGCATAGAATTAGGCGAGTGCGAAAGAGTAGCTGCAATTTGTGTTGCCTACGTATTAGAGAACTGTCCACAAACTTACTTCTTTAACTGTACAGGTGTCCGTTTATATTTTGATCCCTACCCACAGGTCGTATTATTTAAGGTATAAAAAAACTTACTTAAATATACAAGTTATAGGATTTTTGCTCTATTAGCTTTTACAAATTTCAAAGTTGATATTATCTCATATTTGCATGTTTTTAAATACAACACCTTGTATATCGTTTGATAGTATGAAAGATCTCGTGTTTCACTGATTTTAAATATATATACATTGTTGATATTTGAATAAGACGTTTTTGAATTATTCGAGTTTATATCATTTAAACTGTATTAGTGAAAACTCTAGACTGCCATATTTTATATTCTTTCAATAAATATGGGATATTCGACAGAAGAACAGCGTGAATTAATTAGAATTTTTCACGCCGGTAATAATAGAATATCAATAGTTAAGCAACGATTTCGTCAAACTAAATATTGACTTTAAATAGAGACCATCTCGACTTTATTTTAATGGCAATAATTTTCATGAGAAATTTTTGCTGATTGCATAAATAATGGGGGTGGTTATGTTGAAAATTTTTTAGTATTTTAGCTTTTGTTTTGTTTTTGATAAGTAGATGTTCTTTTCTTCTTTACACTAAATTTCATACTTTTCATTATAATGAAAATGCTAAAAACGTGTGTTGTTGCTTTCAACTGTATTACTAAAAATTCTAGATTGGAGTTTTTACTAATACAGTTTAGATGATATAAGCTCGAATAGTTCAAAAATTGCTTATTCGAATATCAATAATGTATTGTTACGCTACACAGTAGCATACAGCCCGGATTAAAAAATTGAAATTTTAAAAGAAATACATTAATTGAATTAAAAAAAAAAATCAAGTTTTATATATGCCAGTGTCATCTATTTTCTATAATTTTGATTTAGAAGTGTTCTGTCTCACCAGCCAGATGGCATGCAGGGCGAAAAATTTCCGACCGAGGGGCGGTGACATAAAAAAAATATTGAATGGCTCGTTAACTCTCTTATATTTAACTCAGTACGCATAGGGATGTGGTGGGATGATGTTGTCAATTGTCCTCTCCCTCAAATTCAATGTTTAAGACCAGTTTAAATGATCTCATAGGCATGATAATGTCGTGCCCTTAATCGTATTCAATCCCTTATGTGTAAATGAAACATTTAAGTGCGAATAAAAGTGATTTTATTTAATAAAAGAAATTACTAAATGTGAATTTGTTTATAATCAGACATAAATCTTTGGATAATAATCTCAGGTAAGTCCGTGAGTCCGTTTAATTAATAACACTAAAGTTTCATTAAGTAATTCCACCTTTTGCAATTCAAATTCATAGTTTCGTACTTAAATACGTTTGAAATAAATTTTAAAAATCCCGCGTTTTCTGACCGTTCAAATGGAGTTATGTTAGATTTGAATAAACGTGTGAAACAGAGTAGCCAACCTTGATGGTAAATCACTGGATATTGGTTCGTAACGTAAAAACATAACAGTATATATATTTAAAATCAGTGAAAGGAGGTCTTCCATACTATCTAATAATATACAGGGCCTTGTATTTAAAAAAATGCAGGTTGTATTCATTTGTCTATTAATTTATGAGATAATATCAACTTTGAAAATTGTAAAAGATAATAGACCAAAAAACCTATAACTTTTGTATTTTTTTTTTCTTCTATTTTCAACAATAAAATTCTTGAAGGTCTTTATAATTTAAACAAAAATCGGCATACCCAAGAGAGAAAGCGTGTATCTACCCAGTGAACCAAATTCAAATTTCCCGCAATTATTTTTAGTAACTTCAACATTAAAGCATGAAATTACCTACGATTTTGTATTACATTAATAGTTATTTGAATACCCTTAAGTTGAAGTTACTACAAATAATTGTGGGAAATTTGAATTTGGTTCACTGGGTAAACATTACAGCCTGTAGGTAGTGGTCAAAATAAAAACGATTTTACGAAATCTTATCCTTTTCCATAATAAAGCCCGCCCCCTGCATATTACAAATTTACAGGCGATGCTACACTCCACCGGCAGCAATCGAAAAGATAGCGTACAGAAACTAATAAAGAGACACATCAGAAAGAACCTCCTGAAGAGACAACACCTAGAAACCCTATTCGAGAGATATTTCATCAAACAGATCTTCTGCGACCATTTCAACTCGTTGCTCGAGATAGCCAGTAGTTTATTGAAGAGCCCCAGCGATCCCTTAAGCGTCGACTTCGCCGGTGCCATATTCGTCCTGCTCTTCGGAAACGAAAACATGAACCAGATCCAACGTCAAGATATCTTGCACACGCTAATCCTACTGACCAGCGGCTGGGAAACCAAGAACGTGGGAGAGATCTTGAAGATTCTTTGGAACTATCGAAAGGCAATTACCTTAAACAGCACCTGGTTCAACTGATGGGATTGCTGGAGAAAGTCGATATGTTCGAGTTGAACGAAGTGAGACAGGTGTTCGAATTGTTGTGTTATTTGACGTGTAACGATTTAAACGAGGTAAATTCTGGGTTGAAGGACGAACTGCATATGCTGATACGGAAGCAGATGTCCAGCACGAAGAGGCAATTGAAACAGCGTGGAATTATAGCGGCGATTATAATGGCGAAGCACATAGCGGCTTTGTCGACTGGGGGGGAGGAACAGAATGAAGACGCAAACGAAGATTCTATCCCGGATATATCGAATCTACCGGAAGGGCCGTCTCAAGAATCTGCAGCTCTCTTAGAATTAGCCAGGAACGCCGCTTCTACGATCCCAGAGTTGATGGGTCTGTACTACGATCAATTAGCCTCGGTTTTGGTTAAATCTACGAATTTAGACAAGCACTTCTTGAAGTGGTTACAGAGTAGCGTGCAAATAGAATTCGAAACCACCTACACGACGGACGACGTGCCCCCAAGCATCGCCGGCGTCCCTACGAGCTTGCAGTACTGCTTGAACAAAGAGGACGAGATGACGGACAGTTTTAACATAAATATAGCCGGTTTGGCAATGCAGCAAACGCCCGGTAATCCGATAGCGTTGCTAGCGCCACTTTTTCGGATGTTTCGCATGTTGAGCGACCTGGAAGACATAGACGCGCTGTTGGGTTGCGGCGTCATATTGCCGGAAGTGGAAGACGTGTTATTGTACGATGCGGAGCAGCGGAAACTCGTGGCCGATTCCGTATTTCACTGCGTAAATTGGTTCAGGGAGATCGCGAACGCGTTCTGTAAACATCGCAGTAAGACCATGAGATCGCGCCTGATCAATAGGATAGGTGATTTGGTTAAATTGGAAGAAGTGCTGGTCAAATGTTTGAAACACATTCCGGATTACAAGGTTCCTCCCAGTTATTTCTACGCCATCCTGACTACAATCGCAAAAGGTAATTTTGATAATTTTTTAATGCACAGTTGGAGCAAAAAAAAATGTTCTGAAATGGTTTTACAGATTTCAATGTTGTTTTGTTTTTGGTTAACCTTTCTTAGGGCGAGGATTCTTAGGACACATATTTTTTTCCTTGGCGCTAAAATATGAGATTTTCATCAAAATATCGATATCATGACACTTTTATAGATTTCTAATGTAGATAATTAAATACTACTGTAAAAGCAATATACAGGCCATTGGGCCAAATTCGATACTTTTAATAGGAAACTTATATTCCTTATGTAATAAACAGCACTGAGATATTACGCAAAAATGAGGTTAGAGATCTCGGAATAGTGTTTGATAGTCAGCTACGCTTCGCACAGCATATCTCTTCCGTTTGCAGTGAAGCCAACAGAACGTTAGGTTTTCTCATCAGATCATGTCGGGGCTTTACTAACATCACAACGATGAAAACCCTTTATTACTCGTTAGTAAGGAGTAAAGTTGAATACGCCTCGGTGGCATGCGTCCCCCATCGCTTCTTACTTAAATCAAGCACTGGAACAAGTACAAAAACGTTTTGCTAAATACTTATCATTTAAAATAGATGGTATACTTCATTTACTATAACAGACGAGGTACGTCATTACTTGCAAATTCGGGTCATGTAATACCATATTATTAAAATAACCAACTAACATATAACTTATTCATGTTCAATTAAAGATACTATGTTGGTGCCCACTGCTTTTCAAATTGCATGCTTGTCACATCTTCCCAATGTATTCCCACCAATTTAGTTATAGCTGTCAACTGTCAAAGGTTATATTCTGCATTTGCAGTAAGTGTGGAATTTGCGTTATACTTGGTATCTATTTTTTAAAATAAGTAGTTTATAACAACTAAACCATATCGAAACCATTGTGTAAACAATCGAAGGAGTTAATAGTTTCGTTAATCGTATATTTCGACGCAGAACGCGAGAACAACGGGCCATTACTCCCGTTAACTTTCGTGCGAGGAGTACGTATAAAATCCATATATTTTTAATGTCATATTCTTTACAGTATTTCGTTTTTAGAGAGTAACGAGTGTCTAAACATTCATGTTGCAAACATAAGCAAAATTTTCATCCATGAGTAAACAAGGAATTACATTACTAACCAAAACGAAAATACATCGAAATAAATGTTGTAAAAATTAATTATTCTACTCGTTGTCAATGTGCTATTGGAAACACAATTTATGAACATGTATGAAAACAGTGAGTATATACAAATATTGTTTACAGAAGTGGTTCTTTCACATACATTTTTCAGACTAACATACACCAATTAAACATTTTGAACAGCGCTCTTAAAGAAAAGACATTTCTATGGTTGAAATACATTGTTGTGGTAATATTATTTGTTCTCAAAGAAAGGAAGTTTGTTTACGAAACGATGGATGAAATATGGCAGATCGGAGGATGCATACAATTGTATAAAGCGGATTGAATTAAATTAGTCTGGAAATTGACGTACTTGGTGTGCAACATATTGGAAACGAAATTCGAAGTAGTAAATCAGAGAGACTGGTTTGGATAGAGAAGAAACTTGCATACTAATCGTTACTGTGAATACTTTAAGCGATAATGGTCCCGATTAAATTTATTGTACTCACTTGTGCTTTTTTTGTTATTTTTTTCCACTGCTATCATGATTAACATACTTTAAATCCTGATTTTCAAAAAGAATCATCACTAATATTAACGGTAAATGTTATTTTTAAGAGTTTGTTTATTCACCTGTCAAAAGTGTTTGACAGTTAAATAACCTAACGGTTTGTTTACGTTTTGACGAACAGAAAATTTGCAACACAGTCGTGACGTCATAGTAAACTGACTCACGTAGTACCTCGTCTGTTATAATAAATGAACTATACTTATCCTGTAAGAGGTTCCGATTACAATATGCTGCTTGAACGTCATAGCATTACTTCACTTATAGCTCGAAGAGGGAGATATAGTGCTCGCTATTTACTAAATATTTTAAATAATAAAATAGACTGCTCCTACTTACTTTCTAATATTTTGTTGAAAGCGCCTTTAACACATATGGTTCAAAACCTTAATTTTTTCTATCCGGATCCATTTCTATAATCTCTTTTTCACTTTCTTTTTTGTTGTAATTTTGTATGTAAGTTTCTTTATTATAACTAATTGTTTGAATCTGGTACCGTGCATTTATGTTATTTTTTTTATTATTATTTTATAATCATTATCCTGTTAATGGTCTTTGTACTGTTGGATAATAAAGTCTATTATTATTCCTAAAGGAATTAGACACAATCTGACCTATGCTTCTGGAGCTCGATTTTAAAGAGAAATCGATTGGTGAAATCCGTATTTTATATCTTCCGTAATATAAGAGATACAGAGCGTTTTCGTAAAATATGCAGATTTTGTCTAATTCCTTTAGAATATAAGTTTCCTATTAAAAGTATCGAATTTGGTCCATCCTGTACAGTGTGTCGCATTTTGTATGAAGATACCCTTATGTTTTCCTTACTTGAAGGAGTACAGATCTTTAGTCAGTGGAGATTAACGAGTAACATTTTTCGAGATTCTTAAGAGGAGGCCTTTGAAAGGCGAGGATTAATAGATAACGTTGTCATTTACATTTAAAAACAACATTAACTCATTTGTAACTTATTAATAATAACTATTATAACTACTTAATATATAATAATAATAATATACAGGGTGCGGCGTCTAAACTGTCGGTTAACGGAATATTGGGAATTATTACTAGTTAAATTCTGAAAATCTGATTGTGGCGATTTTTGGTACTGATCTTTCAAATAAAAATATTGGCAACACTGAACTATTATACCGGCGGAAACGAATGTCTTGCTTATTTTAAATACAGGGTGTTTTTTTTATCTTGAGACAACGGATTATCTCTAAAACATTGCATCAAATCAAAAAGAGATCTTAATAAGATTTGTTATAATGTAGGAAGCTCACTGAATGGTGCCGAACTCGATGGCCCACCTGACACCCCCTTCCAGAGTGGGAGGGGGAACAATTTTGAAATCTTAAATGGGAACCCCCATTTTGTATTGCAGATTCGGATTCTACGCCATCAAGTATGTAGTTTTCGTTTGAAACTTTTTTTTTTGATTCGTAACAGAATGCGCTGTAATCACAAAAAAAAACAATTGTGAACGTCTAGAAAAAATACAAAAAGAGAAGAAAGCCCATTTAAGATTTCAAAGTTGTCCCCCTCCCACTCTGGGGGAGTGAGGTGGGGGATCGAGTTCGGCACCATTCAGTGAGCTTCCTACATTATAACAAATGTTATTAAGATCTTTTTTTGATTTGATGCAGTGTTTTAGAGATGTATGTATGTATATAAATAGAAGGGTGATGTTACACTGCGACCTAAAAGATCTGTTGTGTCCCCTATTCTTGCTGCTTTACAGCTGACCTTCCAATCCTATTCCTTTCAGAAAGTGTATGATGTCAGAGGGCCCCAGTCTAGGTAAGTCTCCTTCATCGATTTCACATGCTCCCAGGTGCAACGCCCTCGAGTTGCACAGTGCTACGCAGTTTGAGAGGAGGTGGATGGGTGTAATTCTGCTATTATTTATTTCATCTGATACTATAAATTATTATTACATTGTTTTTTAGTTATTTCACTACTTTTCTAATGTGTTTTACAGTCAACAGCTCTTCTTATTCTCCCCCGGATCGTAATATATCATCCCGATAATCTTATTTTGTGCTCCTGTTCTAATCCTTTATTTAGTAGTTCTTTAAAATATTCCTCCTATTCTTAATTATAACGTTATTTACTTTTTATTATACAGAGTGTTTCTGAAGTAGATAAGCCCTTAATTAATTGATTAATTTTAATTTTTACTTACTCTAATCTGTCTTTAATAATACGTAATTCAATTAATTAATTAACATTTCAATATTATGCCCGGCATCATTTACATATTGTACCACACTCGATCACTCAAGCCTTCCATTCAATTTTATAAATACCCAATCCTGCAGCTCATCCCCGTACGTAAACTTATCATATTTTCCTTTCTAGCTTCACCCACAAAGACAAAAGCCGACACAAAAATCGGAAGACCCGTCAAGAAATTAAAAACGAACGCCGGCGAAACAATCGACTTCCTTAACGACACCGTCGCCTCTACAACTTTGACCGGTACACAGAGAAAAAAGCCAATCGCGTCCACTTCATCGAAAAGATATACCAACACAACCTATAATTGGAATTCCGAGAATTGGACACCGATTTGATAGTCCTATTGAAATATCCGATAAATTCCACGAACGAAACCACGGTAAACATTTCCGTGTTCCACTATATCATCAGCGACGTCGTCAACAAGTTGGATTTGATCGTGAACAACAAGAATTTGGGCATGTCCAATCTGAACGACGTGGATCAGGAGAAACTAGTGACGGATTGTGTGAAATTCGCTCCGAAAGTCTTCGACAATTTCAAACACGTCTCCTCGGAGATCGAACAGCTGCTGGCGAAAGTCCAGCACGTGGAGGATCACGTAGATTTGTACGATTCGGAAGCCGTGCTGTTGAAGAACTCGTTTTCCTCGTGTCTGGAATATTTCGTGTTGATTTTCAGCTGGAAAGGATACGCGCAGAATCTAACCCTGTTGAAGGATTGCCTGAAGAGTTTGAGCGACGGGGAAACGCGATCGCAATCGATAATGCACTTCAGTAAGCACGTGGCCGGGCGATTTGTCGCGATGGCGGATCAGTGTTTGGATCTACAGTCGGCCGTTTGCTTGGTGAAGGCGTTAGACGCCCTCTATCGGAGGAACACGGAAAACGCGGAGATCCTGAAGAAGATAGCGACGGTTAGCGGAAAATTCCTCGATAAGAAGTGGTACAACGCCTCTGGCGATTTGGATCGTGGTAAAATGGCGTCGGAAAGTCTCGACATCCTAATCAAAGCCTACTTGGAAAGTGCTAACGTGAAAACGCTGTCCGGTATAATCGCGTCGCTGCAACACCAAGTCTTCAAATTACGCGGCAAAGACGACTGCTTGGAGATGTTGAAAAGCGTCAACAAGATCACCTTCAGCATCTTGTACAAGAATCTCTGCCACTCCACCTTGGAGAAGATCAAAACGGAAGTAGTTTCGCTGACGAACAAACAACACCTCGAACTGTGGAAGACGGCCGCGATCATAATGCAAGGACTGACGAACATGGCGAAGAATCAGCACGCGACCAACAACTACAAGATCTTCGTGCAGAACTCCAACGCCATCTTGAGAGCGTTCCTGACGGACGGCATGCCGATATTGGAGATAATGTTGAAGTCGAAGACGGACGAAGTGATCGAGATCTTGAAGACGTTGCAGACGACCACGCGCTTCCTGCAAAATCTGTGCTGCACCTCTAAGCTGTCCAAGAACGCGGGGATCGTGCTGCTGGTGCCCAAATTGAAGGCGACGCTGGAAACTTTGATATATCGCGTGAAGGCGGCGCTGGTAGCCAACGATTATTCGGCCGCGTTCTGGGTGGGTAATTTGAGGAATAGGGATGTGGACGGGGAAGAGATTCTGACGCAATCCGGCACCTCCACCGAGGTAGAGAGCGAAACTAACGCGGAAGAGGAGGGGGAGGAAGCGTTGCCGCCGGATGATAGCGATGAGGAGATGGCGGAACAAGAGAATGTAGAGGCCAATAGAAATGGTGAAGAGCGATCGGCTAGTGAGGTTTACGATTAATCTTTTGCGCTCTTTTACGTGCGTTTTTTTCCTTATTATACGTTATCATTCCGTATTGTTTAATGTTCGAAAGTTAAAAATATATATATTATACTTTGTTAACACAGTCTTTATATGAACCGCTTTCCTTTTCTACCAATAATTTTTGAAATCATATTCATTCAATTGATATTTCGGTCGATGTTGGGAGAAAATCAACTTTTTCTGAGAACAAAGAAAAATGGGAGTTTCGTTTCTGTCAGAGGTGCGAGATTAACAAGCTTTTAAAATGTAGATGGCGCAGCCTGTTTCAAAATTATTTGGGCGAAAAAAAGTATACATTCGTATAATTGTGTAAACAAATGGGATGTATCACGTGGTCAAGTCGAGTGAATACATATATTTAATACTACTATATTGCGGGTATGTGCTCAAAAATTCCGAAGTCAAAGCGAGATAGCTATATCGGAAATGCGAATACGTTCTTGATGCAATATGCGCATGCGCGAACCTTAAATAACAAATCTGTTTCTCGCACATGTTGGTCAGCTAGTTTACATTTCACATGTGTGTTCTCGTTGACAACTATGCGCTGTGCGTATGTTGACGCTTGATCATTGTGTTTATTGGTGATATTGTGGGTATATCCATTGCTTTTGATTATTTTATATTATTTTAACTGTGTCATAAATTAGAATTAGAGTCAGTATAAATATTTAGTTTTTTGGAATATAAAGATGGTAAGATATTGCTATTTGTGCGGCCATCAACAAACAAAGGAAAACGTAAAGACTTCTATGCATATGTAAAGCAAATAGTTATAAAATGAATATATTATAGTAACAATAAACTTACATTTTCTTCAGATTTCCTAAAAATAACAACAAACGATCTGCCTGGAAAAATGTTTGTGGATTGTCAAATGAAGATGATGTAACAACTTTATTGATTTGTTCGGGTCATTTTCTTCCGGAGGATTTTATAGAACCAAAATGCAAAAATACTTGGGCAAAAAAGTCTCTATCTAAAATCCACAGCTATACCATCAATCTCTACAATAACAGATAAAAGTGTACGCTCTACTTCATGTGGACCTGCATAAATATGCTGCCGCTTTTCTCACATCATCCCGTGATAGCAAAAGATAGCGATTGTATCATGAGGGAAAATTATTATCATCAACGGATGAGAACATACGTCAGAAATATAACAAATTGGTTCTTTTCCAAAATTAATAAATGTAAAAATGGTTTTTTATTCACTTTCCTAACTACTTTGCTGGCATCTAAAAAGAATTCTTTTTTTTTTCAGTGTAATACTAATTGTGTTTTGTAAACAATGTAAATTGATTAAATTTGTTATAGTATAGATTGAAATAAATATTCTCATATGAACATCAATGTATTATTATTTACCAGTACTTATTACGAATTAATCTATCCACTTTTGTATATTTAACAGAATTAGTACATCTCTTATCGTTATTTATAGAGGCATAAAGGTTTAAATTTCATTGCATATATCACTATAAAAAAAAGGTCATTCTCTTAACGAATGAGGAAAAATTTGTATTTTTTCAACGAATGATCATTCCATTATTACAATCATTTGATTATTGAAATCATTCGATTATGCCCATCACTACAAAATTGCTTCGTTCGCACATGCGCAAAACAATTGTAGAACAACATCAGACAAAGAAACTCATTTTCCATCTCCTTTCATCGGCGAAAAGTTTTATCATTGGTTTTATACGAGACACGCAATATAGTAGTATTACATATATGAGTGAATCACGAGGTCGGGTGCTATTTTTTTGTCATTTTGTATATATGAGAGAGAAATTCCCTTTTTAGAGGGAAACTAGAGGAAAAAAAAATGTTTTAGAGGGAATTATTACATTAAATATTTATTATTATTATTGCATCAATAGAAAAAAAAAACCACTTGTAATAAGTGTGAATAAGTCCGTTGATTTGAAAAATAAAAATAATAATTGTGTTGTTGTTTAGATGTCGGTCAGTAATAGTAAAAGTGGTTGATGAAAATAAATATTTATTAAAGTTAAAGCCAAGTAAAAGCTGGATGGAAGATGTGAAAGAAATTGGGAAACTTAAAGATGCAAATACATTTGATTTATGGAAATTTGAAGCTTACATTATCTTAAAATCACAATTTATATATGTTGGGTGGATGGAACTGATAAATTACTTATTACTGTCTGATCAATGAAGATACTAAAACTACATGGTTGAAGAAAGACGCAAAAGCACAAAGAATAATACTAGCAACTCTTTTGAAGAATCTACACATCATCAACAGTAAAACAGCGCAAGATATGTACGAAAAATTGATAAACATACATGGTGAAAGTCAACAAACACAAAAATTTGACACAATGCAAGATTTTTTCAAATATGTATATAACAAACATACCTTACCAAAAAGTTATCCTGAAATAACACGCTCAGGTGGCTAATGAAAAGAAGAACAAGAATTGGTCCCACAACGGAACCTTGTGGAACTCCTACGTTAGTAAGTACATACAAATGTTTCAGTTGAAAAAAAATAACAAGTTTAATAATAAAAAAGAGCTACAACAAATGTTCAAAGTGAACTTCTTCATTTTCTATACATAACACTAATCTTCGTTTCATGTTATTGAATAAGGCATTCCTTAAATTATGTGGTGAAATTTTCGCACAGACATTTCGATAGCTTCAGTAAGTTCTTCAATTGTATAAGGACGGTTTGTTGTAAATACTTTATTTTTTAGGTGTGGATAAATGAAATAACCTATAATTGTCAAATCTGGAGATCGTGGTGGAAAATCTACTACCCAATTATCAAAGCATTCATGCTAATAATTTTAAAAGAGATGGGTTTATATTAAAGCTGCTATCTAAAACCTAGGATCCGGATAGAAGGTCCGAATATCTTAACAATCGGATATTCCGATCTTAATCTTATCAGATACTTATAGCAGTATTTAAAGTAGGGATTTTTTTTTGAAAGTTCATTAAACAAATCTAATGATTACAAGAAAAAAATAATCAACACCAAAATTTTCGAAGCAAATAATTCATAATAATAAATCTTACCTTTTCGTTCTGGTCGTGATTCACTATGATGCCCTCCTTCAGGAACATCCCGTAATCGGTGTAGAACTTCTCGTACTCATCCGGTCTCTTCTTCTTCTCGTCCAAGAGGAATTTTATTATCCGCGCTGTGAGGACGCTTTGCAATTTTCTATAGAGATTTGTGCGTTTTAGAAACGGGGGAGTGTGTAGTCGCGATTGTGTCTCACCTTATCAACGCGCTATTTTGCAACAATTCTCGGCTCAAATTCAACGGGATATCTTCCGAATCGACGACGCCCTTTACGAATCGCAGCCATTTCGGGAGAATGTTGTCGGTATGGTGTTTTATTAGAACTTTGCGACTGTATAAGGCGATGCCCGAATTGGTTTCCCTCGACATTTCAAATAAACCTAAAATATATTGTTAATAAAAATAATAATAATAATAACCTAGATTAATACTGTTTATACAGGGTGTCTCACGATAAACTGCATCGATCGATATATGAAAGAGTATACATTGGAAAATTCTGAAAATTTCGCAGTATACTAAAGCCGACCTGCGCTATTGAACTAAAATATTTTTAATAATCTAACGCATCCGGTTGTACCGGAAGTGGTTGTCAACTTTGTTATTTTAAATGGAACATCCTATATATTACTACATTTTTTAAAATTCCTCGTTCAAATCTAAAGTAAGTTTGTTAAAACAACTATGTTGTTATTTTCGATCATATTCGAAATATTTGCACGTTTTTAAAATTTTTGGCAGATGGCGAGTGCATCTGAACTTCTATAACTGCAAAGGTATTTAACTTGGAAAATTGGAAATTTGTAGAATTGTTGACCGTATAGGGTAGCATCTGAAACCGAATAAATTTTTCGAAAACATTATACAGCGTGTCCGAAAATAACAGTTAAACTTTCTAATTGAAAAAGTGTCAAAACTTTTTTTTTTAAATACAACTACCTATTTTTCTCTTTCTCATCAAACTGCCCTTATAAAAATACAAAAAAAGGTCATATTCATTACCCATCTAAAATGGATACTTTTTAAGATAATTAGTAAAATATGTTTTATGTCATCTTGCTTTGGTATATCTAAGTAAGTCATGACTAAAGACCGGATTATATGCAAAGGCATATATTTTATTTTTTGCATACCTTTAATTCTATATGTAGACGTATTACACTACTTGAAGTTAATTAGCGGTAATTAGTGATTGCATATATTGCATATTTAGGCATTTCTATGCATATTTTCACAAAAGTTGCATATATTGCATATTTAAGCTTTTTCTTATCCTTTCTATTAGTAAAAATTCCTAGTAATTCTTAATGTAGATCGACAACCGACAATCTCAGAACGATAAATCTTTTACATTGGTTTCTCTAATACTTTTTTCCAAGAACTGCACGTGTTTAATTTCGCCTAGCAGAAGGGATGTGGTAAATACGTTTTATTATTATTAATTAATTCCCAAATAAACTATTCATTCATTGAATATCTTTGAGCGAAACAGCATGTAATTGTGTTACGTTTTTAAATACTGTGCGTACATAAAATGAGTATAGCGAACAAAATTTCTTTATGGATTAAGCCATATCCTGAACTGGTAAAGGATGGCAACAAAATATTTTGTCGAGCCTGCAGTAAACTGGTAAGTTTAATTTTACTAAAAGCTTTACAATTGTTTTTAAATTCTTTAACTTTTCATATAAAATGAGAATTGTTGTTGTAGGTGTCTTCTGAGAGAAAATACCTGATTGATCAACACGCTAAAACTCCATCACATATTGGAAAATGTGAAAAACTAAAGCGATCCGCATGTGTGCCGCAATCTATACGTCAATGTGTAGCACCAACTCCACGAAACTCAGAACAAGAAGAATATAATACGGATCTGTGTAACGCATTAATTTCGTCTAACATACCATTAGCAAGATTAAACAATGTTAATTTGAAATCATTTCTGCAAAAATATTGCAAACATATATACCTCAAGTACCTTACGAAAAAATTATGTCACATCTTGTTACCAGCAAACAATAGCAGAAATTCAAACAATTGGTAGGAATAATTTTATTTATATCATGGTAGATGAAAGTACGGATAAGTGTGGCTGTTATATTGCCCATTTGTTAATAGGAATTCTTCATGAAGATATTGTAGGTAAATCATATTTAAGTTATTGTAAAGAACTTCCAAAAACAAATAATGTGACAATTGCCCAATTCGTTCAAGAAGGTTTATCAAATTTCTTTTTACCTTGTGAAAAAAATGTACTAATGTTGTCCGACGCTGCACCATACACGATAAAAGCCGCGCAAAATTTAAAATTTAACATTTTTCATACCACTTGTTTAGCTCATGGGTTCAATCGTGTAGCCGAAGACATTAGGAATCAATTTCCTTTGATTAATGATTTAATTAGCAATGTCAAAAAAGTATTTTTAAAAGCACCTTTACGAATTCAATTTTATAAGGAGCGACTTCCCGGTGTTAAGTTGCCTCCTGAACGGATTATTACCAAATGAGGTACATGGTTAGAGGCTGCAATTTTTTTCGCCGATAAATTTGAAGGAATAAAAAATGTAATTCTTGAAATCACTGCTGACTGCATTGGTCTAGAAAACTGGAAAAAGATAGTACTATCAACAGAATTGCTACAAAACCTTTTGTATATTAAGTCAATTTATAGCTTTGTTTCAAGTTCCATTCGTAAACTAGAAACGCAATGGATGTCGCTCTCGGAATCAGTCGAAATAGTACACGAATTTGATATGCTATGTGAGAAGGTTAAGGGTACAATAGGTAATTCTATATACGATAAATTTAAAAAAGTGATAAATAAAAATGCGGGGTATTTGAAATTGAAGAAAGTTAAGAAAATTTTGGAAGGTGAAACAGTAAACGATTTCGACTTTAATTTTAGTTTAGAATGTATTGATGCAAAGTTAAAAATTGCACCAATTACATCTGTGGATGTTGAAAGAAGCTTTTCTATTTCGAAATATATGTATTCTGATAGAAGACAAAACTTTCTTTTACACAATTTTGAAAAACATTTAATTATAAATTGTTTTAGAAATATGTTGTGAAAAAAATTTGTGCAATAAAGTTAATGTTTAAAATTTCTGCTCTATTTATTTTATGTAAAAATTTTGCATATTGTCGCAATTTTTTGCATATATTTCCCAGATTTATGCATATTTTCTCAAAAATCGAATGCATTATAGATATATATATTCCAGTATTTTTCTTTGCATATTAATCCGGTCTCTTAGTCATGTACTGTACTTAGATTATACCCAAAGCAGGAGTGACATACATATTTACTAATTATCTTAAAAAGTATCCATTTTAGATGGGTAATGAATATGACTTTTTGTTTGTATTTTTATAAGGGCAGTTTGATGAGAAAGAGAAAAGTAGTTAGTTGTATTTAAAAAACAAAAAGTTTTGACATTTTTTCAATTCGAAAGTTTAACTGTAATTTTCAGACATACTGTATAATGTTTTCGAAAAATTCATTCGGTTTCGAATGTAGATTTGGACCCCTATGTTGAATATTAAAAGAATTTGTTGCCAAAACTGTTGTAACTATTTTACTTAGGTTGCAAAGCACATGAAACTAAATTATCATATCGCAAAAAAAAGATGATAAAGGTTTGTGCTGATTAACAATGGGGACGTGTGGATATAATTTTTTTAACTATTTTGAGAGCATTTTGTAACATACCTGGTTTTCCTTCGGGGAAATATAACAGAGCGTGAATCGATATCGGAACGTCCGTGTTGTAATGCAAAGTAAACCTAGGCAGATCGTAACTGTTACTGATATATCTGTAAAATTCGCTGTGTTTCTGTGGCGTTATCGACTTCGGATCGCTCAACCAAAGCGGCTGGATCACGTTCTCCCGTTTCCCGTTCAAATAGATGGGACTGCCCACGAAATTGCTATACTTCTGGACGATATTCTTTATCGTATCGCCGTCGGCGAATTCGCGACAGTCGACTTTGAGACGTATCACGATCTTGGTGCCGTATTGCACGCCTTCCGCTGGTTGAATTTCGTAAGATCCAGTGCTGAAAACAAGAAATTAATTATATGTCACAAAAAAAGATTGATGGAAAATGCTTAAACCTAAAGGTTGTTTTATTCTCTTGATCTTTATAAATTTTAACGTGTTTGTATTATTGTATTGTTATTTGATTTGATATTAGTTTAAAGGTACCCTCAATATACAGTGACCGGCAGAAAGTGCGCAACACATGTGAAATTTTTTTATCTTTGAATTTAGTAAATCTTTTTTTCTTGCAAAATACCTCTGCATGTCTTGAAACTAAAATTAACTCATCACATCTACCGTAAATTTAATTATATACGAGTGAAGGTCAAAAATATAAAACTACGCTAAGAGTAAAGTATCTCAGGTTTAAGGGTTTAGAAGATTCTTTTATTAATAAATGTTGTTTCAAATTCAAAGTTATATCCAAATATGTAGTTTCGCTTAATTTTAGCAAAAAATAAATTTAATCGTTTTTTCTGAACTACCCTGTATACAAAAATGATTGAGATCACATCCTATTCTGTGTATAATTTGTGAGAGAAAAAGTTTTTAGAAATTTTTATAGGCTTAAAAAGTAAAACTCCAAGGTGGAAATTATTTTTATTGCACAACTTGGTTTGTTTCGAAATAAAGCAAAATAATTGCAACATAGACCACATTTCCAATGTTTTTGTGCGCCAAAACTACCCAATGCTTCTTTCTTTTCCTCTTCGAAGTTTTTTAAGAAGTTTCTGGCCTCCAAGGTCGCCAGACCTATCCCCAATGGATATCTTTTTTTGAGGCTACATAAAAAAAACAGCATTACAAATTTCGACTATTTGGAAATATCGGCACTTAGAAAATGCAATTAGAGTAATTAGACAATGTATCGCGGAAATCAATCCTGTTTTCGTTCATATTTTTATAACCTTTGAAAAAAAAATATTTTTAAAAAAATAATTAAAAGTCTGTTCATCATTTACTCAACAGAATCTGCATTCGTCACTGCTACAGAATAAATATATTACTAATTATTTTTTTTTTGCCAAAGCGTGATTCACTTTACCCCATACATTGGGGTAATAGATGTAAAAATATTATATCCTTTTCACTTTTGGATGGTTCTAGGTGAAGTGAACCATATTAAAAGTTTCTTAAGATCTGATTTAGTCAAGGAAAGCTAATTTTATCGAAAGTGGTCGAAAGAAGAAGCAGCAACGTATTAAAATAAATTTTATTCTTTATTTACTTCTATATCTTTTTGAAGGAATATTCAGTTGAATATTCCATACATAAAATCCTCATAAAAGCAGTCCTGAGGAAAAAGAAAGTCGAAAAAAAAGGAAAAAATCATAAATAAACTAAAGATTTAAACAATCTTAATGCCTAATTATGTTAATATCCAAAAATCCTCTTCACTAATTGCAAATATATGTAGTTCCCATTATAAGTGACTTGATTTGTACTGCTTTGTAAAATTGGTCTGCGTCAATTTCAGATGTTTGGGGATAAACGAAATATCCTTTAGGAGAGGAACTAAAGTCATAAAATAAGTAAAAATCGGAAATAATGCGTAATATAAAATCATAACTTATCGTCAAAAGTCTTATTACGGAGTTTCAACATCATCAACACCGATTTGACCAACTTTTAATTAATTTTCATTGTGATTCACTTTATCTATTTTTATATCCTTTGTCTATTTAAAAAAAAAAATAGCGGTTAAGTTCAGCATATATAACTAGGACAATATTTTAATAGTGCATATTATTCCTAAAGGATAAAAGAAACAATTTCTAACAGCTGATAGACCGTAAATCATCCTTAGTGCTGCGTGCATTCAAACGTTTAAACAATTTTTAAAATAACCGTCGAAGCATTTAAACATATTTAGTATATCTGGTACTTCCGTGAAGGGAAAAGCAACGTATGCGATACCTAACCGTATTACTTGGCAGACAAGGAACATAAGGGAAAAATATTATCGTTACCTTTGTCTCATTGATCGCTAGAGACACAAAAACTGCCAGTATTCGCCGAGTGATAAGTGAATCACTCGGCGAACATCAACTAACAAACATATTAAAGAAGGTATTTCCAAAAATACTTATTATTTTAGAGGTGTGTTAAATAAATGACAAGCGTACGCGGTAAAAAAAAAAAACCTTCCAGAAATAACGAATATACGAACATCGCATCCGTTTAAGTGAATAAGAGAATAAAAAATAAACAGAATTCTCTAACGACTACATAGAAATGTTGTTTTTGTCAAGCCCTGGTAAAGACAATTTTATTCCAAATAATAGTTACTTTTATAATAATTGGCACTAAACTATTGCACTATATGCTGGTTGTATTTAATTCTAGTAGTAAACTTTGGTGGTAACTTGTAACTGAAAGACTAACAATAATTTGTGTATGGTGTTGTTATTTGTATGAATTTGGGTGGTGATAATAATACAAGGAACAAAGATAATTACATAAAAGCCTATATTTATTCGATATTATAAATTCAGGAAATACTTTTCATGTTCATGTTTATTTTATGGCACTATTTATGTATCATAAATGTTTTTTTTTACCATAAAAAAATGTAAAAATGAACTAAAAAACATGATGAAGACGGTATTTATAAAAATACTTATATTGTAGTAGTGTAAATGACAAGCCTACGCAGTAAAGAAAAAAAAAACCTTCTAGAAATAACGAATATACCAATATCACTTTCGCTTAAGTAAATAAGAGAATAAATAAATAAACAGAATTTTCTAACAACTACATAGAAATATTGTTTTTGTCATGCCCAGCTGGAGACAATTTTATTTCAAGTAATAATAGTTATTTTGTACACCACACAATGTAAGTTTCGCTGATTAGTTTTCCTAGTTTTTATATAGATTTTTGTTAAGAAATACCTATGGAAAAAATATATATATAATTTTCAATAAAAATAATGTTTGCTAAGTGGTTTAGAAAGGAAAATGTTCGTAAAAATTCATTTATTACTACTAGTACAGTCCCTTGCAACAACAACCCTCATACCGAAGTCGTAGGTACTTTTCAATTTTCGCTGTGTTAGTTATGTAAACATTGACAAAACTGTTTGAATATTAAGCAAATTTAGAAATATCACTGCAGTTGAGTTGCGAAAAAAAATGGAATATGTAGAAAAACCGTGATTTTTTTTACATGTTTGCAAAAGTTTGCATACAGCCTCAGAATTGAATTCTAAGCGTCTCTGTTAAAATAACTTTTTGGGTATCATGTCATTTAACCTCACTTTTTGCAGATTGATGGCATATTTTTTAAATTTCCCGCCATATTAGTCGTCACGTGATGTGTGTCAAAATAGATTTTGGGGTTTAAATAGTTTTAGTAAGTTTTAATAATAAAAAAATGTCCAAATGTTGCAATATTTTTGCCGGTCACTGTATATGATAATTTTCACCTGAGGATGATCTTACTGAATCGAAACATGTAGCGAAACTATAATAAAACAAGATGAGAAATCGAACTCGTATTACGCTAATTTAAAGAAATTAATATTGAAATCGTTAAGAACGAACCCGTCCGAGCTCCATCTATAGCCTTGATCGCCCATAGCCGATTTAGAATAGACCTCGACTTTTTCTGCGACCATAAAAGCACTGTAGAAACCGACGCCGAATTGGCCGATGATGTTTCCCATATTATCCGTTTGCCCTTGTTTTTCTTTTAGTTTCTCCAAAAAGGCTTTAGAACCTGACCTGGCGATGACTCCAAGGTTCGAAATCATTTCTTCTTTCGTCATACCGATGCCCGTATCCTGAAAATCCCATGAACAAAAAAATAGAAACACTAAAAATGATAATAAAAACCCAACTAAATGGTATTCTCATCCCACATGATCTTTATAGTATATTTAGCGTATATGTGTTTGTATTTGCCGCCTTTTTCTATTAATGTTGGTATTATGTTTTATGAATGAAGCAGTAGACAACATGGCCGTAATAAAGAAGTGTTTCAAACAGTTTCAAGTCAGCGTGTTTGTTTTATAATTGATAATTCACGTCCTGTCGATCGTGTAAATAGGGAAAAGGATACCACAAACTGGGATTAGGTTCAGGCTGAACAGATTTTGAAATTCATAAAAGTATAACCGCAAATCAAGTAATCTACGTTTTATATAATGGCGGTGGCGTACACCACACAACAAACACCTATCGTGAGAGGCACGATAGGGGTTTTATCGGAGTATAGAATGGGAACCGATTGGAATACTTACCAAGAGCGCTTAGAACAATATTTCTTAGCTAATTACATAGAAGAGGATCGAAAAGTAGCGGTATTAGTGACAGTAATAGGGGATCAAGCTTATGAAATATTAAAAGGATTGTGCGATCCAGTGTTACCTAAAAACAAGTCTTATGAAGAGTTATGTGTCGTCCTTAAGAAGCAATTTTCAAAAAAAGTGTCAGTGTTTAAAGAGAGAATTGAATTCTATGCAATTAAACAGGGAGAAAGTGAATGAGTTAAAGATTATTACGTTCGACTAAAAAATAAAGCTATGGAATGTCATTCGGTGAACAAGTTAAGTGTGTGTAAAAGAAGGCTAGGCGCAGGGAATAAGACATACGGAGGAGAAGCAAAAGAAGAACGAACGGAAAGGAAGAAGAGCGAAAATAAGTGTAACACTTGTGGTGAAGGTATGCACGATTTTCGAAATTGTAAGTACAAAAAAGTATAAATGCAAGATATGTAAGGTGGGACACTTTGCCAAAGTTTGTCGATTTAATACACATTACGTGAAAACGGTAAGTAGCTCTTCAGAGTCAAAGACAAGTAGTGAAAATAAAGAATTAAATTTTGTGGAAATGTATTTTACAACCTGGAATAATAATAATTATATTAAACCTTTTGCGAGAAGGTCATTAGAATTAAGTATTGAGAGCGGCTTACTAATGTGGGGTTATCGTGTTGTAATTCCTGCCAAGTTCAGGAAACAACTATTGGTAGAAATTCATGGTGCACATAACGGTGTAGTACGAATGAAAGCTCTAGCTAGACAATATTTCTGGTGGCCACGGTTAGATTTGGATATAGAAAGGTTTGATAAGGGTTGTGATGCGTGTATGCAAAACTCCTCATCTCCGCAAAAGTCTGTCTTAATTAAATTTGAAGATAGCAAGCATGTGTATGATAGGATACATTTGACTTCTTAGGACCATATCATGGTAAGGTATACTTAATTATTGTAGATTCTTTTTCTAAGTGGCCTGAAGTTTAACAAATGCAAAAATATGGATTCGGTAACTACAATAGACAAGTTACATGATTGTTTTGCACGGCTGCCTAACAAAATAATTACGGACAATGGAACACAATTTGTGTCCAGCGAATTTGAAAAATTCTGTAAAGAAAATGGAATTAAACATTTCACCTCAGCTCCCTACCATCCGTCAACGAATAGAGCTGCTGAAAATAGTGTTAAGTCTTAAAAATGCTTTAAATGTTGAAAGATAAGACAACCAATAGTCAAACCATGTCAACCTTAATAAGTAAATATCTTTTTTCATATAGGAATACTCCTCATTCAGTAACGGGAGAGACGCCATCTAAAAAATGTTTTCTAGAAAAATTAAAACTCGTTTAGATTTTCTAACGGAAACAGAAACTGAAAAAAAAAGAGAAAGACAAATTAAATATTACCATGGTAATCGCGCTGTAAATTTCGACGTAGGCGAGGTTGTGTATGTTAAAGATTATCGAAATGTTCAGAAATCATGTCGGTCGCAAGGTATTATTATGCAAAGATTGGGAAAACAGACGTACTTATGTAGACCTTTAGATAATAGAAATTTAACTTGGAAAGAGACATTCAGAGTAAATCATAAAAGTAGGCAAATTCTATGATGAAATTTCACAGAATTCTCCTAATGATGATAAAACAATTCAAATGACTATTGATCATAGTGACTCTTTCATGGGTAAGAACATAATTACTAGTACTACGGTATCGGATAGAGTTTCAGAAGAAGCATCAGATGTTCACTCTGAAATTGTGCCCGATTCTAAGACTGAACTAGTAGAAAGTAAGAATCATTCTGATAAGGACAAAAGTGACTCAATAACTACTATAGTAAGTTCTCCTAATGTTAAATCTAGACCTCGGAATTAAACCTCCAAATCGATTGAATTTGTAAGGATGCATTTTCTTTGTTTAATGGTAGATCTATGTATGTATACTTCATTTACTATAACAGACAAGGTACGTCATTACTTGCAAATTTGGGCCATGCAATACCATATTATTAAAATAACCAACTAACATATAACTTATTCATGTTCAATTAAAGATACTATGTTGGTGCCTACTGCTTTTTAAATTGCATGCTTGTCAGATTTTCCCAATGTATTCCCACCAATTTAGTTATAGCTGTCAACTGTCGAAGGGTTATATTTTGCATTTGCAGTAAAGTGTGGGAATTTGCGTTTATACTTGGCATATATTTATTTAAAATAAGTAGTTATTACAACTAAACCATGCCGAAACTATTGTGTAAACAGTCGAAGTAGTTAATAGTTTCGTTAATTGTGTATTTCGACGCAGAACGCGAGAACAACGGGCCATTACTCCCGTTAACTTTCGTGCGAGGAGTATAAAATCCATATATTTTTAATGTCATATTCTTTACAGAGTTTCGTTTTTAGAGAGTAACGAGTCTTCTAAACATTCATGTTGCAAACATAAGCAAAATTTCATCCATGAATAAACAAGGAATTACATCCATTAACCCAAAACGAAAACGCACACGAAATAAATGTTGTAAAAATTGATTATACTACTCATTGTCAATGTGCTATTGGAAACATAATTTATGACATGTACAAAAACAGTGAGTATATACAAATATTGTTTACAGAAGTGGTTCGTTCACATACATTTTTCAGACTAACATAACACATTAAACATTTTGAACAGTGCTCTTAAAGAAAAAGACATTTTCTGTGGTTGAAACACATTTTTGTGGTAGATATTATTTGTTCTCAAAGAAAAGGAAGTTTGTTCGTTTCGTAACATCGTTTCGTTTCCAATATGTTGTACACCAAGGACAATTGGAAATTTGACGTCCTTGGTGTACAACATATTGGAAACGAAATTCAGAAGTAGTAAATCCGAGAGATTGGTTTTGATAGAGAAGAAACTTGCATACTAATCGTTACTGTGAATACTTTAAGCGATAATGGTCCTGATTAAATTTATTGTACTCACTTGTGCTTTTTTGTTATTTTTTTTTCCACTGCTATCATGATTAACATACTTTAAATCCTGATTTTCAAAAAGAATCATCAGTAATATTAACGGTAAATGTTATTTTTAAGAGTTTGTTTATTCACCTGTCAAAAGTGTTTGACAGTTAAATAACCTAACGGTTTGTTTACGTTTTGACGAACAGAAAATTTGCAACACGGTCGTGACGTCATAGCAAACTGACTCACGTAGTACCTCGTCTGTTATAGTAAATGAACTATAGTATATTTAGCGAATATATTTTTGTATTTACCGCCTTTTTCTATTGATGTTGGTATTATGTTTTATGTATAAAGACAGTAGACAACATGGCCGTAATAAAGAAGTGGTTCAAACAGTTTCAAGCCAGCATGTTTCTTTTATAATTGATAATCCCCGTCCTGTCAATAGTGTAAATAGGGTAAAGGATACCAGAATCTTTTTTACAAAAAAAAAGAGCATTATTGTTAGTTTAGCTGAGAAATAACTCTAACTAGTCCAATTTTTCGATCTGATAATATTAATAAACCAACGAATATTTTAAAACAAGATAATTATCCAAATTCCTTTATCTAAAATATTCAAACCAAGAACTTTCCCTTTTTGTAATAAATCAATGAAAAATATTAAATATATGAAAATCAACTTTCAATAGACTATTTAATCCATATATTTCTAATAAACATATGCCTCTAATATAAAAAAATCCACTATTTCTTTGCTTACTATTTGAAGAACTATGGACGAAAACGGCTTTGAATTGAAATAATTGAATTTGAATAATAATGGTTTAAATAATCAAATTAAGAAACACTGCTTGTCATAAAGTCATATGAAAAATGTACTCCAATTTTTCTCGTTCTGGAAATGACAATATTGCTGCTCAGATGAATAGCGCATATCAAGAAATATAGCATTGCATGAGAAATTGAAACAATCGATACATATTAAACATTATAAATAATAGTGGAATTCTGTGTATATTTGTAGCGTCTCTAAGATTATCTGTAAAATTGTAAGCATGTATTATGGATGCTTACAGGGGTATGCATAAAATATCACCCATAATTGTTTGCATTTTTCCAGGGCTCTCGAACTAGCATTGAGAAAACACAATAAATCAATTTTGTCCTCTTACAGAACCAAAATCCAGTCCTACAGAAGCCACTGATGCAACAATTTTGCAGAAGAACCACATATTTTATTGCAAAAGTTTAAAAATTCCTTATAAATTTTACCTGTATAGTTAATGTCCTTTCTTGCTTATTCGTTGATATATGTATTTCCAATTTCCTATCTGCACTCTTCAATTTCTGTGTCGCTTCACTGTCTGCCAGCAACATGTACCGAAACTTTTCCAATGCGTCACTAGCATTCGAAATCAACTCACGTACGAAAACTTCTTTATCTGAATATAAGGATTTCGCGACGATATCCAGTAACATCTTAGTTTCGGCTTGGAAATCATGCTTGGTACTTTCCCCTATACAGTAGAAAATGTTTAAATAATCACATGACAAGGTGTTTCGATTAACTTACCAGCAGGTTTCTCTGTATCTTTTATGATGGAATGATATTCGTCCTCTTTCGGTTCGGCATTTGTACTTTGAAATCGCGTTAATACCGTACAAGCTGCAAATAAAAACGTCATTTAGGTAAAAGGAACAGATTTATGGTATTTAAACCTAACCTCTGTGATTGTGGTTGCGGTGAAGTTGAATATTATTAGCTCTGATTGTAGCAGATCGATTTATATTTCTGGTGGCTAAGCTTAAACGGAGAAGACGCGAAAATCGTGAAAATGTAGACATTATTTTAGGAAATAATTAACTTTTAGATACCCGGTTGGTGCGCAGAAAAATCAAAAATCGAATGTCAAAATATAGCATAGCAAAAAAAGAAAAACGCGTAACAGAACCAATCAACCTTTTGCGATAAATCAGTGTTAGGTTAGGCCATCTAGCATTAATACTGGGAAGTTTTGTTTCTCTTGAATTTATAATAAAAATAATTTGAAATAATTTACCTTAATTTTATATAAAGATTAATAAAATATTTGAAATATTAGTATTCTACGACATCCACTAAGATTCTATTCTTTTTTTTGTTATTCCTATTGGAAAGATAGAACTGGGGGTGTGGAGAGAATCTGTTTTGATAAAGAAATCAACAAAAACGAACAAAGAACTCGGCACTGCTTGGGACCTCTGATGTCGGCGATCACGGGGCAAAAAATGTGTTGCTTATTGACTAGGCTATTAGCCATATACGCTACAACAAAAATTGCTGAAATATCTGTTCGTTCTTGTTGAGATGTTCCTTGGTATTTGCCTTATTTATATAACTCTATAGTTGTTCAACCGATGTGAGGCACAACAGGATTATTAACAGATGGCGTACCGGCTGAAGTGTCCTCATTTATAAAAATTAAATAAAAAAAATACTAGCGAGACATCAAATAGTAAAAATTTTAACCATTTTTAGCGCTTAGCGCCATCTATTGAGCAATAATTGTACCAGTCATTGAATAGATTAGGAAATAATAGAAATCATTAAAAAAAGGAATATAAATTGATTAATCTCACATCTCACTGTGCAGATTATAAAGATTATAAAACAATATCTCTATTGGAATTATCATCTCTATATTATATAATCAATTGCTTATTGAATTTATTCAATATCAAAATAGACATCTGCTGTCAAGTAATGTTGGAACTGACGTGTTGACATGACGTGTAAATAACCTACAAATCTAAACATTAGAAATATAAAAAAAAGACCGAAGGAAACGTTTTTACCTAAATTAAAGTATTATTCAAGATGGTTTTAATGACAATGATAGCGAGGGTGGCTGACGGTTTGCCGTTAGCGGCTACGATGCAGGAGGACGAACAGGTATTAAAAAAAAATCTTCAAAATCGTATTTGTATAACACTTAGTATTCCATTTAAAAACCGCAGGCAGGTAGGAGTATTCTAGATTACCAGAATCAGGCAAAGATGCTCTTCCGGAAGCTGGGGCCACAATCACCAGCGAGATGTACTATAGAAACAGGACCGTATTTATTTCAGTATGTACCTATTTAAATAACCATCCTTCCGACATACAACAGTTTAATGTATTTTAGTTATCTAATAGAACATGATATATGTTATTTAGTGTTATGTGAAAAGAATTATTCCAAAAGACTAGCATATTCATACTTAGACGATATAGCGCAAGAATTCCATGCTCAATATGGGAAGCGAGTCAACACGGTTACGAGACCTTACACTTTCATTGAGTTTGATAATTACATACAGAAAGCAAAGAAGGCATTTATGGATTCGAGAGCAAGGCGCAATTTATCAGCTATAAACAACCAATTGCACGACGTTCAACGGATTATGGTACAAAATATTGACGATGTATTACAAAGAGGGACAGTATTATCGGGTGAGTTCAAATTATATCTACCTATTTGTTGACCTATTTAAGTATAAGAAAACTTTTAATACAAAACGAAATTTAAAAAGATTCAAATTGATTCTTAAACTTTTCTTTGGAAACAAATATTATTTTATATTCAGGATTTTATATTAAGATTTAAGGTGTATCTCTAATTTATGAAAAACTAAGTTGTCCTAAGTTTAAATTGACCCTATTTTTGAAGATATTAAAGATTTATATTAAAAAAAAAGATTTCAAATCACTAATATAAGTACATATATCAAAATATGGGTATATAGAGTTTTCAGGAGAACATAGAAAGGAAGGAATTTCATTGAAATTAAAGAAAATGCAAAATTGGGAAAAATCCCACCGGAAAAGAATACCAGAATTTGCAAAATTTATGAGATTTTGGGAAAAAAAACAAGAAAATGTTTGAAAAATGTTTAGAAAATGAATGAAAAAAAATCACATTTATGACATAACCCAGTAAAGCAAATTCAAATTTCCCGCAATTATTTTTAGTAACTTCAACATTACAGCATGAAATTACCTACGATTTTGTATTAGATTAATAGTTATTTGAAAACCTTTAAGCTGAAGTTACTAAATATAATTGCGGGAATTTTGAATTTGGTTTACTGGGAATATATGTATATATGATGTTTATCAGAATAAATACTTTCAATATTTTTTTTGTTCAGAAAAATTATAAATTGTGAAGAAAAAATCAATTAAGAATTCCCTAAAATTAATATAAAATTATTAATATACATAACAAATTATAAAGAAATATAATATTCAAAGAAAAGTCAAAATTAACAATTAATTCATTACTCAAAACTTTTAGAGAAAATTCAGGGAAATTTTACGAACAATTTCGTAAGAATTTTAGTAAGATATGTGAGTTATGAAAAAAAAAAAGTGCTAGACAAACTCCTTAGAAAAAGTTGGTACTAAATCTCAGCAACAAATTAGAAAGAACTGCAAAATTTAGTAAAAATATTTTAAAATTTGTGAGCTCTAGAAAAAAAATCCAGTAAGATTTAATGAAAAAAATGCACAATATTGTCACACTCTACTTATTATCTATCTGAAATTCAATAATGTTTTGATTAAATCTCGAAAAAAAAAATTAGGAACAAATCCTGAAGAAGTTCGATAGTAAAAATCGCTAAAAATTCGCGACTTTTTCTTGAGATTCCAGCGAAATTTTATGAAAAAAAAAAGACAATTTAGTGAAATTTTCAATAAGAATCAATGAAAGAAAGCAGTAGTACGATATATTAAAATTTTTGGGAAAAGAAAATATGAAAAATTCTTAAAAAAATGGAAAGTTAATACCAATGGAAAAAAGTAAATATTTTCGTGCAATTTTGCAAAAACTACAGGAAAAAAAATCCTTTTAAAAATTGTAAAGAAGAGTGCAAGAGATTTAGGAAAAAGTCTAGTAAAAATTCCCTAAAATTTGAAAGTTCTAGAAAAAAAAATCATTGAGATTTCATGAAAAAAAAAACGCAATTTTGTCAAAAAGACTAAGCTAACTGTAAAATTCAATAAAAATACAGGCAAAAATGGAAATTTTATACGAATTTAGTGAGAAATCCTGAAGAAGTATGATAGAGAAAAGTCCAGAAAAAATTAAAAAATAACGGAATTTTTTAAAAATTCTATAAAAAAACAAGCTAGTTAATTTTGTTTAATTTTTGGAAATTGTAGGTGTGGTGTTAAAAAAAATCACTCCATTTTCATTTTTTTACTAATTAATTTCTACGCTTCGTTGCACATATTTCGCAAGAAGCAACCAGACAAAACTTTACAAAAATTAAGTAAGGTTTAATTAGTAAAAGGTGGTCAAAGAAGAAAAACAGAAAAATTAGAAAAACAGTAACAAATACTTAAAAAAGATTTTTTTTAAAAATGAAAATTTAATACTAAAATCTAGTAAAAATCGTTTGATATTTGCAATTTTTAGAAAAATATTCAAGAACATATTACGGAAATTTCAGAATTTAATAAAAATGCAAATGTTTAAAAAAAAATTACAATGAGAAACCACAAAAACTAGATTTTAAAAAAAAATACCTAAATGTGTATTATTATTATTCATTAAGTAATATCGAATTGTGTGTAATAATGTTATATATCAATATATAAATATTGATTATTTGTAGAATTGGATACTAAAACGCAGAATTTGTCGATGCTAACGCAAAAATACAAAAAGGACGCCACTTATTTGAATACGAAGTCGATGTACGTGAAAGCAGCAGCTGGTTGTATCGTTGTTCTTGTGTTTTTCCTTTATTTCTGGGTTCTTTAGGTAGCGAAACAAACAAAGTAATACAAATAAAGAGCAAATAAACAATATTCCCCTTATATTATTTAACATGTCTGTATTTGTATGGTGCGTGAATAGCTTACCTCTAAGTACCTAAGACCCAAGATGACAATACTTAAAGATAAGCTTACATCCCAAACACCTGTCTTTTCTATATCTATATATTCACAATGTATGCATTTTGATTGCGTTTCCGAATCGAAGCTGTGATAATAACAGTCTCGCTAATACCTATCTAGGAATTAGCATATGGACTGATTTCTTCACACGTCGTTCATCGTCTCATTTTATGTCTCCAGTCACTGACTAAACGTGTTTGACAATTTTACCTTGCCTAAGCTGAAAATAAAACGATAAAAGAATAAGATTTCCAACAATTTAATCGGATAGTGCTTTTTTGAAGCGGTGAAAGTCTAAAACAAATTTATATATTATATAATATATATAATGTAATGTTATTAAGTGATTTTGTATATTTTACTCGATATTATTGGGAAAGAATAAAGGATATGTATTTATTTATATTTTAGCTTGTCTTTTTTTGACTATAAGTTTTTATTTTGGAAAATAAAAGTTTGTAACATAATACATTTTTTTTTCTTTCTACATTTCTCACCGAACTGGGTCATTAGAATTTTTCGAACTTCTAGTAGGAATTTGATTTTGAACCCTGCAGAATAGTCATGGCAGACTATAATCTATTTAAGGAAAATATTTTCAGCATTATAGCACTTTTGGTATACACAGGAAGGTGTCGATATCAACTTTCTTTTTTAAATGGAAAGGTGCAATTTTTATTGCATCTTTTCTTTTTTTTATTTATTTATTTACTGCATTGAATGGTATAATTAGGAATATAATGTTACATTTGAAAAAAATTAATTTTCTAATGTATTAGAATTGACAATCGATTTATGAACACTCTGTATACAATTTAGTAGTTTTTTTTTGACAGAATTTGGTACGGACAACCATTTTTCTTGGATACTAGTAAAATGACATCATTATCTTTAATGGTTTGCAAAATATGGTACGTTTTCGAACGAGATAAAAAAGTCAAAATTTTGATAAAATCGTAAATATCTCAAAAACAGTTGAATTTAGGGATAGCGAACTTAGAGAAAATTGTATTCAAATAATCTGTAGAATTCATTGAGGTAAGAAAAAACAATGATTCCATTTAAAATAATAGTAAAAATAATTATGTGACTCTTTATTCCTGCTTGTTTTATCTTATTTTTTTTTTTTAATACAAGAAATAAAGAAAATATCACTATTAGCTATTTAAATAAAAGTAATACAATTATATATTTTATCTTGTTACAATGCTTAAAACGTACTCAAGATATAAATTATTTTAGCAATTCTTATTTTTCAATGAAAGCCTGAACGGAGATATTTGAGTGCTGCACAAATATAAATAAACAGCTACATCTAAGACGCCGCCAATGCGTAGAATATTGCGAAAACACAGCTGCGTTGTGGTTCGTGTCGAACAAACAAGTTATGTATATATACGTCATCGCTGTGCATTGAAATATACCACGTGATTTACGGGCGGATGTAGTTTTTATGCATGGGTGTGTTCTTCTTACTCGCTCAAAACAACTAGAGGATTTATGCGGACAATCGGGTAACTTTCTATCGACACCCCCGTATGTGCATGTATTCGCTCGGAACGCAGACTTCCTTGCTCTGCTCATAGGCAATTAGACATTAAGATATTCTACTGATATGGATGCAAGTACACTGTCATAGGTATTGATTGCGACAGCGGTAACTACAATATCCTATACAGAGTGTTCAGAAATTCATTGCCAAGATGGATATCTTGAAAGTGGAAAACCTTTTTTTTTTTTAATAGAACGTGGTATTTTTCAGTGCCGCATTGAATGCAGCGCAAGATTCTACATCGATTAGTGTGTGATTCTGATAGTTTTTGAAATATTCACATTTATTTTAAAAAAAGAAACAGGCAGAAATATGCCAAAGTTACTACTGTAAAGCAAGTCATTCGGAATACTCTGTATAGCATTTTTCAAAATGATGCATCATCTCTTCTTACATTCATTTGTAATAATACTTGAAGCATTTATTGTAACTATATATATAGTTTCCTCATTATTAGCAAAATTAATTTAAAGACATAGACAATAATAATTACACTGGTCAACAGTGAAATTGCTTCTTAGGTGAAAGTACCCAATCCCGAATGAATTCAACGTGCTGAACACGAATATCACATTGAAAAAAGTTGATTGGCTCACGTTCCAGAGATATTGACGTTTTGTCCATTGTATAGATGCTATTGCATAATGTAATGCAATTTAGTGAGAAATTACGAAATTTTGCGTCATATTGCATCACCCCTTCATGCAAAGAAGTTAATGCAGCATTTGCTGTAAGTTTCCATTGAGAGTGTTGCGAAACTGATTGCGCAATATCAAGCAATAGCTAATTATAATTTATTTATAAATGGCCGACGTGACAATTAACTCGTGCAATGTCCGTTCATTGGCGCATATTTTTCGAAGCTCTAGCATACACAAGTGATTGCTATAGTGTAAAGTAACTAAACAGTAGCAATGCCTCGTAACTGTGTTAATAGTGCAAATAACTTCTGTTATATTTGCGGAGAAGTGACATTTGCTGCACAGAAAAAGAACATCAGTGCAACAGTTAAGAAAGCGTATCATTTGTATTTTGGTTGCAAGATAGGCGACCAGGACAAAGACTGGGCCCCACACGTATGCTGCCGCACTTGTGCCGTAAATCTTTCACAGTGGCTTAATGGCAAAAGAAAGGCAATGCCATTTGCTGTGCCCATGATTTGGAGGGAGCCCACCAATCACGTTGACGACTGTTATTTCTGTATGGTACCACCAGCTTCTGAGGGCATCACCAAGAAGAAGAAATGGACAGTTGAATACCCTAAAATACCATCTGCTCTGCGACCTGTCTCTCATGGCGAAGGACTCCCAATTCCAGAACCTCCTACAGATTTTTCTATCAGTTCAGACGATGAGGACGGCCATGCGTCGGCGAGTTCTCCTCAACGTGGCAGTAAGGATGATAACTTTTCGTGCTTTGACGAAACATCTGCACCACATAAAATTACCCAGGATGAAATGAACGATCTTGTTCGCGATTTGGATCTGTCGAAAAGCAAAGCGGAGATACTGGCTCAAGACTTCGACAGTGGAATCTTCTGGAACAGAATGTCGAGTGACTTCATTTCGCACTCGCCATCAGCTCTTCGAATCTTTCTTTAAGAAAGAAGAAAGCCTTGTGTTCTGCTGCGATATTGATGGTCTACTACAAGCTCTCGGTATTGCACATGATCTCCACGAATGGCGGCTGTTTATAGACGCTTCAAAACTGAGCCTAAAGGCGGTTTTGTTGAATAATGGGAACCAGCTTTCATCCATACCTATTGCACATGCGGTCTACATGAAGGAGACTTACGGCAATCTAAAGCAGCTACTGGAGACGAATAACTACAGCAAGTATGGCTGGCAGATATGTTCTGACCTGAAGGTAGTATCTCTGTTGATGGGTTTGCAGCAGGGATATATAAAGTACTGCTGTTTTCTTTGTCTGTGGGACAGCAGAGCAATCGATTTGCACTACATCAAGAAAGACTGGCCTCCGAGAGCATTTTTTAAGCCTGGAGAAACGAATGTACAGCACCCACCATTGGCACAGCCACACAAAATCATCATTCCTCCTTTACACATCAAGCTCGGTTCTTGTCAAAAACTTGGTAAAAGCCATGGATAAGAATGGACCAGCATTAAAGTACCTGCATGAAAAATTCCCTCGACTAAGTGAAGCCAAAATTAAAGAGGGCATCTTTGTGGGGCCTCAAATTAGACAGCTCTTCCGAGACCCCAAGTTTGAGGAACTTCTTCAAGGTAAAGAAAAACAGGTTTGGGATGCATTCTATCAAGTGCAGCAAACTTCCTGGGGAATGACAAGCAGAAAATTACAAGTGTCTGGTTGAGGATATGTTGGCTTTGTTTCATGAATTCGGCTGCAATATGTCCTTAAAGATCCACTTTCTTGATTCCCACTTAGATTTCTTTCCTGATAACTGCGGGCAGGTCAGCGATGAGCACGGCTCACGCTTTCATCAGGACATTGCCACCATGGAGCAACGGTACCAAGGCAAATGGTCTACGTCAATGCTAGCTGACTATTGTTGGACAATCAATAGAGATGCTCCACAAGTCCACTACAAACGGCAGGCCAAAAGAAGTCGAAAGCCAGAAGCAGACTAATGTTTTCTTACCATGTATTATAATATTGACATAAGTACACTTTTTCTGAAATATGCGTACATTTTACAGAAAACCCGTAGCCAATTCAGCTTTTTCTTAGTCATTTTCGTGTTCAGCACATTGAATTCATTAAGAAATGACTATTTTCAGCTTGGAAGCATGAACTTTTCGAAAATTTGTTGCCCAGTGTTATTAGATATTAGCAAGTTATAAGTGTTATTGCACATTAACAAGTGAACGCATTGTTTACATCGTTTGACATTTAACTTTCTTTTAAATTATTTGAAAGTAAAGTACTACAAATAAAGCAAAATAAAAAAAAAAAAACACTTCTACTAAAACCTTTGTTATACTTTACATGAATACGGATAAATTTACAATGCGTTTACTTGTAATTTCTTTCTTTTAATTTACAGTACTTTGCTGCAAATAAATTAAAAAAGATTTTAAAAGCATATGCTATCATATAACGTGAACAATAATGTGTTCGTTTGTTACTCTGTAATAAACATGGCTAAATAAGTGTATGTTGCGCACAATTACATAAATTTTACTAATAATAAGGAACTAGTCACAATAAATACTTCAATCATAATTACAAATGAATGCAAGAAGAGATATAAACATGTTATACAGAGTGTTTCGAATAACTTGCTTAACGGTTGGAACTTTGGCATATTTCTGCTGGTTTTATAATGAAATAAGTGTGAATATTTCAAAAACTTAATACTAATCGATGTAGAAGTTTGTGTTGCATTCAATGCTACACTGAAAAATACCACGTTTCATTTGGATTTTTTTTTGTATTTTATATTAAAATATCCATATTGGATACGAGTTTCAAAACACCCTGTATAGAATATTGCAGTTACTGCTATCGCAGTTAATACCTATGACCGTGTACTTGCATCCACATCAGTAGAATCTCAGATAACAATTTAAGGTTTACACAAGCTTTTTTTAAGGTTGTCCCGACAAGGGAAAAAATCTTGTCATGGACAAGGGTGTAAGATTGCTGCAAGGTTATGACAAGGTTGCTGGGTTGACACAGGAGAAGGTTTTTCATAAGCTTGTCTGTAAAAGCATATGACAAGGTTAAAATGACAATGTTGAGCCAAGCTTTAGAGAAATACTGTACAAACCTTGAGAAAAGCTTGCAACAATCAAAACAAAATAGGAATTGGGTATTAATTTCTTCTTTTTCTTGATTCTTAGGTAATAAAAATATGGAAAGGTACATTAACAACGGCGATTGGCTTTAATTTCAAAAGCTTTTTCAAGATACATGTAAAAATATAAATTTTAAATGGTATAAATTATAAATAATTTTTTTGCTTAATAAATGACAAAATCATAATTCAAAATTCATAGTATGTATACATTGTTTACTATGAATTTTGAATATATCTTATGTTTTATTTAAAGATAGCATTTCAAAATAGTATGTTTCGATTATTTGCTGTTAATATATAGAATATGAAAAATTGACTTTGTAATTAAATAGATCTTTAAAAATGTTGTATTTAGCTCTAAAATTAAGTTACATAGTTTTGTGAAATATTGTATATTGTAATATGTCTGTTTTATGGTTCACTGCTTTTGTATGTCTATAAATTTAAATTATTTCAAATAAACTTCATTTTATAGCTAAATAGAATATTTTAAAGATCTATTTAATTACAAAATTCAATTTTTCATATTTTACTAACAACAAATAATCAAAACATACTATTTTGAAACACTATTTTTAGATAAAACATAAGATATATTCAAAATTCATATTATACTATGAATTTTGAATTATGATTTTGTCATTTATTAAATAAAAAAAATTATTTATAATTTATACCATTTACAATTTATATGTTTATATGTATACTTGAAAAAGCTTTTGAAATTAAAGCAAAACGTGTCGTTGTTAATGTACATTTCCATATTTCTATGACCTAAAAACTAAGAAAATGAAGAAATATTTAGTGATTTATGTCGATTTCAATCAATGAATATCGATTTTTTAGAAATCTAAGTAACGATGAAAGAAAAACCGCTATTGTACCTACAAAACATTGAAACATTTATTGATAATAATATAATTATTTAAAGTGCGTGATACACACATTTTCTATTAGCATTTGGTAATTCATAATTCTTATTTTTTACGGTCTTTTGCAGCAAGATCTAGGTAAGTATACGGCAAAAATGTTATTAATAATTTGCTAAACGTCCATGCTAGAAGCGTAAAACCATTTTTTTTTAATGTACGATCAATCTTAAAAAGCCGCCAGTATAATAAAGATACTTTTTACGTGTGTCTCGTGGTACTATCTACCGACGTTACATATAGTTGCACTTCTTGGTGACGCCTTGGTCCCTTGATCAAGAGATGGCGCCCAACGAAACTCACGACATTAGTTTAGGGTTTACCCAGATAACTCGCATGAAGACGACGCGTTCAAATACTTACCTCGCATGGAGGTTAACCGTGATCAGGAATGCGGTTCCTCGAGACGAGGCTCTTTCATTGCACATTAACGTTTGAGCTGAATCTTTCGATTGTCCCTAATGTGGACAACTCGCGCGCATAATTTTTGGTAGTCGGGACTGCGTTCGCGCTATCCCGGCCATTTTATAATCTAAACATATAATTTCCGACTGAAAATGCGATATTTAACGAGTTTTATATATCGTTAAACAATGCTATCGATAATCGAATAAAACTTTTCAAAATCGATAGCGCCAGCACAGTATATATTAAATAAATAAAACCAGTTTAAGTTTTTTTTTTTAATTTAATTCATTACCATCGAATAACATTTATAACAAGTAAACATAAAACCACAGTAAAAATTCATCAGAAAATAAGTTAGTTGTAACAATTTAGTACTTGTTTTTAATAGTTATTCAATGATAAAAGTGAAGCCAATTATACAAGCTTTCTGTTTAATCTGTCCTAGCACAGTATATACCCTATCTAGTAATTTCACTAAACGTCGGCGCCTTTGATGTTTTGTCTATCGATTTAAGGAAATTCGCGATGGCGTTTGGCGGCTATATTTGCAACTAATAATTGCAAAGTGGGTACGACAGTAATCTGTATACTGGAACGGATTGACAATTGACAGAAAATCGCGTCGTTGGTCCATAAAAAGTAATTTCAATGAACAAATAGAGCTAGCATAATTTACGCGCTCAATATTAATGGAATTGATAGAAGAATACTAAAAATGACATAATTTGGTTGATATTAACATATATATTAAAAACCGCAGTAAGTAGGGCTTAAAATTATACATAGGAACTGATAGGAAATATATTCAGTTACAGAGAAATATATACATATTCCTAAAAGAATCTGTTTTAAAAATCGTTAATCGTTTGTTGCTTTGCTTTATAACTTCGTCAGAGTTCACGAATTAAAATTTACTTTCCTGAAAAAAAAAACAAATGTGGAATCTGTGTCTTTAGTATTTTATTTATTGCATACTAATCGTTTTAGCCAATGTGGAACACATTTATACCTTGTATTTATAAAAGGATTAAAAAACAGACTGAAAATTACATTGAATTTAATGATAATTTTTCTAAAATCGGTTGAAGGAAAACATTAACAATCACAGCAGGATTATCACAAGTAATTACAAATTATTAAGAAAATTATGCTTGCGGAGTAGCTTGGCACAATAATATAATTCATGGGGGAATAAGTACAAGAAAAGTTTCAATATCCTTTCCCATTTAAAGACAACTCGCAGTAGCTTGAAAGCATTTGTAGTAAACCAACCAAATAATGAAAATGTAAGTATTTACAATAATTGTTAACAACTATTTCTGGTGCTGCAAAATAAAATGTTATTTTATTACGACTACAACATTTTTACATTTAAATATTTATAAACATGTATTATAAGAAACAACGAAGCAAAATTTTAACCAACATTGTATTTTTACTTACATTACTTCATCTGGAGGTAATTGAAAAAAATTATATTCTTTATTATCTTTGTGATACCTCCTATCACAATTTGGCACACAGCACTTTACGCTAGGCATTGTGGATTTATTAATAACCTATTAAATAACTATAAAGCTAAATTGAAATTTTAAATAAAGAAAACAACTATATACGCTACTAAAATACTATTAATAAAGTTGTATGTTAAAAATAATTAACTACAACAACTACTCTAAAGGTTACTGTTAGAAATAAGGTTTATATGTTAGCAAAAAAATAAGTAAAGATTAAAATAAATTACACCAAAGAATACTGATAAGTAAACCTGGAAATAAGAAAATATATTGTGAACGCTTGAATTGAATACGCTTTCAATTACGGAATATTCTGTTAACAGCACAACATCAATGTCACCAATAACGTTGCTAACAACAGAATGGAACGTCTTCGTAGGTTTGATTTTTGTTTGTAAACAAATTTAAACAGTTTTAGTTACAATTTCACCCACCTATGCGACACCGCGAATTTCCTTGGACGCCATGTTTGAAACCCATGTTACGGGCGATGTGAAACTACTAGATAGGGTATATACCGTAGCGCCAGGATTGTCCTCGTTTTGAGACTGTGATCTCTTGTTCTCGTTTGACAAGAGAAATCCTTAGCCAATGTTATACTGTTATACACTGATAATCACACAAGTACAAAGATCATGTCGCACTCCAAAGCAATATTACAATTATACTTATTGAAAGTTTCAGAATGGTGGTGGAATTAGTCATTTAATATAATCATTTATTTTTAAATTCTCTGTCTACCGGTTTCGGCTTAAGTCATCTTCTGGACAACAGTACGTCTTAAAAGGAACTGTCCAGAAGATGACTTAAGCCGAAACCGGTAGACAGAGAATTTAAAAATAAATGATTGGAAAGAACGCTCATTTATATATTATTACTAATATTACAATTATTTTAATTCTTACTTCATATATACAGGGTGATTCTCAATATATGCGGCAAACTTTAAGTGCTGATTCCTGGGATTATTTTGATCATAAAAGATCATAAGAACATATGTCCAAAATCGCTTAGTTCTAAAGTTGTACAGTGTTTAATAGTAAGTTAACATAATTAATGTTTTTATTATAAATTAACAAAATAATTAGTAAAACAAAATCAACTTATACTAACTGTTGAAAATGACCGCCCCCAACTGCAATACAAGCTTCTATCCTCCGTCGTATTGAATGGCGAGTCCGTTTTAAAATACCAGGAGTATTTCGAATTGTTTGAAAAGCTGCGATAATACGATTTCTCAGTTCATCGACATTTTCATTGGGAGTCGTATAAACTAATGATTTAAGGTGACCCCAGAGAAAAAAGTCCAAAAAATTTAAGTCTGGAGACTGAGGAGGGCACGGTTGTGGACCTCCCCGTCCTATCCACCGATCTGAACACGTATTGTCCAAAAACTCGCGAGCAACTAAACTAAAATGCGCTGGAGCACCGTCATGTATAAAATACATTTGTAATCTTTAATGCAACGGAACTTCTTCCAGCAGTAGTGGTAGCTCCTCTTCAAGAAAATCGCGGTATACCTCGCCATTTAACCGCATCGGTAAAAAATGTAGACCTATCAAGTGATCTCCAACAATTCCGGCCCACACGTTGACAGAGAATTGATGTTGATGACGGACATTCACTAGTTCGTTATTATTATTATTATGAAAATTAATAATCGCGTTTCTAGAGAAAGTAGCCTCGTCGGTGAAGAATATTTGAGCCATCAATTAGTCAGGATTTTGTGTTGCATCCATTGACAAAAAGCTACTCTTTGCGGAAAATCTGCCGGCAAAAGTTCCTGCACCCGTTGAATGTGATATGGATACAACAGTTGATCTTTCAATATTCTCCAAACTGTGGCCTGACTAATGTTTAAAGCAAACGCAATTTTTCTGGTGCTTGTAATAGGATGTTCCTCAATTTCATTTAGTACCATTTTTTCAACTTGTGGAGTTCTCACTGCAGATGGGTGCCCGTTATCAGTCGTCCGTTTTCTAAAATTTCCCGTTTCACTAAGACGTTGGTGAAGACGGGCAAATATTGAATGATGCGGGATGAGACGGTTCAGGTATCGTTCTTCATAAAGACGTCTAGCAGCACGCGAATTTCCATTGGCAATACCATAAACGAAATGCATATCACACATATATCTCAGCATTCGTGTAATTCATTTTAGAAAACAGAAACTGGCAATAAACTGAATGAATACTCTAACAACTATTGAAATGACAACTAAACAATTCCCTCTCAACACAATAGTTTTTGAAGAACCAACTGTGATATTATATCGTGTTAGTCATAGTTCATAATTTATTATTAAACATTCAATAACTTTAAAACCAAATTGTTTTGGACATATACTCATATGAACTTTTATGATCAAAATAACCTCAGGAATCAGCTCTTAAAGTTTGTCGCATATATTGATAATCACCCTGTATATCCCACATAGCCAAATTTAAATTGCCCGCAGTTATCTTCAATAATGTCACAGTATAAACCTTATCGAGTAAGTAGTTTCACTAAGTGTCGGCGCCTTTGATGTTTTGTCTATCAATTTAAGGAAATTCGCGATGGCGTTTGGCGGCTATATTTCCAACTAATAATTGCAAAGTGGGTACGAAAATAACCTATATACTCAAACAGACTGACAATTGACAGAAAATCGCAAACATCTGTCACTTCTATAATAAAATGACAGAATGGAACGGCTTTGTAGGTTAGATTTTTGCTTGTAAACAAATTCAAATAGTTTTAGTTACAATTTCACCCACATATGCGACACCGCGAATTTCCTGGGGGCGCCATGTTTGAAACCCATGTTACCGGCGATGTGAAACTATTGGATAGGGTATATACTGTGGTAATGTCAACGTCAAAACATAAAATTGCATACCATTTTGCACTGCATTAACAGTTATTTTAATGCCTTTACGTTGAATTTATTAAAAATATTGGCGGGAAATTTAAATTTGACTATTAGGCATCTATTTTTTAATGCTGACTGTATCAAACAAAGATTGTCCTGCGACGGTCACTTGCTGTCTGCTAACTAAGCGAAATGCATTCAGTAAGTCCTGTATACCACCTACGTGTGACAGACGAGAACATGATTCACATTAAAGCATGAAATTACCTACGATTTTGTATTACATTAATAGTTATTTGAATACCTTTAAGTTGAAGTTACTGAATATAATTGCGGGTAATTGAAATTTGGTTTACTGGGTGGATTATATTTTATCATTATTCTTCATTGTATAGGTTCTGAATTACCATTACCATAAGAGATAATGTACAAAACGAAATGAATGTTGTGAGCTCAAAAAGAAAAAAAAGATCCTACATGAATGATTGATCATTTCACTACCTCTGTCACTAATTTACTAATAACCAAATTTAAATTTCCCGCCACTATTTTTAGTGAATTTAACGTAAAGGCACTAGAATAACTATTAATGTAGTAAAAAATGGTAGATAATTTTATTTTTCAACGTTAAAGTTACCAAGAATAATTGCGAGCAATTTAAATTTGGCTATGTGGGTTTTAGCCTGATATCGTCCCTCACCCTCACCTCCAAGTTTGTCCTCACCGAACACGTAAAAAAGGCGGCAACTGGCAACTCTAGTACATATTCCCATTAAATATTTGTTCTGATCTTCCGAAAGTAAAACAATTTTTTTGTAACAATGAATGAGAGTCTTAGGAACTCATTATAATATTTCCACTGTCTAAATATACGTGCTTATAGCATAGTATTGTAGGGTCAAGTTTAAAAATAGGCGTGCGTCTGTTTTCAAATTTGAAATTTACGGTTTCTTGCTGTGCCGGCAGATGGCGCCCCCTCTTAAATCACGAAGCTACTCATAGAAAGCGCTACTGTCGGATGCGGCAATTCGCAGTGGATATTTCCAAATATTCTAAATATTGTATTTGATATTTCTTAATTCAAGAAAACTAATCTAAATTTGAAAGTCCTTTACTGATTTCCAATTTACTCTCGCAGGTATTTACAATAAAAGTAAAAAAAAGTCAGTCTTTACTACAGGAAAGATTGAACATACGTAAATTTAAAATATTAAAATACAATCACTGTAATATCACAAATCTCAGCTTATTCATTAAATAAAAAAATTGAATTAAGTACATTATTATTACTTAATAATACTTTTCATGAAGCGCTTGTAACTCACAATAGTTTTTATTTTTTTCTTCTACTTTGAAGTGTCTTCTACCATTTCTTCTAATATTGGCTTATTTCCTACATTATCACTATTACAGAATAATTGAAAGAAGTCTTTACCGACAATAACATCACTATAAATATAATGGCACAAAACATCTGTAAATTGCAACGTGTTGTGAAGCTCTTCATTAATCATGTCAATAACTTTATCTTCCTTGGATATTTCATTTGATTCGATTGCAGAAAAAGCTCCTAGAGAGCAGATGGTTCCATCATCATTTCGATTACTTATAATTTCATCCAGATCTAAGTTGATATTATCGTTCAATAGTTTTGATTCATTTATTAGGTCAGGCGTTTTGTCTCTCACAGAATCAGCTACGAAGGTGTCACTTTGCAAATTACTCTCCAATTGCTCTACAATTTTGTCCAACTCTAAATTTTCGCTTGATAAACTATCAGCACAGATAAAATCTTCTGAGTTAAAAAAGTCTGCATCGGAATTTAATTCGTCTTGATCACACTGTTGCTTTTCCATTATTGTTGATTTAACATCGAAACTTATAGTTGAAACTAAAGAATCGCTATAATTAGTTAAGTTCGAATTTGCACTATCACAATCAATATCCTTTGATAAGAGAGTTTCTTCAATATTCTGCTCTTGCATTGGTGATTCCATATTACCAAAATGTATAGTAACGGCGATATCTTGTATAAATAATTGAAGATTATTTTTACTTTGTTAGTTTTCTCACAGTCACGAATTTAAATTGAAATGTTTTTGATGAAGGATGGAATTTTGACTTTTCAAGGCAAACATAACGCCATCTGTTGTTGAATTGCGACATGTTTAAGTTTTATAAACAAGTTTAAAGTCGCTAATAAAGTTTTAAAAGTTTTTTTTGTTTATTAAAAATATGCGTGCGCGTGAAATGTTATAAGAGATATTTCGTGAATTAAAGATCTTCAAACTAGGTGCTATATTATCAATCAATGCGTAAATTAAACGCAGAATGGAAATTGAAGCACCTCAGCCCACAACTTCTTCAATCACTCCCAGGTTTGTTTGAATTAGATTTTATCGTCTTGGATGAGATTCACAATCTTCCATCAATTTATTTTAGTGTTAAGAGGTAAAATCCGTTTTATTTTTGTAGGTTAGGAAATTGTGAAGTGTGCATGGCCAATGATGCGAAATACACCTGTCCGAAATGTGAGGTGAAATTCTGCTGTCTCAGATGCTCTGCCATACACAAAAAAGAACTGGAATGTGACGGTATAAGGGATAGGACCAAATTCATACCGTTGAAAAAGTTTACCAATTTAGATTTATCGAGTGATTATCGGTTACTTGAGGAGATTGGAAGGAGAATCGAAACATATAAAAAAGGGCTTAAGAAACCGAGGCACAATTCTAAACAAAGTGATTTACCTCATGTAAGTTCAAGTATAATACAGATAATGGCATTTTTTTTTATATTGTTGCTTACTTGCCTGCACTTAAAAAAAAGCATTTTTTATGTCAAAATTAACTTTAACTGCCTAGTAAACCAAATTCAAATTTCCCGCAATTATTTTTAGTAACTTCAACATTTAAAAATGAAATTACCTGCGATTTTGTATTAGATTAATAGTTATTTGAATACCTTTAAGTTGAAGTTAGTAAATATAATTGCGGGAAATTTGAATTTGGTTTACTGGGTAATTAAAAAAAAACTTAAGTAATTTATTATTTTAACATAAACAGGTATTTATTTGAGACGTTTTTATCTTATTATATTTTTACATTATTAAAAATCTCTAGCTGCAGTCAATTCATGCCCTATCACGAAAATCATCTTTTTTATGATTTTCAAGTTAGATACAATTCTTTCTATTTTGTAAGAAAAAAGAAAATTACTTCATATATTACCAAAAGAGTATTCTCTCTATCCAAATAATGGTATTAAAAATAAAATTTGTTATGAAAATTCAGAAAATTATGAGAAACAAACATAGAAAAAACGTTAAAGCAGGTTATACTTATTTTAAAATGCAGATACCTTTAAACTCTGTGTTTACCAAGTTGAAATAGGTAAATAAAATAAATGAACATAAATATTTTCGTTAAATGCTGATTCAAGGAATTTGATTTTAAGGGTTATTTTGGTTTATTTAAGCGGTATGCGAAAAATAAGGAATAAAAATCATTGATGTGAGAACAAGTAAAGTTGTAACATACAAGAAATGGTAAAATCAAACGTTATATTTCAAAATTCGGAAATAAACCTAAACTTCTGTGTTATGAAGTTGAATTCGAATATTTCCATGACTGCATGACATCTAAAATAATAGCATGGTTTGTTCGGTTATGAATCGAATATCTTAATATTAAAATATCGTATCATGCTTCGTATGTGTTTAGGACTCATTTGAAATAAATATATATTTGGCAACACTGTAGATACAGAAATTTGTTTACCTTGTACCATTACCGTCATTCATAATGTCCGATTGAATAAGAATAAGCTAGAATAAGTTTATAGATTAAAAACGGATAGTAGCAATAAAATATAAATTTATCAACAATCAAAGTAGAATACAAGCCGCGCCTACTCGATACAATGGGTGCAATAGACTGTGACCGGGCCATGGATATACGATAAAGCCCGGACATTATGAGTGACGGTAATGGTACATACATATCGGCATATTCATTAAATATAAAATCCATTATGAAAGAATAAATAACAGCAAAGGAGCGATAAAGCACAACCAATGATATACAAATAACCACGAAGATAGCAGAGTTTTCATAAAATTAAACTAAATACACATGTAAATGTCAAAATTTGACCAGTAACAATTTTGACTGATATTAGTTTGGAATACAAACTCATTGTTCTACAGCGTTGCCAAGTGTGTTTGCCGGGCTATTTATTGTTGAACAGACAGGTAAACTTTGTGTAGGAATTATTTTTTGAACTGTTCAATAACTTTTGCCAGTTTAATCATGTCTATGAAAAACATCCAGAGTGTTGGAAACATTCCATATATTTATTATAATCCCAGATAACAATTTAAGATTTACATAAGCTTTTTTTAAGGTTGTCCCGACAAGGGAGAAAAGCTTGTCATGGACAAGGGTGTAAGCTTGCTGCAAGGTTGTAGTAAAAAAATACCATGTTCCATTTGAAAGAAATAAGTTTTGTTAGCTTAAAGGTATCCACATTGGAGGGGCGTTTTTGAACACCCTGTATGTGATTCAGTGATTATCGCTGTAACACCTTATAGCTATGTATTTACATCGACTTTAGTAGAACCACTAAATATCTGATACCTACCTCATCAGCTATTTAATTTTATTTGAAACAGTGCAAACGTCAAAAATTAACGAAATTGCAAATATCTCAAAAACGGTTGAGTTTAGGGATAGGGCACCCTCATATAAACTAATTGCAAATGACTCGTCAAATTCATTAGATCGATAAAAAGTATACTATTCCATTTAAAATAAGAAAGTTGATATCAACACCCTGTATATCGAAAGTGCTATAAAGTTGAAAATATTTTCCTTAAATAGTAGGCCATGTCTACACTGCAAGTTTCAAAATCAAATTTCTATTTAAAATTCAAAAAGTTCGGTGGGACACCCTGTATAATGGCCTGATGTATTGTGGCGGTCTGTTGAGCCAAACCTAAAACCGTATCCATGTTGGTTTCTAAACGCTCTGATATGAAAGAAAAATCTTCTAAGATCTTCCACATTACACCTTCGTTTAATTTAATTTGGTGACGCTCATTACTGTTATCGGTAATGACAGAGGAGTGGCGGTTAAACCAAAAAAAAAAAAAATCAATACTCGATAAACGATTGACGCCGAATCACTCCGGAAATACACGTAGTAGTCACCGTACCGTGATATAATAACCTTGTCACAACGTTGCATTAACCTTTTACTGTTATGCTTGTCTCGACAATGCAAAGTTATAAGCAAGTGACAAGTTTGTCGTAAGCTTACATGTTATCTAGGATATCCTTGTCAGATGACATATGAAAACATGTGAAACGTATTCAAAATGTTATTTTTTTTCATCCAGGGATAAATCGCTCAAGCAGTAACGTTTTCTTGATGAGAAAAGTGTTGAAAAAATGCTTGAACTTGTTTTCTTCTTTAATAAACAACACAATAAATGATATAAAGAATTTTTTTTTTGAAATGCCGTTGACAGGTCGGGTTGACAACTTAAATAAATAATGACATTATATATTTCCTTTTTATGGATAAACAAGGTTATGTGAAAACCAATCAAATGGCATCTTTTTGGCGCGGTTATTTTAAATCACTCCTCTTAATTTTGAGACAAGGTATTGTTTGAAGCCAGAGCTAATAAGGCCGTATGTTAACATTTTGATAAAAAATCTATGTACAGTGAAATCTCCCTTGAACGGACACCAACGGGACCAACTGAAGATGTCCGTTCAGGAGGGGTGTCCGCAGAAAAGAATATGTAGTAGATACAACAAAAATCGTGTTTTTTACGAAAAATGAATATATTAAAGAAACTGGGACATTAAATCGTATATGTATATAAATGTTTTTAAAATAATAAGAAACTTTAAACTTTAAGAAAAAAAGTTTATTTCCTTTATATATATACAAAGTATAATATAATATGTACATAGATACATAGATGTAGTATGTAATACAAAACAGTGAAATGAATAGTCCCTTTAAGGACGCAAAAATTCATATATTGTTGTTTGTCTTCTGTTTTTCTTTAAAATGGCGTCTTGAAATCGTATTTCTAATTTAGAAAGAAGCTCCAAAGACTCTGTATCTCCGTGATTTTCGACAAAACTTTTGAGCTGCTTGGTCAGGGTAATAGCTTTATCATAATTTGGGATAAGCTTCTGTGGCACTGGAACCTCATCGACATCAGAAATCTTCCGAAAGTTCTTGTATTTCAACTGGATTTGTAATTTCTTGTTCTGAATCTGGATTCTTCAACATACAAATCTTCATCTACGTTCAAAAAATCATTAAGGTTTTCATTATCCGTCAATTTCAATAAATTCTTATTTTGAGGATATCTGAAGTACACTAAGAGGCAAATCATCTTCTAGGCCAGATATATCAGCCTCAGTTAACTGCCTGTCTTCACTTTGCATATTTGCATGATTAAATCCTGCTTTGCGGAAGCAATTTTAACTGTCTCTTTGGTTACTTGTCCCAGAGCGTTTTTGCCAAATAAACTGCATCCAGTGCTGTAATTTTCTTTATTAACTCAAAAGCTGTACCAGCAGTTTCAATGTTTACTAGCAGATGTTTGAGTATTAGACTTCGGTAATAAGTTTTAAAATTCTTTATAATCCCCTGGTCAAGTGGTTGACAAAGCTGATGTACAATTTAGGGGGTAAAAATAATATTTTTATATTTTTATTTAGCGACGTCTTTCGGATGAGATCCCGCATTGTCTAAAAATAACAAAATGTTTCTTTTTTCTTTAGCCATTTTCCAATCTAGGTCTTGCAACCACTCTGTCATAATTTGTCCTGTCATCCAAGCTTTCTTATTGTATTTCCAAGTTACAGACAGGTTATTTATGTTAATGTTTTTAAAAGCTCTGGGTTAGCTGCCTTACCAATGATTAGGAGTTTTCTTTTTCACCCGCCATATTTTGCACAATGCAAAATCGTAAACCTCTCTTTGGGATACTACCCCAATACATTTTCCTTCTTTAATGTGAGCGTTTTGTCGGGTAGAGCCCTAAAATACAAGGCCTGTCTCGTCGGCATTATAGATGTCTCTCGTGAATATCCCTTAATCAAAGAGGGACATTTTTTTTAAAAACGATGAAACATCCTCAGCATTACCGAAGCTCCTTCTCCCGAAATCGCTTTAAAACTTATATTGTGACGGATTCTAAATTTATTGAGCCAACCAGAAGAAGCACTGAATGTAGAATGTCCCAAAAAGCGGCTATTTCTCTTGCTTTACATCGTATTAGCGGACCTTAAGAAAAAAAATTAGTTTTTGCGTTTTTGTCACGACAAACTATTGGTAATCTCACTCTTTTTATCTACATACATATTTTAGAATTTAATATGAAAGAAAAATCAACGCATTAATACAAGAAAACCTTATCTAAAAAAATCATATGCATACCTGTTAAAGGAATCCCCTTAATGGCGGGCTGCTGTAACCAATCATAACACAATTTGTCCATTTTAGTACCATCACCCGTTCAAAAAGCTTCTTTTTTCAGTTCAATTGCTGTTCGACATCCATTGTTTAGAAGGATTTCTTTATGTTTAATTATATCTGCAGCTTGATTTTTTCTTAAATATTAAAACGCTTCGATAAGTTCCTTACACTTAATTTCTACTTGTCTGTTGGGTTTAAACGAAAACTACACTTGTATTTGTGACTGTATTTGTTAAGGTTAATGTTTTTTCGGTTGCTTTGGTGAAGAATTGTGTGTGTCGTCTATCTGTTTTATCGTGCTGTCAACTAGTTGTGTCTCTGTTGCGCATGTGTAACAATGTTGCATTTGTGAATGGGTGGATGTGTTGGATTATGTTTTGTGTTTGTGTGTATGGTGTGTAACGGTATATATGTAACATTCTCTTTATTGTAAACTTCAACAATCTCAATTTTTGTTCTTAGCGTGAGAATCCCCGGTAAATCCCCGACCAACTTGGGAAGTCACCTAATTCACGCCAGCAGAAATGCGCGGCATAGGCTGCGTTGATACGAAAGCATTAAGTCGGTAAATCTCGGGTTTACTCGGGACAGTTCTAGCGAAAATGGGGCGCGACGGCGCGATTGCAGAAATGCTAATAGCAATACTCTCGATAAAAAAAATAAGATAAGGCGTTTCTTTTATTTATTTTTGTCCTTTGAGAGAACATTTTCTCGTGTCCGCGTCCGTTCAATAGAATGTCCGTCCTGAAGAAAGAGTTTATACCAATGGAAATTATATGAGAGCCGGGTCGGGACCATGAGAAACTGTCCGTTTTAAGGGAGGTGCTCCGTGTAGAGGGTGTCCGCGAAGGGGAATTTCACTGTATATTTAAAGAGATTTGATATTTTTATCTGTTCTACTTTACCGTTAAACCTTAACCCAATTTGGAGACAACTATATACGTACTATTTCTGTTTTAGTTTTTATACAAATTAAGAAATTCGGCGTATAAAAGGCACACGAAATTAAAATTTCTACCTTCGAATTTTCTACGACATAAAGAGAACACGACACGTTTAAACTTCCACAACGACGTGATATTCTGGCGCATAGATTGGGTCTTCGTGCACTCTGATAACTTAAAATTAGTAGACGAAAAAGTACGAGAAACGGAACGGATCTGTTCTATCCTACAAAAGTACTTCGTCAAACAGGAAAACGAGACGCTACAGGAAAAATTGCAGTACTATCAAGGTTTAGGTTTATCCGGAGTGAGGGTGTTGATGAAAGCCGAAGAAAAAGCTGGCACGAAATATTACGAACTGGATATCGGCGAGAGTCTTAGGGAAAGTTTGCGTAAGAAAGTCGTTATAGAATATCCGACTTTGTTGGTTGTGAATAAAGAACACTGTGGCGGTTTCGACGTTATCGATTCAGGTAAGTTGAGGATTTTTTATTCATTTTAATGATATTTTATTATACACATTTTAAAACTCCTTGCAATAAATGTTACTAGTTCTCGTTCACTCACAAGGAAAAGCACCCAACCCACTTGGCAAAATAACTTGACTATAACGTCGTCTAAATGTTATCTTGTAACGCGAAATGTTACAAAAATATATACAATGTACCACATGCAGTAACATTTCTACGACGGTTTAATGTCCGCCTAAGCGATGTTACGAAACAATATTTCCCAGTAATGTTAATACGAGGTCATCGAGTAACATTACTTTAACATGACGATTAATGTTGAAGTATAGCTCTTTCGTAACATTTCTCATATGTTAAAGAGAAATATTGATACAGTGTGGCAATTAAATGTTTCTATAAATATATCTACACTAATGTTTCTATTAGGACCTTTTATTTACTCCAAAAGTTCTTGCTGCATTATACAAGAAACATGATGTTGAGGTTTATCGAGAGGTTATATTAATTAATATAAAACGGAATCTCAATCAGTCTTATTGAAATTCAATGTTAATATTATAATTTTCAAGTTACCCTCGATAGATCGGGCCCCTCTGTTTATACGAATTTATCTTCACTTACTAAAATTACAATATTAACATTAAACATTAATGCCAGAAAAATATAATGGATAAAACATTTTTATAACATAACATTATAAGTCTTTTTTTGTAGTTATATTTACAGATACATTAAAATAGTCAATCATATACCATATAGTTCTATGTAAAAACTAAATAGTAATACTATGAATAATATTATAAATAGCTATTTAAGTAAACGAAATACATTAATAAATACTTTAAAAAGTAAAATGCTGCTTATAGAAGACAATAAAGGCATTTATTGATTAAAAAAAAAAGTACATTAAATTCCATTTTAATCAGTATTGGAAATAGATTATGGGGCACATAAATTAACATGAATAGAATCTAAACAAAAACTCACAACACTTATAAGAAAAACGCCCCGAATGCATTTTATTCCTTTGAACATTTTGCTGTTTTTCTATCAAATCTTAGTTTTACATAACGAAACCATTTCATGACAGTTATTTCGTATTCTGTATCTATGATTGTACAATATTTCTTCTAATTCTCTCTGAAATTAAAAAAAAAAGACACCGTCAAAAATAGAGATGAGAAAAACTATTTTATTTATATGAAAATTGAGGATAAGCTGCATATTTTATATATAACATTGTTTATAATTATTGTAAAATTTGTATTTGATCAAGAATTACTATCAATTCTAAGATTGAGATTACGTGATATTGCTCATCCTTATAGCACAACAGGTAGGTTTTACTATAACATATATAGGTTATGATATACATAATACATATCAATCTGTCTTTAAAGATCTTCGATGAATTTGAAAGGATCGACATACCTATTTTAGCATTATAAATAAAACTTACCTGATAATGTTGATTCATTATTGACGGGAATTTTTTCTCAACAAAATAATTGCGACGGCCAATCCCAAGATGTGCCTATCCACGGCCTGTCCAGTGATTATTTATCGACAAAAAAGTGTTAAAAATTTCATCACCATTATTACTTTATAGAGAAAATTTTGCTCCATTAGTTTTGTGTTTTCAAAATTCTAAATTTGCAGAAAACATATATACGTACCTATCTACACTTTAAAAAATGTAAATTTTGTAAATATGGCAATGTTACAACTAAATATTACCTCACATTTCTGACAACAAAGTCTTTGTTTTTGCAACATTGTTTTAAAATATTTTCCTAATTCATTGAAATGTTACTGTAATGGCCTGCAATATTTCTATCATTATTTAATGTTGCTGCAAAATTTCAGTAACATGTTTTTGTTTAACATCGCTGTCTAGTAAATAATGTAATATTACTGGGATATCTGCAACATTACTTGCCAAGTGGGTAGTAGCTAAAAGGGATCCCCTAAAAATTCCCATTAACAAATGTATCCCCTAAAGTGTCCCCTCACCTTAAAAGTTTACTCTAAATTTAGGGGAAAACCCCCAAGTTGGCAATACTGCTCCCTAACCAGCCCGTGGGTGGGGCACTGGTCTTTTTTCAATCTAAAATGTATGGCTACTAAGATGAAACTATTTGATCTTTACCCGATCTTGATATCTTTTCTAGTTTCTGAAATATTGCAAAAAATCGTGTCAAATATTTTCGGTGTTCTACATTCCTACCAAATTTTATTGTCAGTTCGGTACGATTCGGTGTTACTGCTAATGATAGTAGCTTTGCTATCGAAACGTGCATCCAGTGCAGTGAAGCTTTTGTCATAATAATTCTTAGTGACTTTTCAACAGAAAGACATCAAAGTAATCTAACGGCCGTTTGCACCGTTCGTGATTAAGTTATAATTAACATTTAATCATAATTAAAGTTTAAATTCCTTTGCGCCGACTGCTTAATTAATAATTAAATCCTTAATTCGTGATTATCTTTAATCAGTACCCAAGGTACGAATTAACTCATAATTAAAGTTGGCGCAAGCGTAGTTTCTTTGTCTACAATCGTGTTTATAGGCGATTATAGGTTATGTTATGCGGTTTTTGGTTATAATACAAATATCTGTGACCGTAAATTGAAATAGCTAGCTAATTAAAATGTTCACTGTGAAGATTAGGGACAAGGGATAGCGGCGTGCAAGAAGTGTATATTTGGCAGGATTTTAGAAAGTCCAAGGTAAATCAAAAATTAATTCCCGAAATAAAAACTGACAATGCATTTGAGGATTACTCATGGTTTCAGGTGGGAATGACCCGGAGGTATTTCGTAATAGGAAAGGATATCTATCTATAAATTCACAATTTTTATATGATGCTAATTTAAAAATAATGGATATCGTAGTACGATGGCCAGGGAATACACACTTGAACGATGCCTCAAAAACAGAATTATTGACCCCACTGTTAAATTCTGAAACACTTGTGAAAAATCGTTATAATGAAAGCCATATTACAACACGGACTGTCATTGAAAGCATGTTTCTAAGAAGAATGTTTTCCAATACTGGCATATGGTTGTCGCTTAAAGCTGGATACCTCTATGCCAGTAGTAGTTGCTACCTCAGTATTGCACAATATAGCCATAAATATGGGTAAAGAGGAAATCAATGAAGAAAAATTAAATCAAGAAATTTAAATGGACAACTTCATGAGATTAATTATGACGCTGTTGATGATGTACCTGCTGCGACACAGGCATTACTAATTAATGATTATTTCAACAATTTGTAATTCATTGCTGTATAGAAATTAACTTTTGAACATTTCTTTTTGTATTTGTTTTCTTTGGCTTTTGTATAAACGAAATATATTTTATTTACTCTAAATGCATTATCACTTTGATTTTTTTAAAAGAAATATTGTGTATGTAATTAACCATTTATTTATTAAATAAAAGGAACAAAATATATAAGGAAATGATGGTAATAATAAAATAATTCTAACAAGTAGTAGCAGAGGTCAAATAGAGTATAAAAAATTGGAGCATTTGCAGAACAAACAAATAAAAAAATTGCATAATGAAAAAAAAACCTGCATGCACATATTAATTTCCATTTTAAAACTACTACTCTTCAACTTTTTATTTCAAAATCTAATTCTGTAGCAATTTGCTTCAGCTTAAATTCCAATAACTTTCAAATGCCACTTAAAATCGCGCATTTCGCATAACGGCAATTTCATTATGATGGAACAGTGTTCCCAATAGAAATACGATTTTGACTAAAAACTAAACTTAACGCACTACCAACCTATATTTCTGTCGCAAACTTTTTAATCAACTAATCATTAATTAAATTTGTTCGGTGCAATCCAATTCATATTTAATTCGTAATTAAATTTAATCTTTGATTAGTTAATTAAAATGTTAATCACAGACGGTGCAAACGGCCGTAATACAAAATAATTGGTAATTTCGTGTTTTAATTCGTGGAAGTTACTAAAAAAAATTGCGGGAAATTTAAATTTTGCTGCTAGCGTAGTTTTGAGTATTTTTGTCGTGATAATATATATATATTTTTTTTTAGATGATGAGGATGATAAAATGGACGTCGATATTAAAACTGAAAGCGGTACAGCTGTTATAGATAAAATTGTTAAGAGAGCCGAATCCGAGGATAGTATTTATAATTCATTGAAGAATCTGCTGTTTCTATCGGAAGATTCTGATGGCGCCGATGATCATGGAAACGAATAAGTGCGAATGGTAAAAGTTGATTTTATGATTGTTTTTTTTTTTCTTTTTATGATTATTTAATTGTTCCAATTTATTTTAATTTTAGTATATACCTGATTTAATTTATAAATTAATATATTTTTTTTTTCGTGTGGAATAAAACAGCTTTTTGTCGGAAATTTTTTTTTTTAATTTATTTTGAAGTCTCTCTTACACCACAGACAATATTTGCATGTTCAAATAGGAAGGGCGTCGAGTGATACGCCTTTAAAAAGGTTTTGTTGTTAGCAATCTGTTGACGCTTTATTTTTTTTAAATCGGATCATTTTTTCCAAGTTATGCCCCCTTAAAGTTTAAGAATACCGAAATATGAATCTTTTAGATTGTTAGATAAAATAATACTTATCAAAAATAAAAGCAAACTACTAACATTACATCTGCAATTGGAAAAAGGAATAATGTAAACACTGTTGTAAAAAACTTTACAAAAGACGTTAAAGGTATATTTATTTGATAATGTTTCTTACAAAAAATATAGATATATTAATTATAATATTACTAATACCGCCAAAAGTAAATTTCGTAAATATTCATTGCATAAAACACACACCTGCTTGAAGTCTTGGACAGTATGCTTTATACGGCCTGTCTAATCATTCAAATTTACATTGAATTGAAGGTTACACCAGATTCCGGTAAGTAGCGACATCTGCATGACGTTTGTGAACATGAGAACCATTTTCTTGACACGTCAAAATGATAGTAATGGAGGACACAGCTGATGACAACCTGGTTTATATCAAAACTAAACTTTAAAAACCTTGATAGTTTAGTTTTTAACGAAGCAAACAGGTTATTTAGAATAATTTTGAGAAATATTAACTTTGGTACTTGTCAATATGACATTCATTTAAATTAGATTGACATTTTGCTGTCAAAATCCTGCCTACTGAACGGTAAGTATTTTTCTCAGAAAAAGTCCAGTAAGTCTGATTGGTTCAAATAATCGTGAACCGTTCGCGAACTGCATGTTCGAACAAACCTAAAGTATCTAAAATATTTAACTATCTTGCAGCTACTATATTCAGTTTATAGTATTGCAGACAAAAAGAATGCTTTACCATTTATTGTGTTGATAAAGATGCAATGTATGACATATAGATTTATGTCATTCCAATAATAAGAATTGTAACGATTGAAAAAATCCATTCTTTGTAAATTTAGCCTCGTCCGACCATATAATATTTTCTAGAAAGCTATTATCGTGGTGTCTCATTAAAATAAATTCACAAAACTGTTCTGGTGGTGTTGTTCTTGCAAATTTTGAACCAAGTAGAACAAACACAAAATCGGCAATTTTAAGTCGAGATTATGCTTCCCCCTCTATACACGATCTTTATGATTGCTAGAAATGAAAGCAGACAGCTGAAGCATCTAGTGTTAAAATAATGAAGGAGCGCTAAAGGTCAGCTTTTTATTCAAGTTGTTTATAAAAATTAAACTATTTAATGGGCTACTTTACATTAACTTTGCCTCTATAACAATTTCCGAGACAAATAATGCCATTTTATTTAACATTTACAGCACTATATTTAAATTTTCTACCGGTTTTGTTGATCTATACTTTCTACACTACCTTATCTTTAAAATATGATAGTAGATTCACTCGATTCACTCTTTACGTACCTGAGAAAGATAAAATATGCACCAGTGTAACTTTGATGAATAAACCTATTATATTTTTAAAAGAATATATCTATAATATTTAATTGGAAATGTATCATTTGCCCCCATATATTATAGGCGTTTTCTAGCGAGAAAAAGTCACATGTATTCACGTGCGGTATGTTGCGCCAACTCTTTCGAGCGAAAATTTTATGATACCAGGTATGTTCCGGTTACACTATTACAGTGACCGTACTTGCAAGGTAGTTACATTGGCCGGTATGTAGTGTTATTTCTTTTTAATGTAGCTGTCCTTGTCAAAATATATAACAGCTGATCCACAATTAATAATAGAGAGCCTAAATATTATACATACTAAGTTATATTACTCAGAATTAAAAATGAATGTGGGAAAACGTAAAGACCAGTAGATTAACTAGTAAAATGAAACATAGTATATTATTTTACTGTGCATTGGAGGAATTCGCTGGAAATCCAACTAATGCAATTGTATTAAGCAATTTTACGAAGACGTCCAATGACTATGTCAATTTTATTAAATATAAAAGGTTTCATACACGGATACCAGATTTCTTCGAAGTATGGATACCACAATACTTGAGTTATGATTTTTATTCACATTTCCGCATGACTAGGACGACATCAGAAAAGTTATTAATTGAACTGAAAAACATTTTACATGAGAAAGTGTATCGGGGAGGATTAGAACCATTTCCCTCAGAAAAAGCCATGCTGGCAACGTTGTGGTATCTTGCCAAAGGAGAAACCATAATTTCAGTGGCAGACCGATTCAATATTAGTCTGTCCAGTGCCCATTCCATAATTAATAATGTTGTGAGTGCTATGAACAAATTACTAAAAAAATATATAGTGTGGCCATCACATAATGAGTGTTTTACAATAGCTCAGCAATTTTTCGAAGCAAGTGGGTATCCAGGTATGGACATAAATGTTGTCAAAGAATGTTTACAATATACAACTGTTTTAGATGTAATTGGTGCCATTGATGGCTGTCATGTTACATGCAAAATACCGTATGAACAACATGACAGCTATCAAGATAGGAAATTCAACCACAGTATAACTATCCAAGCAGCATGCACCACAGAAAGGATTTTTACACATATTTCTGTCGGTTATCCTGGTGCAATACATGATGCTCGTGTAAGCACTAATTTGAAATTATGATGATTACACAAAACTTAATCTTATTATGCGTAGATTTTACAGGAGTCATCTATTGGAAAAATTACTAGAGACAATGCTGACACATTATTCTATACAAGGTTTCATTTAGTTGGCGACTCTGCATACCCATGTAAGACATGGTTGATGAGCCCATTTAGGTAAGTAAATTAACTCTTAGGTAAATGAAACTGAGTAGCTTCTTTACAGAGATAATGGTCGTCTTACACAACAACAAAAAAAACATAATTATGCCTTAAGTAGGGCCAGAGTTGTAATAGAAAATGTGTTTGGATTGCTAAAAGGGAGATGGCGAATTCTTAATTTTGTAAATGTATACAGCATTGAAAAAAGCTGTGAAAATAATTACATGCTGCTGTATTTTACATAATTTCTGCCTTATTAATCATGACGACTTCGATGCAGCTAACAATTTTGAACGTGAACATAGAGGAAATTATGAGGAACAGGTTGTAGATGACAATGGGGCCCAAAAGAGAATGACTATATGTGATATGTTTTAGAAAAAGAAATTGTAATCAAAATAAAATATTTATTCCATGCTATGTGTGTTTTTGTTAAATATACTATTAATTTATTTCAAAATATAACAAAACTATGAATTTTACAAAAAGAAACAACAAATAAACAATATCCTAAGTATAACATGTATCACATTAATCTACAACAGTAGGCAAAAGTTAAATATATCTAATCTTCATCTGATGATGATGTTCTTCTTCGTTTTTTTGTAGGTGGTTTCATAACATTTTGAAAAATTTCGATTAGTTGGTTCCGTTGCTGATTTTGGATTTCTAATAAACTATTCTGTTCTTTTAATAAGTTATTTACCATCGCAAATTGTTCTTTTTGCATATTCACGTTTGTTTCATGAAACTCCTTTAATACGGTCACAACATCACTCTTTGGAGGCCTAGTACTTTTCTTGACTTTATTAAATCTATTACCCTCGCTGGTTACATGTTCTGTAGAACTGCTTTCCTCACTACTTTCATTGGGCATTGAAGAGGTAGATGCTTCATTGTCTAGAATATCCATATCTAATGAATCACTTATATTTCCTACAGTAATTTTATCTTTATTGCCTAATATTTCATGCAACTTATCATAATGTTCCGGAGGTTGTTTCTTTTCATTGCCTGTTGTATTCACAAATCTAACAAATTTTATATAATTTCTTGAAAGATTTTGAAATTTCTGACGACATTTTTCACCACCTTCCTTTGAGGGCTCAATATTGTAGCCCTGATTGTTTAATTCTCCTGCTATTTGCTGCCACAACTGTATTTTTGAGGTCTTTTTGTCCTTGAATTTTGTTTCTTTCTGTTGTCGTAACTCCAACAATAACTCGGCTGCATTATGGTCAACAGAAGTTGGCTTTCCTTTATGTGACCATAATTGATTGATTGTGCTTGTATCGTCTTCGCGTACTATATCAACATTTTCTGTGTTTCTGATTCCATATTCCACCAACTCGCCTTTCTCGATAGATTCGTAAAATATATTAATGGTAAAAACATCATCTAAAAGATGACATAGTAACAAGAAATGTTTAATTTTTATATGTTTTGTACTTACCAGTCTTTAGTAAATCTATTACTGATTTAGAATCTTTAAATTGAATTCTATTACCATTAACTAAAAAATTAACGGATTCCATGTTTCCAAAAGTAACAAACAGAAAAGTGAGGTTAGTAAAGAATTGTATGTTACCGGTACCACAGTGAACATATCATTCGAGCGAAATGTAACGTCACAGTGACCGAACGTGACCGCTGAAAGTGAATATGTGTAACGCGGTATCCTCGCTAGAAAACGCCTTATTTCTTTTATCTGTCGCTATCATCTAGTTTCAATAATAGCAGCCCCGGGATCACGAAACTCGATACTCGATTTCGAATTCGCCATGTTAATCGAATACCTAAAAATCTCATTCACGATACTCGATTTCACGAATTCACTCGATTCGTAACATTCGATTGCCAGGGAGCTATCGAGTTGTAATGGCGGCACATGAGATCGAGACATTTGTAACTCTCCCTCTCTTTCTAATTCATTATTCAGATGTATTATGTATATAAAGTGATCGGTAAAGACTGCAGGTAAAAGTCCAACGCCTTTGTTCGTATAATCAGGTACAAATTAAATATTTCGAGATAACTCACACAATTCCAACAGTTATTACCAAGATAATGTTATTAAAACGAATTTGAAAATTAATTAATTATATACATGGTATAGCAAACAAAATGCTGCCAGTTTTTAGGGAGCGTATCCTTCAGCGACGTAGGTCTTACGCAGAATTTACGATTCGAAAGGGAAAGGAAAGCTCTGAGGGAAAGACAAAATCCATTTTTGTTATCCAGATAATAAATTTCTTGAATATTTAAACGTAATAACAAATATATTGCTGCACTATTTACTACTATCTAAATAACAACTATAATTTAATTTAATAAAGTGATACAAAAAAAAATAATTCACTTTTCTCTGACAATAAGCAAAGAGTAGTAATCACGTAGTAATAAAAAAAAATAAGAATTTGTCAAAAAGTAATCAACATTGCGGAATAAAAGTCAAGATGTCGTTGCTCACTTGCTTCAATTATCTACCTTTCATTTGAAACTAATTCCGCAGTAAAGTAAGATCATTTGTTTCCAAAAACACGATGATAACCGAAACTTAAACGAAATTAATTCGATCCGAGTATCGTGAGGAACTTCCCGGTATGTGAATCGACTCGACCTCGAACTTGGTCGAATAAAGTCGATCGTATTTCGTGATCCCGGGCAGCATTTTAAAATTTAAACACTATACAGAAAGCTCCTTTATCGTATGAGCAAATAAATACATCAAATTCAAATTATGAACATAACCTTCATAACCTTTCTTTTACAACAGTTTCTTTCAAATATATAAAAAATAATCTCCAAATATATCTATTTATATCACAAAAATAAGTAAGCAAACTATTCACTTGATTTTATAAAAGGATAATCCTCACCATAAATGTTGTGTCTATAATATAATGGCCTTAAAAACGCAAAAATTGTTAGAAATTCAAGTGAACGAAGTGATACATAAAAACATCAGCGTACTAACGTATTATCATCCGCCACACAAAGACTTCTGGGACGTATTTAAAAAAGATATGTTCGTTAAAAACAATAAATCGGCCTTCATCCACGTTGTGTACTATCTCTTACATGTATTGAATCCCGACATAATAAAGGACAAAGTGCCTTCGTGGCCGGTGCTTGACGTGAGCTACGAGAGGCAATTTCGACTAGAGGTGATGAAATATTTAAATGAATTGAATGATTTATATGAAAATGCCAACATGCCTTCGATTATGGCTTCACAGCTTGTGTCTCCTGGAGGTTTAAGATTTGCAAAGTATATACTGAAATTATCGATTTTGGTTATGCGACAAATTTTATCAGATGATATGGATTTAAGCCGAAAAATGTTCATTAGGAATAATATAAAAAAGAATGGGAGTAGAACGGAGAAACAAATAAAGAAGATTGAGACATTAACATTGCATATTAATCATGGAAGTAGAAAAAGTACTTTGGATTTTCATAGTAATTATTTGAAATATAAAAATGAAGCTGATATTATAATAAAGAAATTAAATGATATTAAAGTCAGAATGCCAATTTTGCAAAAGAAATTCAATGAACTTAAATCTCACGAAGATTCCGATGTTAGTCAAATATCATATAACAATAAATTGGAATTATTAATGACAAATCTCTCTAAAGTTAATACAAGTTGCGTTAAATTGACGAAATGTAAGGATTTATTAGATTATCTGGCAAAAGGTGAATTAATTTTACAAAATGAGAACTTGGAGGAATTGGATTTAATAGTTCTCTTTGAAAAATTCAATTTGCAAATGGAAAAGCACTGCTTGGAGATGGAAACTTTAACGGATCTTCAATTGGATTCTTACATAGAGAAATTTAAGAATTGCAATGAACAATTGAATCAATTAAAAACAGACATCAATGATCTTCGCAAAGATTGGATAAATCTACGTGCAGAAGTGAAAAGGGCCAGTGTTGATCCAAGAAAAGTTATTGAGAAACCAAACTTGTTTCCTATTGCTTTATCATCAAGGGATTCCACAGTTCTGGCAGAACCATTGGATATTAGCGAGTCTGTATGATCTAGTTTTATCTCTGTTAAGAGTGTATGATATTCATATCAATAAGATGTAATTCAAGTTTTATTTAAGTAAAGTTTAAGTGTATTTTTATATCGATTTGTAATGTAATAAATGTGATTTAATTCGAATAGAACTTTGTAATTCTATTGCCGCGTTTTTCGTAAGTAAGATCTTTGAAGTCGTTCTGTATATTGCGCCATCTTAAGTGTGGTTCTTAATTAAATTATGTCTGTTTTCCGTCACAGAAGAATGGTTTGCAACTGAAATTAGTATTTTACTCTTAAGGCTGCGTTCCGTCCGCCAATTTTCGTACAGACAAACGCAAAACCTATATTTTATTAAAAAATAATTACATTTTCAGGATTTCTTTCTATTAATCTGCACAGTTCTGTCATTTGTATATATCGTATGCGATGTACAATAGTATTTTATAGTTTTGCAGATTTTAGTTATAATTATCTGATTTTAGTGTCTAATGTGTTCTAACTCAAACTTAGGCGTGTTTGTACTATTGAATTATTTTAGTTTCTTCTTTGGAAAGGGCCCTATTTTTTTGTGTAAAACAAATAAATATCTTCTTTAATAATAACTCAATCTTTTTTGTTTATTGAAATTACGACAAAAGTAATATATGGTAAGTTTATATACAGTGATACATACACTAG
>RXPK01000481.1:0-222056 GCA_004143645.1 Protaetia brevitarsis | reverse complement strand
TCATGGATAAACTTGATTTTTTTAAATTGAAGGTTATAAGCAATTTTTACATAAGTGGATGTGAAATTCATTTTCTTTCGATTTTATACGAGTGTCACTGTGTCTATCTCCAAAGGTCATCTCCAGAATACAATAAGACTACTGCAAACAAACAAAACTTGAAATTAAAAAAAAAGTATAATTTTACTGGAATCGCTTGGAAATGAACATAGCAATGGCGTACATACACGTCGAGCGTCTTGCGCGCAAACAGTTACACTTTAAATGTTAGTGCCGTCATATATACAAAGAATTTGTACAACAATACTACATTAAATGTTCAAAATGCGATCCATTTTAGGCGCTACATAATTGAAATCGCTTTTGAAATTTCTGGTGTGACTTCTTGAAACGCTTTTAAAATACGATATCATCAAACGTTGTTGGTGGCGTCTCATAAACTTAATTTTTAATGAAACCCCATAAAAAGGAATCGCAGCTTGTAAGATCTGGCTATCTCGGAGGCTCTGTCATCTGTCCTCACGCCAATCCAGCGGTCTGAAAAAGACACATCCAAAAACTGACGAAATTCGACAGTATTGGAGATGGAGCACCATCGTGTTAGAACCACATCACTGACGATTAGCTAGCGGAATATTTTCTGACAGAACGCCCAAATTATTCTGAAAAAATTCCATATAAACCTATAACCCATCAGGGCGTTGGTTATGAAAGAACAAGCCTATGATATTTGTCTAAGATATCTGCCACACGTTCACTGACCTTCTGTACTGACTATGTGCTGCAATAAATCGATGGGATTTTGCGTGTGTCATAAGACAACAATTGTGACGATTCACAATCCATTTTTGTGGAAGGTAGCTTCGTCTGAAAACATCACTTTCTCGAAAAGTTCACAATGTTGTGATTTCTTTTTTTTTAATTTCAAGTTTTGTTTGTTCCCAGTCATCTTATTGTATTCTGTTGGCCACTTTCTAAGCATGCCAGTATTACTGAAGCCAGTCCAAGCCTGGTGAAATGCGAGGGGAAGGTGCCGGCGCTTCGCAATACGTATCTATAATGAAAACTGAAAAATTGCGAATATCTCCAAAACTTTGAGATAGAACAAATGACACCGTATAAAATGGAAAGAAAATTAAATTTCACATCCATTTATGTAAAAATTGCTATACCATTCATTTAAAAAAATCAAGTATCCATGATTTTAGAGTTCGAAAATTACAGAGCCCTATTTAATAACTTTGTACTGTAAACGCAACAATGTTAAAATAAAAGACGTGTGCTGTTTCATGATTAAGCGAAAACTGAAAACCGCATCTTTCTAACTTTCGTATTTCCGGAGATATTTCCAAACACCGCAGACATCGCAAATGTCATTTTTTCAAAAAACGTCATGTAATGCGAACGGTACAACTTAGCCCAATGTATGCTAACGCATTGTTGTTTAAATTTAACAAGGAATCCAAAAATACATAATAAACAGGTGTTCCATTAAAATAATAAAGTTAGTATCTACTTCCGGTACAACCGGAAGTCGCCATTACTGAAACTAATTTTAAAATTTGTAGAATATTATTCGAGGTAACATTTATTTGAAACATTTTTCCAAAAAAACAATAATAAATCGGCTATGGACCGTTGCATCTTAGGCTGAACACCCGGTATATCGACATTATTTGACGAATTATCCGCAGAATAAACATCGCGATTATAACCCACAAAAAAAAAATGACCTCGAAATAGCTCTATTTAATATTATATAATTATTAATGAAGTAAAAAAAAAAGAAAATAATCCTGGTATTAAAACTAAACAATACCAATTTTTACACGAGAAAATCCCGAAGCGATATAAAAACTGACATGCAAGAATTTACGTGTATTAACGCGCATGTGTATCATCGGCAAACACGAATAATATTTTTGTTGCTATACAACGATAAGACACCTGTCTTATCGAAAGTTCACACAAGCAAAACAGACATAAGTGTGTACAATTATTATATACAGTTCGAAAGATACTCGAAGAAGACGCCGAATATTATCAAAAATAGACATGTGTTAAAACCATGACGATTGTGAATACCTGGGTGAATATATACCCGCTACTGATAACGAATTTCCAGCGGAAAAACGGCTAAAATTGACTAGAGATTTTATACCTACTTAAACTTGTACATACAAAAGTAAGCTTTAAAAGTTGAATGCTTTTACTTATCAAGATTGAGATATTGTACTTGTCGGCTGTATTTTTTATGGCATAAACAGGAGAGGCAGTGATTAGAAAGTAAGTACAGTGAAACTTCTCTACAACAGACAGCTGCAAAACCGATAAATTAGTGCGCTGATGTGGTGTGAACTGTGGACAAAGGTTATCAGTTTTAATTACGGTTAGGGCTGGGAATGCGTATTCATCTATTCCGGCGTGTGTTATTTCGGGTATATTACCAATAGATTTACGTTTAAGGGGGTTAAAAGATCATTTTTTTTTGTATTTCCTATTATATAATCAAATCAACAGCTGATTCGGAAAGTTCTTTACGCCAGGAAATGGGGAACGGGGTCAACTCCTGAGATAATTGCTCAGCGGATCCGTTGAACAACTACGCTGACTGTGTATCCAGTGTCAGTGCTAAGTGTTTTGTATAAAATTCATATAGTACTTAAGGAAATAATTGCATTAACAGAGTTACTAACAATGATTATTGCTGACCACGGTCACGAAAACTACCAATGTAGGCTTTTTTATATTTTTTAACCTTTAGGGTACATTTTTTCCATTCGTGTTCATCTGAGCTACCCTAGTAGCAAAATTTAAATTTCCCACAATTATTTTTAATAACTTCAACAGAAAGACATCAAGTAACTATAATTAATACAAAATCATTGTAATTCGTGTTCAATGTTGAAGGTTACAAAATAATTGCGGGAAATTTAAATTTTGCTACTAGGGATAGTTATTTATTTATTTTTTTTTTTGTTGGAGTAGATTCAGAATCGTCTAAAGAGTAGACTGAATGAGGGATTTTACTAAATAAGGCGTAGTTGGTGTAAAAACAATCAAATTAATCTAATGGATATCCACAAATGATATCTAATGATGTTGATGACATTTGTCTCTGGGAATCCAACGAGACGAAATACTATGAGATCAAAAAAGATTGTCAAATCCGCTCCTATAGATAGTAACAGGTGTAGGTATATGCCGCTGTTTGTAATGAAGGTTTGAACTAAGTCAGTGTTGGAACACAAGAGTAAACGGATCTGTCATAAATAAGGAAACGCATAACATATAGTTGAACTCGCATTATATAAACGACTATGGATTGGTGTTTCTGCCTTGTAAAAATGAAATGTAATTAGTTTAACTTTACTAAATTATGATTTTATAATTCAGTACTAACTGGTGTTTTAACTAAATTTATTTATTACTTAAACTTAAAATAAATTAGTATAATTATTAAGTGACAAAACTGCATCTCTCAGTTCTTCTATGGTATGCATGCGTTTTTTATAGATCTATTTTTAGATAGCCAAACATGAAGTATCTAATGGGTTAGATCAGGCGATCTTGGTGGCCATCTTTGTGCCTAACGAACTGTCAGCAAAAAAACTGTTTGAAGAATATTGCCAGGTTTGTTGAGTCAGTATGTGTGGAGAAATTTATCGTGCTGAAATAACCTACTTCAAGCTCATTTTCTTGTAACTCTGCATAAACAATTCAACAACATCTGTTGGTAACGTTGGGTTGTTACAGTTTCCTCGAAGAAAATTGGCCCTATTATTCGTTGCCTGGACATAGCTAACCAAACTCCAACTTTTAACGGGATGCAATTGCGTTTCTCGAATTCGTGTGGATATTTTTACAATACAATAGTTTGTAAATTGATATAGTCTGTTAGATAAAACCAGGCTCATCCAAGAAAAATGATTTGTTTAGCAAGTCATCGTCCTTAAATTGTTATAAACCAATGACAATATTCCAATCGCCTAATCGGTGATCTAATGGTTAATATGCTGTAACGTAAGAAACTTTATAGGGATGAAATGTAACTTTCTTTTGACAGCTCATTGCGCTGAAGTGTATGATAAGCTATAAAATTATAAAATGTATAAACTAATTTCATTAATGTTAATATTGATTTTTTTACCTGTTTGTTGAGCTATTACCACAGATAATTCCCTTATTTTCTTACAGTAATCTAGAAATACTATTGTTGGTGATATTAGATGTAAATATAAACGATTTGAAAAAAATTATAAGATAAATAATCGAAAGATACTACAAACACAGCACGCCAATGTCGCTAAATGTCAAGAAAATTCATTTAATGTATGAATTTGTATGTAGCTAACTTCGGTCATTAAATTGGTAATAAGTATAGATAATTTTTCTTCCGGAAAACAGTTTTTTTCACGACAATTATTTTTAAATCTCATAGTATATAATAAACCCAAATATACTTATACACTCATGTATAATAAAAAGTCAAATTGGCACCTTATTAAACCCAACTCAAAAAAATCACCCATCAAAAATGGAAAACAATAATAATTTTGAACTGCGTGTACGGAATTAAATATTGTTTTATTGTTACAATATGTATTTTGTATATTTCGGTGCTTTTATAACTACTAGGGCTGAAATATTTATACAAGTAATCCTGAAATTAATCAATGAATAATTATTTTAACCCTAAAATAACCAACAACAAATTGTTCCTACTAAAATCATTCAAAAAGCTTTTATTTTTTATTTATAATTTTTATTTATTTATTTTATTATGTTCTACCACACAGAAAAAAAATTGAAAAAAATATATAGTAAACCTCTAAATGTATACAGTTTAATATAACAAAAACCCTAGCTAGCACCTTAAACCAAACTCAAAAAACCAACCCTCAATAGGGGAAAGTAGTGATAACTTTGAACTGAGTGACTGGAATTAGTTCTAGATATTTTTATAGAATTCCCATAATCCGTGTTTACTTATATTTTTTTTTTTTTGAACCTGATAGCTTAAGTAATTCCTGAGAAAAAAAAATATTGAATTTTTCCACCTTTATCCCTAATAGCCAAATTTAAATTTGCCGCCACTATTTTTAGTAAATTCAACGTAAAGGCATTAAAATTACTATTAATGTAATACAAAATGGTGGGTAATTTTATGTTTTAACGTTGAAGTTACTATGAATAATTGCGGGAAATTTAAATTTGGCCATAAGGAATGCTAATATCTCGGGCGGGGTGGATGGGATGGATTGAGCTAATTTTTTTTTTTTACAGTATGTGTGGCAGTAGTACTCATTTGCTTTAATTTCAGCTCGATAGCTTTCGGGGCACTTTTTAATAGCTTATGGGAGCAGAGACGTACCATGTGATTCAAAATGATTGTCGTAAGAAAAAAAAAACTGTTTTCCGGAAAAATTTATCTATACTTATTACCAATTTAATGAGCGAAGTTAGCTACATACAAATTCCATACATTAAATGAATTTTCTTGACATTTAGCGACATTGGCGTGCGTGTTGTAGTATCTTTCGATTATTTATCTTATAATTTTTTTCAAATCGTTTATATTTACATCTAATATCACCAACAGTAGTATTTCTGAATACTGTAAGAAAATAAGGAATTTATCTGTGGTAATAGCTCAACAAACAGGTAAAAATCAATATAACATTAAGTGAAATAGTTTATTACATTTTATAATTTTATAAGCTTATCAATCACTTCAGCGCAATGAGCTGTCACAAGAAAGTTACATTTTCATCCCTATAAAGTTTCTACGGTACAGGAATTATTACCATTAGATCACGATAGGCGATTGGAATATTGTCATTAATAACAATTTAAGGGACGATGCTAAACAACTTGCTTATTCTCGGATGAAGCCTGGTTATATCTAACAGACTATATCAATTTACAAAACTATTGTATCTGGTCTGCAGAAAATCCACACTAATTTCGAGAAACGCAATTGCATCCCGTAAAAGTTGGATTTTGGTTAGCTATGTCCAGGCAACGAATAATAGGGTCAATTTTTCGAGGAAACTGTAACAGCCCAACGTTACCAACAGATGTTGGAATTGTTTATTGCAGAGTTAAAGAAAATGAGCTTGAAGCAGGTTATTTTCAGCATGATAATGCTCCAGCCCCATCCTGCCCAACAAACCTGCCAATATCTTCAACAGTTTTTTGCTGACAGGTTCGTTAGAGCACAAAGATGGCCACAAGATCGCCTGATCTAACCCCATTAGATTACTTCATGTTCGGCTATCAAAAAAATAGGATCTATAGAAACCGCATGCATACCATAGAAGAAACTGAGAGATGCAGTTTTGTCACTTAATAATTTACTAATTGTATGTTATAATTTATAGTAATAAATAAATTTAGTTAAACACCAGTTAGTAATGATTGTAAAATCATTAATTTAGTAAAGTTAAATTAATTACATTTCATTTTTACAAGCAGAAGCACCAATCCATAGTCGTTTATATTATGCGAGTTCAATTATAGGTTACGTTTTCCTTATTTATGACAGATCCGTTTACTTTCTTATGTTCCAACACTGACTTAGTTCAAACCTCCATTACAAACACGTGGCATATACCTACACCCTGTTACTATCTATAGGAGCGGAATTGACAATCATTTTGAATCTCTGTGTATTTATTATCAATTTTTCTAACATTAATGCAACGATCGAAATCACTCCACCAAAACCTATTGTCTAGTCATTCTAGCGATGCGCCTGTGTCGCCTGTGGTGACTCATCGCCTACTACCGATATAGCTTTTCGGAAACTACGGATACATTATCTCCGCGATTGTTTACCGCTTGCTCGCATACAATCCACCATAATATTGAAATCGATTCTGGGAAACTGCCGTTTTTTATTGTTGGCAGCATTGCTTTTCAATACGCTCATATTTTTGATACCTTTTTTTACGATTTTTCTGCATACATACTACGTGCCATTAGGCGTTGTATCGCAAATGATTAAAAAAAGAATTTATTGGAGAACGTGTTACATATTGCGACATTTTGCGTTTCGATTGATGGTGTTTTTTTTTTCTAACATTCCCGAAATAATTACCGCCGTGTGTTATTGACATAGTTGGGGATATTGTCATTGATAACGGATAACAACCCCACAATATCCGGTAATAATTGTGTACTTTTCCTGTAGTAGTAGATACAAATTAGATTCACGGATAGTTGTGGTTGTTTAGAATTGACTGATATGTGGCTGCGTCAAAACAACCAAAAGGGAGATTCATTGATTGACAAATATTTCAATATCTGGTTGTTTTATTACGCAATTTCACGTTCCAAAACAAACAATATATACGTAACATTCACGACAATGATGCATAATACGTACAGAATGCGTTTTTATTGGTGCTGTACAATAGGTGTAATAAACGTTGACACTGACATTGCATGTATTTACCTATTCATAAACACAGTTTGTTTGTGGATATATTGTATAAATGTATGGTCATCGCATTACTTAATTCGAAGAATAACGTGGTTGGCATGCACAAATAAGCGGATGAGGAAATAGACATATTAATAACGAGAGATGTATAAAAAAACAACAAATGAAACAGAGTTATATTCTGATTATAATATGTACAGCTCCTACCAAAAAAAAGTTAACGACCTACGCGAAAATGTATGTGGCGAGCGCATTCAGGATGGACTATAGCTTTTACTATCACTGCGGTTTATCGGTGTAAACAGATGTTATGTATGATTCGTTGTGTATTTATCCGACACAGGATTTCTTGTTTTTATAATTTAGTGTTTGCTATTAAGACATAAACAAGCACGCGTTGAAATAATATTTTTATATATTCCTTGGTAAAATAGATTTTCTGTTTCTGAATGTTCTTATTGAAATATTAGAATACCTTATTTCGCATATACACAGAGATTCAAAATGATTGTCAATTCCGCTCCTATAGATAGTAACAGGGTGTAGGTATATGCCGCGTGTTTGTAATGAAGGTTTGAACTAAGTCAGTGTTGGAACACAAGAAAATAAACGGATCTGTCATAAATAAGGAAAACGTAATCTATATTTGAACTCGCATTGTATAAACGACTATGGATTGCTGTTTCTGCTTGTAAAAATGAAATGTAATTAATTTAACTTTACTAAATTATGATTTTACAATTCAGTACTAACTGGTGTTTAACTAAATTTATTTATTACTTTAAACTATAACATACAATTAGTATAATTATTAAGTGACAAAACTGCATCTCTCAGTTCTTCTATGGTATGCACGCGGTTTCTATCGATCCTATTTTTTAGATAGCCGAACATGAAGTAATCTAATGGGGTTAGATCAGGCGATCTGGCTGGCCATGTTTGTGCTCTAACGAACCTGTCAGCAAAAAACTGTTGAAGATATTGGCAGGTTTGTCGAGTAGTATGTGCTAGAGCATTATCGTGCTAAAAATAATCTCCTTCAAGCTCATTTTCTTGTAACTCTGCAATAAACAATTCTAACATCTGTTGGTAACATTGGCGTGTACAGTTTCCTCGAAGAAATTGGCCCTATTATTCGTTGCCTGGACATAGCTAACCAAACTCCAACTTTACGGATGCAATTGCGTTTTCTCGAATCCGTGTGGATCTTTCTGCAGACCAGATACAATAGTTTTGTAATTGATATAGTGTTAGATAAAACCAGGCTTCATCCGAGAAAATGATATGTTTAGCAAGTCATCGTCCTTAAAATTGTTATTAAACCAATGACAATATTCCAATCGCCTATCGTGATCTAATGGTAATAATTCCTGTATCTTAGAAAACTTTATAGGGATGAAATGTAACTTCTTTTGATAGCTCATTGCGCTGAAGTGTATGATAAGCCTATAAAATTATAAAATGTAATAAACTATTTCACTTAATGTTAATATTGATATTTTTTATCTGTTTGTTGAGCTATTACCACAGATAAATTCCCTTATTTTCTTACAGTATTCAGAATTACTATTGCTGGTGAATTAGATGTAAATATAAACGATTTGAAAAAATTATAAGATAATAATCGAAAGATATACAACACGCACGCCAATGTCGCTAAATGTCAAGAAATTCATTTAATGTATGAAATTTGTATGTAGCTAACTTCGCTCATTAAATTGGTAATAAGTATAGATAATTTTTTTCGGAAAAACAGTTTTTTTCTTACGACAATCATTTTGAATCACATGGTATATGTGGTTTTGTATAATATGTTCTTTACATTATGTTACTTTTCTAATGAATATTTAAGTTGGTATTAATATAGTGTCATCAGTTATTTTGGCATACTTCACCCATGACATTGACAGACGCTAACTGGAATAACCTGCTGTAAAGTTGTGTAGTGTTTATAATTAAATAAGTTACATAAAAGAAATACATAAGTGTCTTATTGAATTTAGCCTAGCTATATTTTAACAAATATAAATCATGTTTTCTTTTAAACGTCTTGAAAACGGTAAGATAAATTTGAAATTCAAATTCACCGATGTTTTTTATCTCGAAAAGGTAGCTAATTTTTTCGTATGTTTGTCGCAAAGTATGTTTAATGTTTATCTGTTGTATACAACCAATTTGCTCCACCCTGTATACTGCAGGAAATGGTGGTGATTGTTTTGAATTTATTACACCCCATCTGAGGTAGGGTTGCTATATTTTCAAAAGCAAAAATACGGACAGTGTCCCATATCAATTAACATTTCCGTGTAATGTTCTTCCATATTCACCTGAGACATATTGTTTAATTATTAATATTATTATACAAGGTATTCCACGTAACTGGTTCATTAAAAGTTTATGATGTCCTATTATTTACTTATATTTGAGATTTTGGCACCAGTATCTGTTCGATTGGAACTATAAATGCAAAATACCTTAACCAAAATATCACTTCCGGTTGACCGGAAATGGAGGTCAACTTTCTTATTTTAAATAGAATGATATAATTTTTTATTCATTTTTGGATTCCACAACTATAAATATGTCAGTTTTCATTAGCTATTCCTATAGCTACATGTTGCCGTTTTTGAGTTATTTAAGTTTTTCTTTTTTTTTAGTCATAATCATTGCATCATTGAGAAATTAATATCTCGGTTAATACTGCAAGTAGAGACTCCAAATTTGCTATGTTATGAATGTAGATATTACTCTAAGAAACGGTAAGCACACTTTACATTCTAACATACAGGGTGTTCAAAACTGAGGAACAAAATGACATATTTTCAAATGCAGAAAACTCATTTTTTTAAATAGAACACCTGTATTTTAATTCGAAATTAGAAAGTAATATCATCCCTATCATTTTATATCAACATTCCTATACTATCTTTAATAGATTTTGAGATATGAGCGACTTTTTGTTAAAAAGACTTAAGTATTCTTTTTATTAAATAGAAGACCGCTGTATTTATTATATTTTACTTTCTAATTTCGAATTAAAATACAGGGTGTTCTATTTAAAAAATGAGTTTTTCTGCATTTGAAAATATGTCATTTTGTTCTCAGTTTTGAACACCCTGTATGTTAGAATGTAAAGTGTGCTTACCGTTTCTTAGAGTAATATCTACATTCATAACATAGCAAATTTGGAGTCTCTACTTGCAGTATTAACCGAGATATTAATTTCTCAATGATGCAATGATTATGACTAAAAAAAAAGAAAAACTTAAATTAACTCAAAAACGGCAACATGTAGCTATAAGAATAGCTAATGAAAACTGACGTATTTATAGTTGTAGAATCCAAAAATGAATAAAAAATTATATCATTCTATTTAAAATAAGAAAGTTGACATCCATTTCCGGTCAATCGGAAGTGATATTTTGGTTAAGGTATTTTACATTTATAGTTCCAATCGAACAGATACTGGTGCCAAAAACACAAATATAAGTAATTAATAGAACATCATAAGCTTTTAATGAACCAGTTACGTGGAATACCCTGTATAAAAATATAGATATTTATCTCTTTAGACGTGATGCTACTGGAAATGCAATGATAACGCACATCATACGAAAGTTTGAAGGCTAAAATAACTATAAAATGACAAAAGTACGACTTGAATACGACAAATTGGAAACTAGAAAAAAAAAAAATACGGACGCCTTGCAGAAATACGTACAAACTACTGACAGTTTATAATCTACGGACAAGGCTTACAAAATACGGACTGTCCGTAGAAAATACGGACGTATGGCAACCCTAATCTGAGGTGAAGATTAATTTTATGTAATTACTTTTTATAGAAAGGTGTACACAGTGTTGTTCCGAAGCGTACTATTGTACTATTTTAGTACAATTGAATAAAACGTAGTACAATAGTACCTCATTGAAGAATTGAGTACAGTCAGAAAAAAATACTTTCAACTGATCTAAGTAAATAAGTGGCGGTAACAAAGAATCTGATTCTCTGATAACGGCAGATCATATCAAATTACAGAAACCTGTATTAAACAAAATAGTACAATTTATTGGAAAATAGTACCATCTGTTAGCGAATCTCAATACATTGTTTAAAAGCATTAGAACAACACTGGGTGTACAAAGTCACTCACAGACTTCACAACGATGCATTTGCGAAGTTTAATAAAGTCTCGGAACACGCCAAAATTGATAGAGCGGACCCGGTTTATGTTGCGTGACCACCTCAAACCGAAATTTACATAACAATCGCTCCCCTAAGGTGAGTTATCGTGATTGCAATGTTTACCCAAACCTACTTCGACGGAGATTTGGCGTTATTATTATATTCGCACTTGCGGGTAGCGCGCACGTATTCGAATATTCGGTGGCAACCTGTATAGTAAACATATGCTGGCCGATTTGCCACATCGCGTACGGCGTTTCACAGTCGCGAACACTTCATACATCAACGGTAAATAACTCACCACGTGTTGCGCGTCGTAAATCTTCCCGAAAAACCACCGAAAAAAATAAAAGCAAATATTATATATAACGGAGAGCACATGATATATCGATCCGAAGGGCATGGAAAGGCGGGTGCCTGTTTATACCTGCGAAAATCGCGGGACAACGGGAAATACCTCGATCGGGGGCCCTCCAGGAGACGTGGGTGGTGGCGGATCGACGCGGCGGACGCGGCCAGGCTCTGGGCGTCCTCGCCATATGGGAGGCTGTGCTAGCCGTTTATGCGTTAACTCACCTTCTGGATGATGTAGCAGCGGGGATTGAAGGCCGTGCAGATGTAGGTCCCATTGGCGTCTAGGCAGGCGGTCAGTGGATCAGGACTGGCGGTGGTGGTGGTGGTCGGTAGGGCCTTGCCGGCGCGACCTTTTGCGAAAAGGCATTTGTCGGTGTCGGGTTCCGGTGACAACAACCACTCACCATGCCGACCTGTTGAGTCCGGGAACTGCCAGCTGATCTCGGACAACAAGGCGCCGACGCGCGACGCTGTTACTGCCTACGCTGGGTGGGCGTCCCGATTGATAACAATAATATATACACGTATATACAGGGTGGAGCGATAACACGCCTGACGCTTTCTATCATAGATCACTTAGGTCAGTGGTCGGCAAACTTTTAAGCCGGAAGAGTCAGCCGCAATAAGAATATGGATTTCATGAATTTCAAAGAACCACGAATTGTTATTTCTGCTTTTACATTTTATTTCATATTTGAATTGTATAAGAAAGGGATTACTAGATAAAATATGACACTACTTACTATGTTACAAGAAATGGTACTACGCTAGAGAAAACAAACAATGAAACTATATTAAAAAAATCAATGCAAACGATGACCTTGCATTTCTATAGAAAGTTTTGGTAAGTCCGACATATAAGTGGTAGTTTTAGTTAACACTCGACTCTAAATTTTGATTAGTTATTTGGCTTCTTAGCGTGTTCTTTATTAAGTTTATGGATGAGAAAACTTCCTCGCGCGATTATGTTGACTCAAAGATCGTCAGCACACCAAAAGTCATTTTTTCTATTTGGTGATAGCATTCCGGAAGACAATTCCGGGTATCAAAAATTAGTACCTCAGGCTGGGCCATCTCTTTTAAAGCTGTCCTTATGTTGCGATACTAAAGTACATTTCTGTCCTTTATAGCTCTTCTAAGCTAATGGTTAGGTTCGTAAATTTCGAACTCCACAAATCTTTGCTTTTTAAATCTAGTAATTGGATTTCAAATGAACCAGCATTGATATCAAATGAAGTAAAATTTAGTTCTTTGCTGTTTGCTTTGAGAGGATTCGCAATGAAAACTAATGTAGGCTTATTTATTTTGAACTGATCAAATCGTGCAGCAAAGCCATCCTTTATTGTTTTGATCGTTGTTGTAAAGTAACTGGTATCAATGGAAGCACTGTTTTCATCCCCATAATTTTTTAAGGTTTGGAAATATAGTAATGTGCCCATCTCCATATCTTCAGCCAAAAGAAGCAATTTATCTTCAAAACAAACTGCTTCTTTCAGTAATGAAAATTCAGAGTTTCCCTTTCCTAAAAGCTTTAGATTTAGTTCGTTGAAATGCATTGTAACATCAGTCTCAAAATATAACTTTTGTAGTCATTTATCTTCTTTCAATTCAGGACGATCAATGGTCTTATTATTCAGGAACGTAATAATTTTATGCAGACATGAGAAAAATGCTTTAAAACACTGCCTCGTGAAAGCCATCGTACGTTATTGTGCATAATTAAGTCCGAGTTGGTTAATCTCTAATCAAATCATCTAATAATTCTTTAAATTGACAATGATAGAGGGCTTTAGCTAAAATGCTACTGCTAGATAATTTTAATAATCAAGTTCATAACGTCAACTATTTCTTTCGGAAAGGATTGTGCACAAAGCGTTTCCTGGTGAATTATGCAATGAAAAGAAAGGATTTCATAGTCAATTTTACTTTTTAAAATTAAAATGAATCCTTTGTTTATCCCAGTCATGCTTTTTGCTCCATCAGTTACAATGGAAGCAATCGTATTCACATTAATGTGAAGCAGCAATCCTAACAATTCTTCCTTAGGGCCTTGAGGTGAGATAAATTTTACAAATAGTGCCACTTGCGCTGTGTCTTTTGTGTCACAAAACTCATCTACAGCAATTGATATTGCTGAACTCAGTTTGATGTCCTTCAACTGTTGTTGTCACATCAAAAGCTTAACAGTTCGATCTTGTACTGTTTTAGCAGATACTAGAATATCTTTGATTTTTTTACAATTTCAGTTTTGTTCTTAAAATCACTAAACAGGTCTTCAGACGTTTTATAAAACATTACTTAATACATTCACCGTCTCTCAATGGTTTTGCTCGTTTAGCTATTTCAAGCGAAATTTTGAAGCTAGCCATATTTACGCTGTTCGTGGAATGTGTCCAATTATATAACAAAGAACTTGACATCTGAGTTATTTAAATTTAAGTTTAAAACTGAATAAGTTCATTTGTGTCTGTCCGCCCAGCTTTTAATTCTTTTTCTAGGGAACTTAAAGAGCCGCAGTTGTCTTTTGAAAGAGCCGCATGCGGCTCGCGAGCCACGGTTTGCCGACCGCTGACTTAGGTTAACAGTCGAAGAGCAGCGTCATTTAGAACGCTATGACGCCAGGAGTAACTTGCCAAGTCTCTGATTGTTAACTAGATTTTTGTTCCAAGCACAAAAATGCCTGATTCCCACATGCTTGGGTTGATGAAAACCTTTGTCAAAGGTATAGATAAAACTAACAGTAGGTTTACATACATTTGTGAAGAGTAAGTTCCCTAAGACCAGTGATGCCAAGGTAAAGGAAGGTATTTTTGTGGGACCCCAGATCACTCAGCTACTTGGAAATAAAAAAATTGTTGAGACGCTAAATGGAATTGAAAAAACAGCATAGTTATTTTTTAAGGAGATGTGCGACGGCTTCTTGGGAAATCGTATAGCCGAAAACTACTGCTATGGACACCTTGTGTTCGCGAGAGTTTTTTTTTTTTAGTTGCACAGATGTTCATGTTTACTCCGATAAGCCTTTGTCAATGTTGCGCAAAAATTTTCACAGATTCATTCATTTCATTCATTCAAGTTAGGGTGGGCACTTGAGCTTGGTGCTCATTGTATCATCTCTACACTGAGAAAAATGGTCCAAATGAACAATATATTTAGCATTTTATATTAATGGCAACTATATTTTTTAATAACTACGATTAAATAGTTATTCGTTATTAATCTGCCATGCATTAAAGTGAATAAAGTAAGTTTTCTAACACTGTGTTATAGTCTCAAGTACTAAAATATATTAGCAGGCATTAAATATTTCATACTCAAATTACAAAAATATATCTACAACTAATAAACTCAGTTAATTTGGCATACTATTAGTTAGTGTAATAATAACATTAGTAGGCATAAATGAAACTAATTAAAGAATAATGGTCAGTGAGTTAGGGCAACTACTAAAATTTTGTATCGTTGGTGTTCGGTCAATCGACTGGAACCGACACACTTCTAGAGCATGTTGGTTTCTTGGTTATGTTGTGCTTGCTCCTGGTTCAGTGTCTGGTTCGTACGTGTTTATTTGGCTTAGAAGGTGCTGCTAGCTACCATTATTAACTAATTCGTGGAAGTGACAAGTGAAACAATTAACCTGCAGTGACAATGCACGGATTGTGTTGCAGTTATTTTTACGCTAAGTTGTAAGTTATATTTTTATAAGAATGGTAGCCTTATTTTAGAGTATTTAATGCTTTCTAACATTTTTAGAATATAGCAATATGTTTGCATTGTATAAATTAATACCGAAAACAATAAAGTATGTTATTGTTTAATGTAGCAGTTTTATATAATTTTACGCACCTCATAATTTTAATACCTAAATATTATAAAAACATTATAACACGATCGCTGCTGATGATATATTAGTCCTTTTGAGGTGAATAAAACAACTATTATTCAACTTATTCTAAACTACCTACAGTGTATCTGCGTAATTATAACTTTATATTCATGTATTTGATCTGAAGAGACCAATACTTCATGAAAATCTATGCAAAATAACTATACAAATAAATAATTTATTTGTAGTACGTGTTATTCTACCACAATTATCATAGTTTGTTTTGATAAGTAAATACAGGTAAGTAACAGCAGTAAGACAAAGCATTCACTATAAGTAATATAGATATTTAACCACATACAGAAGCTACAGTAACTAATACCAGCAAAACAAAAAGTAACTCCAAATAATGCAAAACATTTGGAATAAATGATGTTTTTCATTTATCAGGAAACTAAAATTATTTAGTGCCAGTCATCATTGTTAGAAACACGACTTTACTTGCTGCAACTACTTTGATCATTTGTCACTATACAAATGATTTTTTTAGTTGCCATACTAAATTTCACTACGTTAGTAAACATTTTTCTCAGTGTATTGAATTCTCTTATTTCATTCGAGCAACTTGGTGTTCTCTATAAAGCCCAGTATCTTGCCCAGTGGAAACTGAGGACCTTCGAGGGCTCCAATAGATCTCTCCGAAATATTTCTGCTGAGCACCTTCAGTTCCTCACATATGCAGATTACATGTAAACTCGTTTCTCCTGTAGTTCGCATCTTCTACACACGGTTCGCTTACACGGCTGTGTTGTATAGATGCTTTTTCAGAGGGCAGTGTCCAGTTGCAACCAGTATGGTTTTAACTTCTTTCTTACTGCGCTTGAGTAGGTTATCAGAGAAACTACCATCCCCCTATCAGCGTTTTGGTATGGAGTTGACCTTCAGTCGACCTCCATTTCTTTGTACTTTCTTTATCCACCAGGTCCAGATCTCCTTTTGCGGAATCTTTAGTAATCCACATACGGCTCCGGACCCATAAAGTGTCTCTTAGAACCTTCCTTGGCTAGTTCATCGGCTATTACGTTGGCCTTTATCTCTCATGTCCGGCACCAAATCAGAGACACCGTTTGTCTAGTGCCAGTGCATTGAGGGATTGTTTGCAGTCCCCACTAGTTTTGACCTAGTTACAGGGTTTGAGACTACCTTAATGACAGCCTGGCTTTATATTAATTTCCTTCTCATGTAGCCCCTTTTGCAATCATTTCTACACAGGCTGCAAGGGCGAATACCTCGCCTGGAAGACCGTTTGTATGTTTCCCAGGCTTATTAATATCCTTTGATTAGGACTGGGTCCACAAATACGGCTCCTGTTCCTGACTGGATTTGGATCCATCATGTACCAGTTTTCGTTAGCAGTGATTTCACTACGTGCCTGGTCTCTGTTCGGTATGGAGATTTTCACCTTTCAGTGAAGATAATTTGGGTGCATGCTGTTCGTGAGCATTGTAGCAATGGCCGTCCAGCAACGTGCCCATAGTATAAGTGTGCCTCCACCCTGAAGTGGGATGCCACAGGTTGTTGCTTTCGTCTAAGGATCGCATTCATTGCCTCCGTCTCACATAGAGTTCCGCGGGGGAGGCACAATGTCTCCAAGGAGGCGGGTCCTGTACTGTTTAGTTGCAATACCAGTGATACCAGCAATTTTCACAGATGTTTGTTTCTTTTTAAATAAGAGTTAGTTAATGAGTTAATTGTTTAATTAATTTATTTAAATGTTCAGTTGTTGTAAATTAATTTCACTCTTTAATATGTTTTGCATTTGCTCATGTAGTTCAATGTCCTTTCTTGTAGTTTTCTTCGATGATCTGGGCGCGGTTTCACTGCACGCAGCTGCTGTTATATGAATACGACTGTTTAACCTTGTGAGACTCAGTTCTGAGATAGACGCAAGCGTGAGTACATATATTTGTAATTGTTTGCTGCCATTTTGTTAATTCATTTGATTTAGAGATTTGTTTTGTTTAATTTGAATTTATTTCGTCCATCAAGGAACTCGTTAATAAAAATTGTTATTATATTGTTGTGTACACAATTTAGATATAAGATCATTTATTATTTTTGTTCGGGAAGATTTTAAGGTTAAAGAGTTAATTTTTTTCGTTTTTTAATTTTGCTGATTTGTAATTATTTATTAATCACCTCGGGTTGGGTGAATAAAAGCTTTGTGCTTGTATGTAAGTTTTTCTTTTGTTAATTTACTTGTTTTGTCCACGTTTAATTTAGTTTGTTAATTTGAAACCACGTGGATTTTCGTGAAAAAGAGTTATCTTCCTGAACTAGTTTGTCCTTTTTGCTTTGATAAGGGATTTAGCATTGTCCTTTTGTAATTTGGAATCGAGCAGTTTTGATTTAGACCAGGACCTTTTATCCACGGTTTTTTTTCTTCTGCATAATTGTAATTAACCTTTTTTTTTATAATAAGGATTTCTTGATTGTTATTTAACGTCATTCAAAATTCTGTTCTTTTATTTTTGATTAAACCTGTTCAATTTTTGGGGTTATTGGGGAAAGTCAGATTTCGTTCACCCACAATTTACTTTTCGTGGTTAGATTCAAGTTTGGATTCGCTAGGGTAACTCTGAGTTTAATTGTTCTTTTGCGCCCTTTTGATTTTTATCCGTTGAGCTAGCTAATTTAATTTTTCATTTTCAATTCATTTTGCATTTTCTTTGGTACTTTCAGTACACAGCACTACATAGAGATTGTTAACAATCTACTGGCCTCATATAAACCCATGGGTTACAACATCAATCTAAAAATGCACTTTTTTGACTCCCGCTTGTACTTTTCTCCCAAAAAAAAACCTTGGAGCAGTCAGTGACGAGCATTTCACAAAAGATTTCACCAGCACATTCTAGTCATGGAGAAGAGATACCAAGGCAAGTGGAGCTCTGCTATGTTGACAGACTATTACTAGACGCTGATGAGAGATGTTTCTGATGCAAAGTAGAGCTGAAAGTCATGTATTTTTCAGCACATTTTCCAAGCAAATATATCACTTTGTACTTGTTTTTTTTTTTTTCATGATTTATACCCATATTATAATATATACTTTCACAATTTCATTGCTTTTTCGTTCTAAAACCTTGCCTGATACAGAAATTCTACAGAAATTTTGTTGACCAGTGATTATAGGAATTTCACGGAATGTCTAATTGCACGTCATCGACAGCACTTTCTGATGTTCTTGAATGAATAAATGTTTTCATATTTAACTAGCAATAAATAATCAAATCAACATAGTATATTGAAAGGCAATCATTGAATAAAACAAAAAGATATATTAAAAATTTATAGTAAACAAAACAATTATGATTTTGTCATTTATTAACCAAAAAAATATTTATAAATATTGTTTGTACCCCTTCACAATTTATATTTTTATGTATTTTTATAACTTGAAAAGCTTTTGAAATAATATCCCTTTTATTTCATATTCATCGTTATATGGACATCCCTATATTTTCTAAAGAAAGACCTAAAAACTCAAGAAAAAGATAGAAAACTAAGATGAGTTGTATCATTCTTCCACTACTAGGTATACCCTCGGAAATGTGCATATAAAGATTTGTATTTCGATTTATTAATTCATTTAACGCGTAATGTATATAATTTACAGTTGACGCATTTGCCAATTACGACAGACTGCACATTTATAGAGTAATATATTAAACAATAACATTTCATAGAAACGCATACTTAATCTTATCCATAACTAGATCTATTAGAGCTGTAATTAAACATAAACATTCGAAAGTCACGTAGAGTTTTAGATATATGTGTATATATTAGACGATCATTTCAAATCATTCAAATTATGTGTAAAATTGTAGTTTTGTACAATGCCGGTAATTAACATAACTAATTTATAGACTTTTTCAATTATAATAACGTTCTCCATCAGCTCCCTCAATATCAGAACACTTTTAACGAACATCCTGTCTGGTTCACATAAATTTAAAATCAATTACTTTTACGCCATGTTTTAAATGTTATAACTAATTTAGTTGTAGTATTATACAAAGCATCTTTCATATTTTTTCTTTATTCTTCAACAAATAATCAAACGCGTGGTCCATTTAGAATTTTTTTTTTTGAAAATGTAATAACTTCGTATTTGGTTAACGATTTAAGGGACTGCATATAGCATTTCAAAGTAAGATGCTTGTATTGAACCATTGTAAATCAAAACTGTTTTAAGACGCCCGAATAATGCATATAGCATTAAAAAAATGATCGAATGCGCCTCATTTTCCCCTACAGTGATATATCTGCATTGATTATATCTTTGTTACACCAAATATCGTCAATAATGTAGAAACATACTGTTATATATAATGTTGAAGTAGAAGATAGAGGGCACTAGGTGAGAGAGAACAGATCATGTAAGAACACTAGATATGTATACTATGAATGTTAAATAAATAAATATTTAAAATTACTGATCAAGTTTAATTCTAAAATTTAAATATAAAACACATACAAAGTGTGTTTCATCTAAAAAAAATGTAAAATGTACTAAACCACATTGTTTCTGTAAAACACCCAGTAAGCATATGAGAGTATATTTTTTAAACATGCACAATTAACATATCAGCTGCTTTCGTTCGCGCTAGTGATTAGCTTTGTTCGTGGAGCACATTAAACGCAATCACAAATCAATCAGACGTAATTTGATTGGTTGAAAGAAATCCACAAGTCATTTGATTGGCTGTGACTGATATGTGATTGCTTCAGCCCAGTGAACCAAATTCAAATTTCCCGCAATTATTTTTAGTAACTTCAACATTAAAGCATGAAATTAGCTACGATTTTGTATTAGATTAATAGTTATTTGAATACCTTTAAGTTGAAGTTACTAAATATAATTGCGGGAAATTTGAATTTGGTTCACTGGACACGAACAAAGCTATTATAACCAGGATTCGTTAATTACGAATAAGTGAATTTAAAAAATACGTAAATTCTATTCGATAGCAAGTAATCGTGATTCCGAATCGTTGCACGAACGAATGCAGTTGTTACATTCTCAAAATATAAAATCACTATCTACAAATAATGACGGGCATACTATTGCTGCACCGTCTGTATATTACAACGACCAAATATTATTGCATATTTATTTATACAAAAAACAAAGTTTTCCTTATTCGCTTCGATTAAAATATTACCACTTAAATTATATTATTAAATTATTTATTTTGATAAAATACAATTAAGAACATTTTTTTAGTGCCAGGCACAATTTTGGTATAAATTATAATTATAATTTTATAAAATATATTTGATTTAAGCGCCATCTATTAACAAATTTCTGTACGAATGTACTACCTCAATTAGCTTTTATTGTCATTAGGAAGAATACTATAATGATTATATTATACCGTTATGTATCAAACTGCAAGTTTTGTTATAAATTGTGCTTTTTATACACCTTAAAACGTATTTATATATTATTAATTTGTATATAGAGTTAGCTGCTTATGTTAATTCTTTTTCTATAGTGAAAAAGAATAATTTAGGGTTTTTAGTGTTGCTGTTGAGATATGTATTTGTTAATAATTAGTTACTTTGTTGTTTACGATTCTGACTTGAGACTTTTCTAGAATAATAGCATTTCTTCAGCAGCATATTATCCAAATATTCTTTTGTTGCTACGACATTACAGTTTGAAAATAGTAATTTGTTTACTTAATAATTATCTTATATTGATCTTAGAAAAAAAATAATTTTATCTGTTTATCAGTTAATGACCTTATCTTGTCTTTGAATGGTTTATTAATAAACACTTAGTCATTTTTTTAGCAGTAAAAAAATTAAGCTGCAATGCAGTTATTTCAATATAAGATTATCACATTTATACTTACCAAAATAATAAACGCTTTAGAAAAAAATATATATAGAAGGATGTTATATACCTTTTCAAATAACCAAAATAATACACGCCCTTTTTGATAAAAATTGTATTTATTTCGTGTCATCTTTGAATTGTCATATTATTACTACTATTATTATTGCAAAACAGACAACAACAACATACAATCTCTACAAAATAATTGAGACACATAGTTAGTTAACATGAAACATTTATTATTACACTATAAAAATACAATGAAATAAAACCACATTATCGCACAGTTATCTATTTTATTGAGTCCCGTTAGAACTAAGATTTCGAGTCGTCATCGATTGATTGCAACTAAATAGCGGTGAAATGATTACTTTTATCTGAATGGTGACGATGATGATCGCGCGTAGTGCCGGTTCATTAGAAGCCGTGGACCTTCAGCTGGTCCGGCTTCGCCAGCCCGCTCTTCGTCAGCCACTGGCAAATGTTCTCTCTTTGGTCGCCCTGCAACTGAAGTACTTCTCCGTATTCCGGGTGTTCTATGACGGTACCATTGCAGGCAAATTCCTTTTTTGGAGAAAACAAAGTAACGAATTGTCAAATATTAAAACTAAAAGCCATTTCCAAGAATCATATCTCAGAAAGTTTCCACAAAAACATTAATGATGAAACATATTATCAACGCAATTCAACGCGTAACTGTCAAAAACAAAAGTTCAAACTGTCATACCTTTTTACATGCTCGAACAATTTTTTTCAGGTCATAATCGGATGATAAGCCTTGCACTGTAGTTAGAGTCTTACGACCATTTCGCTGTTGTATTCTTATATGAACAAGCCCGTCTTGAACATCGTCGTCTGCACCCTTACTTGCATCAGCAAAGGGGTCTGAAAAAACGGCAAATTAGGTCGAGGTCAGACGACCCCTAAAATCGTCAATCGAATCGAAAATCGAGTCGCTTTGTATGCGTTAAAAAAATCGCGCAAAGCGAAAACGCAGAAGACTCCCACCCTCATTCCAAAAATATAACAAAATATATACTACATAATAAAACAATCCGTCAATACACAAACGACATCCATTTTGACGTTTCGAAAACGGTAATAATTTTGTCTGCTACTTACCGAATGTGTTAAGATTCTGGATGGACATACGATAATCAAAATATATACGGACAAAAAAAAAGGCCTGCACACTGCACTTAAACTTGCGAAAAAACGGATGTTTACAGATTAAAAACTTCAGTGCCCAACTGAGTAACTGACGATGAACCAGCGCCTAGCGAATTATTCGATGAATCACTGGTGACGTATGCGCGTGCGTCCGCCCAGACCGGCAACCACAAAATTAGGAATTTCCAAACGAAAACACCAAAGAGGAATCGGTAAATTTCTCGAAAACTGCCTTTTCGCTGTATTGGCGGCGAAAATTAACAAAAATCCATCGCTAAGTGAAATTTGTACGAAAATATTGTGACAATTTAGAAAAATATGACTATCAACGTAAATACCAGACAAATTTTCATGTTTGTTGTGTATGTACATACGTACAATCTGTTCACTCATAATTGGCACAACATAAGACTCGTTTATTGAAACGTTTAATTGTGAGAGTTTATTATATATAGATATATATTTACATTGCTGACTTATTTACGAAATACGATCAATTTCTTTGCACGAAAAACCTGAGATTTTTTTTCTCTTTCGTTTTATTTATGTGAATTTATTTTTTCTTGGTGTAACGGAAATGATAAATAAATTTTAATACATTGAGAAGATTGTAGATTCTATATGGATTTTAATTTAAACGTGTTTGTTGGCTCTCAGTGCACCAACAAATCCCCAACAGCCAAATTTAAATTTCCCGCCACTATTTTCATTAACTTCAATGTAAAGGCATTAAAATAACTATCAATGTAGTACAAAATAGTAGGTTATTTTATGTTTCAATGTTGAAGTTACTAAAAATAATTGCGGGCAATTTAAATTTGGCTATGTGGGATCTAACTTTTTTTTGGAACGCTCGTGACGTATGTCAATACGTTAACACTTTATTTTTATTTTATCCAGAATCCAGTTAGGTTAATGACAATTCAGCTAAAAACAATTAAATAATAATAATAAAATACATATCAAAGTAAATTTTAATATTAATTGTGCGCCATCTATGAACATGTGTAGAGAATTAAAATTAAATTACCTGCTTATGTGGTAATTTTTTTGTATTGTAGGCCACCTGTGGGGTACTGTAGGTACTAAGTAGTGTCTTTTTTTATTGTTTAGTTTTTCAAAAAATTGTATACAAAACTTAACCTTTGAATTGGTATTATAAATGGAATACGATCGGATTATCGAATATCCTTTACCAATGGAATAGAATCAACTGGGTATTTTTTCAATTACAAATAATCTTTAGATGGCGTTTACATAATGATATCATGATATTGAAGGTATTACTGCAATCAAAATTTATCAGATACGTGTACACACAGAATTTTACTCAACCCAGAAGCATGAATATAAAAAATTTCGTATTCTTCGACATAGAAACAACAGGCCTACCTTATCAAGAATACAACAAAACTCGTATAACAGAGATGTGCTTCGTTATAGTGGAAAGTGAACATATCAGTTTGGGTGTTTATCCCAGGGTACAGAATAAATTGGTGCTTTGTTTCAATCCCCGGAAAGCGATTAATCCAAGTGCTTCACAAATCAGTGGTATGTAAAAGAAAAGCTAACGAAGCTTGATAATTTATTAATAAAAGATTCAGTTTTGACATTTATAGGTTAACAATTTTTAACCTTAAAAACAAATAATTTTCTGGTAAATTTATACAATTGAATACTTTTTATACAAATTATTTTCTACATTTAAATTAAATTTCGGATATTGAAAATCAAAAGTATTGCATTGTCATACTTTAAACTTTGTACCTCTTTTAAGAAAATAAATAAAGTTTAAAGAAAAGTATAAATTTCCGCAATAAAGGGAAAATGTTACAGGATTATCAAATGAGTTGTTAGAACATCAACCGGCATTCGATGAGAATAGTTGCCAAATAATTAGGAAATTCCTAGAATTGCAACGGCGTCCACTGTGTTTCGTGGCACATAATGGGAATTGCTTCGATTTTCCGATACTGAATGCCGAGTTGCACAAAGCTGGGGGTGAATTATTTGAGGATATTTTGTGTGTCGATTCTTTACCGATGTTTAAACAGCTCGATCGGACATCTACGATCGCAACCAAAGAATCTATCCAACCTAGTCAATCCGAATCGGATATCCACGATTTGCCTACGCAGAGATCTGTTCCGATAGAATTATGCGACGGTTTCGATGAATTATTGTGCGATGCTGTCGATAGTTTGGAAACTACGATATTGACAAGTCGCAGCCAAGCACAAAAATTGAATGAACAGACTCCTTTTAAACCTGAACCTATATCTAGTGATAAAATTAAATTCCTGTCACAGGATCATTTATATTTTAAATTGCCTAATTTGAGTGCCACTGAGGCTGTTGATGGTGTAAAAAGTCAACCTACTGAGCGGTCGAGGAAGCCACAAGTCAGGCGGAAACTTTTTGGGTAAGTTTAATGATGTTTATACATTAATATACATGATTAGATGGATGTTGAGGTGAAGTTAAAATCAGATTATTTTAAAGTTATCTAAGCTTAAGAATTTAAGTCTTCGTAGAACGTGATAGCAGTGAGGTGTTAATATGATTTTAATATATAATTAATATTATTTTCATTTTTCCATCAAAATTTTTCTTCGAGCTAATGAATCACTCTGTATAAAATGGGAAATGAGAGAAAAGGTACCTGGGATTTTTCGAATACAAGTGCATTGACAAAATAACTCCAATAGATTTTATATATAAGTATCTCGGATAATGAGTATTCGCAACTTTCGAGTACTTATATACCATGCGATTCAAAATGATTGTCGTATGAAAAAAACTGTTTTCCGGAAATATTTATCTATACTTATTACCAATTTAATTAATGAGCGAAGTTAGCTGCATACAAATTTCATACATTAAATCAATTTTCTTGACAGTTAGCGACATTGGCGTTCGTGTTGTAGTATCTTTCGATTATTTATCTTATAATTTTTTTCAAATCGTTTATATTTACATCTAATATCACCAACGATAGTATTTCTGAATACTGTAAGAAAATAAGGGAATTTGTCTGTGGTAATAACTCAACAAACAAGTAAAAAATCAATATTAACATTAAGTGAAATACTTTATTACATTTTATAATTTTATAGGCTTATCATACACTTCAGCGCAATGAGCTGTCAAAAGAAAGTTACATTTTCATCCCTATAAAGTTTCTATGGTACAGGAATTATTACCATTAAATCACGATAGGCGATTGGAATATTGTCATTGGTTTAATAACAATTTAAGGGACGATGACTTGCTAAACAAATCATTTTTCTCGGATGAAGCCTGGTTTTATCTAACAGACTATATCAATTTACAAAACTATTGTATCTGGTCTGCAGAAAATCCACACGAATTCCGAGAAACGCAATTGCATCCTGTAAAAGTTGGAGTTTGGTTAGCTATATGCAGGCAATGAATAATAGGGCCAATTTTCTTCGGGGAAACTGTAACAGCCCAACGTTACCAACAGATGTTGGAATTGTTTATTGCAGAGTTACAAGAAAATGAGCTTGAAACAGGTTATTTTCAGCACGATAATGCTCAAGCACATACTGCTCGACAAAGCTGCCAATATCTTCAACAGTTTTTTGCTGATAGGGTCGTTAGAGCACAAAGATGGTCACCAAGATCGCCTGATCTAATCCCATTAGATTACTTCATGTTTGGCTATCTAAAAAATAGGATCTATAGAAACCACATGCATACCATAGAAGAACTGAGAGATGCAGTTTTGTCACTTAATAATTATACTAATTGTATGTTATAATTTAAAGTAATAAATAAATTTAGTTAAACACCAGTTAGTACTGAATTGTAAAAACATAATTTAGTAAAGTTAAATTAATTACATTTCATTTTTACAAGCAGAAACACCAATCCATAGTCGTTTATATAATGCGAGTTCAAATATAGGTTACGGTTTCCTTATTTATGACAGATCCGTTTACTTTCTTATGTTCCAACACTGACTTAGTTCAAACCTTCATTACAAACACGCGGCATATACCTACACCCTGTTACTATCTAAAGGAACCGAATTGACAATCATTTTGAATCTCTGTGTATATAGTGCATTTAAAGATATAAATATCACTAGTCCGTGATTTTGAGAGAAGAGTCAGTATCGGTTGACAAGGGATTCGAGTACATCCTCGAGTATGTAGACTGGATTCTAATACTCGAGCCTCCAAACTCGATTCTGCTGTTTGAGTCTACAAAGTCGTTTCCATTTCCAGTACAGGAGGCCCCAGACACGATCCTAATCACATCAATTACACACACCCGAGTTCCCAGATTCGTTTACTCGACTACTCGATTTCTATGCGTATTCGATTCTTAGTACTCGAGTAGGCAGATTCATTCACTAATTCGAATTTATGTAGTTGGTGATGGAAACTGCAGTTACTTTTTTATACTCAGAAATACTCGTTTCTTTTGTCTAATGTAACGAGTACTGGGTAGCGAATACCGTGCTTATATTTCATACTCATAATATGTAAAAATATGCTTCGCCCAGCAACAAAAAAAAAAAAAAACGTATCGATTGATACTCGATTGTAACGAGTACTTCCAAAAATCGATTATATCGAGTACACATTTCGAGTCGTCGCATCGCTACTGTTTTTGAGTGTATTATATACTTGAACCCTTATTCGAGTACGTCATGTTGTCGAATCCTTAATTCGAGTACAAATACCCGAATTTTGGCCACAGTGCCGGTGTTACGTTTTTCCTATAGGACAAACAATTAAATAGTTCAGAATTATTATTATAGTTCATTTACTATAACAGACGAGGTACTATGTGAGTCAGTTTGCTATGACGTCACGACCGTGTCGCAAATTTTCTGGTCGTCAAAACGTAAACAAACCGTTAGGTTATTTAACGGTCAAACACTTTTGACAGGTGAACAAACAAACTCTTAAAAATAACATTTACCGTTAATATTAGTGATGATTCTTTTTGAAAATGAGGTTTTAAAGTATGTTAATCATGATAGCAGTGAAAAAAATAACAAAAAAGCATAAGTGAGTACAATAAATTTAATCGGGACCATTATCGCTTAAAGTATTCACAGTAACGATTAGTATGCAAGTTTCTTTTCTATCCAAACCAGTCTCTCTGATTTACAACTTCTGAATTTCGTTTCCAATATGTTGTACACCAAGTACGTAAAATTTTCAGACTAATTTAATTCGATGCGCTTTATACAATTGTATGCATCCTCCGATCTGCCATATTTCATCCATCGTTTCGTAACAAACTTCCTTTTCTTTGAGAACAAGTAATATCTACCACAACAATGTGTTTCAACCACAGAAAGTGTATTTTTCTTTAAGAGCACTGTTGAAAATGTTTAAAGTGTTATGTTAGTCTGAAAAATGTATGTGAAAGAACCACTTCTGTAAACAATATTCGTATATACTCACTGTTTTCGCACATGTCATAAATTGTGTTTCCAATAGCACAGTTACAATGAGTGGAATAATCAATTTTTACAACATTTATTTCGTATGCATTTTCGTTTCGGGTTAGTGGATGTAATTCCTTGTTTACTCATGGATGAAATTTTGCTTATGTTTGCAACATGAATGTTCAGAGCACTCGTTACTCTCTAAAAACGAAATACTGTAAAGAATATGACATTAAAAATATATGGATTTTATACATACTTCTCGCACGAAAGTTAACGGGAGTAATGGCCCCGTTGTTCTCGCGTTCTGCGTCGACATACACGATTAACGAAACTATTAACTCCTTCGATTGTTTACACAATGGTTTCGGTATGATTTAGTTGTGATAACTACTTATTTTAAATAAATATATACCAAGTATAAACGCAAATTCCCACACTTTACTCCTAATCCAGAATATAACCCTTTGACAGTTGACAGCAATAACTAAATTGGTGGGAATACATTGGGAAGATGTGACAAGCATGCAATTTAAAAAGCAGTAGGCACCAACATAGTATCTTTAATTGAACATGAATAAGTTATATGTTAGTTGGTTATTTTAATATTATGGTATTGCATGGCCCGAATTTGCAAGTAATGACGTACCTCGTCTGTTATGGTAAATGAACTATATGTAACATTTCTGAGATTCCAATAAATGCTAACGGAAAATTGTTTATTTACTATTCCTTAGTAATTTTAAACTACGTACTTAAATTAACCTTAAATAATCTAATCGCTCAAAATTTAATTATCTATCACTGTAGGGAGGTATAACTCAGTTGACGGGTGGCGCCCTCTATGAGCGCCAATCGAAACTCGACTTCAAACGGCGCGCGTAACCATAATTTTAACCCAAATGCGGGTCGTTGTTCATGTTTTCCAGGAATCCCAGTTTCAAATTGACCGACGTTTATAAGAGATTAACAGAGAAGGAGAACGAGAACGCCCACCAAGCAGATCAGGACGTGCAGATGCTCATCGAATGTGCGGCAACGTTAGGACAAGATTTCGTCGATTGGGCCAACGCAAACGCTCGAAAATTGTCGAACATACCGATGATGAGACCAGGCGTCAAAATAGGCGCATAATACCCACTCAAATGATTAATAAAATCACTTTTTTTATCCGGGCACCTATTTTGACACATTTTAACGTATTTTCAACTATATATTTATATTTTATTAAAGTTTTTACAGCATTTTAATTTGGCCTTTGGAATTTATTTTTCATGATTATAGCATCTATACCAAAGATTATTAATTAAGTTAATCAAGTGTTCAAACTCTTTCTTGTCACGTAAAATTATTGTATAATTATATCAATTTGAAACTATTCTAGATAATATATGAAAATGTATATATTAGTATAATAAATTAAATAAAAGATAATTATGTTATCTAACATATTCAGTCTGTGATATGTATCCTTGTCTTCCTCCTGATTTGCTGAAATCTAAAACCTCTTAAACGTACCCACTTGGCAAAATAACATGACTATAACGTCGTCTAAATGTTATCTTGTAACGCGAAATGTTACACAAATATATACAATGTACCACACAGTAACATTTCTACGACTGTTTAATGTCCGCCTAAGCGATGTTACGAAACAATATTTCCCAGTAATGTTAATACGAGGTCTTCCAGTAACATTACTTTAACATGACGATTAATGTTAAAGTATAGCTCTTTCGTAACATTTCTCATATGTTAAAAAGAAATATTGATACAGTGTGGCAATTAAATGTTTCTATAAATATATCTACGCTAATGTTTCTATTAGGATCTTTTATTTATTCCAAAAGTTCTTGCTGCATTATAGAAGAAACATGCTGTTGAGGTTTATCGAGAGGTTATATTAATTAATATAAAACGGAATCTCAATCAGTCTTATTGAAATTCAATGTTAATATTATAATTTCATGTTACCCTCGATACATCGGGCCCCTCTGTTTATACGAATTTATCTTCACTTACTAAAATTACATTAAAATTAACATTAAACCATTAATGCCAGAAAAATATAATGAATAAGACATTTTTATAATATAACATTTTATAAGTCTTTTTTTTGTAGTTATTTTTGCAGATACATTAAAATGGTAAAAATCATATATCATATAGTTCTATGTAAAAACTAAATAGTAATACTATGAATATTATAAATAGCTATTTAAGTAAACGAAATACATTAATAAATACTTTAAAAAGTAAAATGCTGCTTACAGAAGGCAATAAAGGCATTTATTGATTAAAAAAAAGTACATTAAATTCCATTTTAATAAACTTGAGTATTGGAAACACATTATGGGGCACATAAATTAACATGAATAGAATCTAAACAAAAACTCACAACACATAAGAAAAACGCCCCGAATGCATTTTATTCCTTTGAACATTTTGCTGTTTTTCTATCAAATCTTTGTTTTGCATAACGAAACCATTCCATGACAGTTATTTCGTATTCTGTATCTGTGAGTACAATATTTCTTCTAATTCTCTCTGAAATTAAAAAAAAATAGAGATCAGAAAAGCTATATTATTTATATGAAAATTGAGCATAAGCTGCATATTTTATATATAACACTGTTTATAATTATTGTAAACTTTGTATTTGATCAAGAATTACTATCAATTCTAAGAATGACATTACGTGACATTGCTCATCCTTATAGCACAACAGGTAGGTTTTACTATAACATATATAGGTTATGATATACATAATACATATCTGTCTTAAATATCTTCGATGAATTTGAAAGGATCGACATACCTACTTTAGCATTATAAATAAAACTTACCTGATAATGTTGATTCATTATTGACGGGAATTTTTTTCTCATCAAAACAATTGCGACGCATAATCCCAAGATGGTCCTATCCACGCCCTGTCCAGTCACGATTACCGTATATTGTGAAAGAGGGGGTTCACAGGTTCACGCCAACTCGTGTATGCGCGATACGAAAAAACTTGTGATGACAAGCGATACTAACTTTTACAAGTGCGCAGTGCGCAACCACAACCCCACTAACATGATTATTATAGGCTACAAAAAATGTTAAAAAATTTCATCACCATTATTTACTTTATAGAGAAAATTTGCTCCATTAGTTTTGTGTTTTCAAAATTCTAAATTTGCAGAAACATATATATACGTACCTATTTTACACTTTATAAAATGTAAATATGTTAATGTTACAAGCGCAAATGTTGTAACATTCCTTAATTGTAATGATTCACCTTGTAAATATGGCAATGTTACAACTAAATATTACCTCAAAATTTCTGACAACAAAGTCTTTGTTTTTGCAACATTTTTTTAAATTTTTTTTTCCTGATTGTATTGAAATGTTACTGTAATGACCTGCAATATTTCTATTATTACTTAATGTTGCTGCAAAATTTCAGTAACATATTTTTGTTTAACATCGCTGTCTAGTAAATAATGTAATATTACTGGGATATCTGCAACATTACTTGCCAAGTGGGTAAAGATTATTTCAATTTTCAACAGAAAAAGATACTTTAATCTAAAGCTGCTAACTCAATGAGTGCATATAAAACTTTACGAAATATCTAGCGTTTTAGAAGTAAAAGTTGGCACAATAGATGAATAAAATTAAAGGACTGATAATTTTGAGATTATATTTACGATATCAATCGTTCCATAATTCCCTATACCTACTTATTATCAAATTTATTTTCGTTTATTATATAAAGTATATATATTTTTTAATTTTAAGTTTATTTACCAAAAAAAAATATATATCCAAATACTAGTAATGATGTAAAGAATGGACCAAAATTTTTGTGTTTCAGAAAAGTTTTTGAAACAAACTTTTTACGTATCTGCAACATCCTTGAAACTGCTATAATGTCCGCTCCATTTTATGTTTCGTTTGTAATATACCGAGTGAAACGTTTCTGTTGGGATGTTTCTGATACAAGATATTGGAGATGATATAAGAATGTTTATTCATTGCAACTAAGTGCTGTTTGCGTCAATATGTTGATCTTGTATAAATTTTAATTGAGCAGAGTAACACATTTATTCATGTATGCCTAACATCTAACTTGCTAAGGTTAGGTATTCAGTTGTTATAAATTATAGCCAACGTTTTAAATGTTATAAAGAAAGACAATATTACTTACCTATACTATAATATATCCAAAACCTGTGCATAAACCAACATAACAACAGATAAACACAGCACATTCAACAACGATTGTTTTTCGACTGACGACGTCACGACAGATACGATGAATGAGGGGTATATAAACACAACCTACATAACCTACATTCGGTTCGGCGATTTTCAGTCTTGTTCAAATGGTCATCGAATAGATATCCATAGGATATCTGATACAAAGTTCATGTACCTACACTCTAAAAAAAGTTGGTAATTTTCCTTGCAAAAAGTAAAACTTTTCCTTACTGGTAAGAAGTAAAAGTAACAAAGTAGGGGAAAATTTACTGAAATTAGGGATTTTTTCTATAATTCCAAAAATTTACCACAATTATAGGAGTCTTTTTTTAATTCTACGGAAATTTAGTAAGTAAAATTTTAAAATTTCTTAGTAATACCTGAAAATTACATTCAAATTCATAAATTACTGCGGCAATTACGGGAAATTTCCCAAGTAAGAGTAAAATTATAAGTGAACGCATGCGCACACTGATGGTGTGGGGTGATCATGTTAAATCCTGCATAGTCGTTAGTAGTTGTTTGTAGTCGCTATGTGGAGTCCATAATTGCGATGTCAGTGGGAAAGGAAAGAAGATTCAGAGGTAAGTACCTAGATTGTATTTTCTAAATATGTACAGAAGTATGACTGCTATTATTATATATTTGCACTAATTTGCCATGTCTCGCTCATAACTGCACAGAACATTCTGTAGATTGCTGGATATTCTTGTACATGTTGCTGACATACATATAGTAGTCTACAGAGAACCCTATGGAACTGTAAGCGAATCGTTGGTAAAATTATGCATATTTGACACGACTCAAAAATGTCCAAAAATCTATCCACATCAAGCAACGGACGCGGAAATGTATGTACAACAGCGCTGTCATGTATGTTTAATATCACGTAGAGTGTTCTTTTTGTAACGAGATTCGCATCATTTCAAATGTGTTTTAATTAGCGGTAGTTCAATATGAATTCTTAAATGATAAATTCAATGAAATTTATAAATTCGGCCAATATTCGGCTATTACAAATCCAAATTCCATATCAAATCGACATGTACTCAGTTTGGTTTCTTTTCAGGTTAGTGGTCCACTACAAAGAAGTTGCGTTTTTCATGCTTTTGTCAATAGATACTCAATAAATAAACAGTTTTCTTAAAATGCTGGTTTTTAATCTCATACCTTGCGTTTAACTTTTACGTTCGTATATTAATTTATATCAAATTTTTTGATCATCAAATACCAAAATAAAAATGCAAAACCTATCTCGAAATCTAAAAATTATATTCTGTGTACTGTTTCTGACTCTTGAGTTAGAAATAATCTTTTTCCGAAAGCATAAATCAGTAGTAGATTTGCAAAAATAACAGCTCTTACATACTTTTCCTGCTCGGGCAAAATACTCCGAAAAAAAGTAGCTTTTCTAATGACATTTCAGCTTTAACTGAATTTTCCTGTGAAAATGTCAATTTCAACTGAATTTTCCTGTGGAAATTTCAATCTTAATTGAATTCTCCTGTGGAAATTTTAGTTTTAACAAAATTTTCATGTGGAAATTTCAATTCTAACTGAATTTTCCTGTGTAAATTTCAGCCATAACTGAAATTTCCCAGTGCATATTCCGAGTATATCAGGAAAAATACTTCGTAATTTTTCTAACACCTATTTATAATTTTCTATGGAAATTTCCAGTGACGAGGGAATTATACAAAGGAGTTTTCCGTGCTAAATGGAAAAATCCTACAGAAAATTACATGAGAGTAGGAAGTTTACTTGCGCCAGTAAAATTCATGCACGGTTTTAGGGTGACAAAATTGCACCAAAACGGTACAGGAATTTTACCAAAAATTTTTTAGTGTGTACTTATCATTAACTTCCACACAGGCAAAGTGTGTCTATTTTGGTATTAATTTTTACGTTAAAATTCTGATAAATATATTTCTATTAATTTTATAAACAATTGTAATGATTCCAAAACGAGTATCCCATGGATATCTATCCAACATCTGGAATGGATATGAACATGTTTTGGTGATTGGGATATGTGGATATCTGTCGGATGAAGTGTGCTGTCTGGGTTCGTAGGTACTACATCTGCTAACTATATGAATGACGTAGATAAATATTTTGTTCAACATCCTTAGGTAACTTGATGGTGTACATATTAAAATTTAAAAATACGAGCAACAGTATAATAAACATTTATTATAACAAAATCGGAACACTATATAAGTAATCAGTCTGATTAAAAAAAAAATACATAAAGTACATAAACAATTCCGACGCAATTAATAATATATACATTTATTTTTAAATAAAATATGTAAAATTACCGGTAAAAATCGATATGAATACAATTATCTATATATGAATTTAATATAAATAAAATCTATAAAATACTTGCATATGCATAAGTGTGACCCTGCCCGAAGACCTACCTTAATTATGACAGTTTTCCGAGGTTCCTTTTTTCGGGCAAGGTCACATGTGTACAATCAACTCAAACGTAGTGACATAGCTAAAAGATACCACAACCTCTAGAGATTTATATATTCGCGAAATTTGACCTTTGTTATTTCCGCCAAAAAATCCAATGTAAAAGTATTTTTTAGGGTACTTATATACATGTGTCTGTTTTAGTCTTATGGTTTATGTTCTCTATATCATATTTTTGAGTTGAGTGTATATGTAATATGTAATGATCTTTATAATATTATTTATGTAATTAACAAAAACGTTAATTGATTATTCCGCTTGAATATTCCTGGTTCTTTTACTTACGAAAACCAAGCTTATTATGCAGTTGACATAGCCATTATCATTGTTAGAATAGTCCCTTATAAATTGTAAATCTCAAGATTACATATTATTATCAGTCACGTAGTACAAAACAGTACAAAATACCATAAAAGTTACTGCTGCCATCATATTTGGTACGGTATAATACGATGTATGAAAAAAAAAAGATTATAATCTATTAGAAGTTTCGATGCTCTAGGCTTCACGCCGATAACAGCCCACAACCACTTAGAGGCTTGAAACTTGTAAAAGCACACGACCGTGGAAAACATATACCTTGCTGGTAAAATTTGATTTTTGTGCAGAGAGAACCTATCCTATAATGCATAAAGAAAACTATTAGTTTGTTCGCGTCGCATGAACTATTTGCACCATTATGCACTTTTGCACACAAAAGTTCTAAAAAGTGCATAAAAGTGCAAATAGTTCATGCGACGCGAACAAACTTTATGTGTACAACTTTGGCAACTCTTTATATATGTAAAACCAGACCACAGTATTAACCTTATCTAGGTAGTTTCACTAAGTGTCGGCGCCTTTGATTTTTTGTCTATCAATTTACGGAAATTCGCGATGGCGTTTGGCGGCTATATTTGCAACTAATAATTGCAAAGTGGGTACGAAAATAACCTATATACTCAAACAGACTGACAATTGACAGAAAATCGCACAACATCAATGTCATTCCCATAACCAAAATGACAGGAATGGAACGGTTTTGTAGGTTAGATTTTTGCTTGTAAGCAAATTCAAATAGTTTTAGTTACAATTTCACCCACCTATGCGACACCGCGGATTTCCTTAGGCGCCATGTTTGAAACTCATGTTAGCGGTGATGTGAAACTACTCGATATACATATATACTGTGACCCGACTCAAGACATTTTTTTACCAGCTCGGTATAAGAATGTTTGAAATTGTAAAAATAAGATAAACCAGCGAACACAAGAAGCGACACTTGTTATTTTTAACCGGTCCGCCTGCACGACTTCAGTGTTCTGACAGCACTATCAACTTACAAAGATGGCGCCACTGCAGTCATTATTTTCACGTCAATCTTAACAGTCCATGAGAGTAATCGAGAATAATTAAATGTTATCTTTGAAATACTTCTACTGTGTTTTTAATTCAACTTATTGTTATTTTGTTTGTTTCTTGCTGTATTGCTATTTTATAATAACACTAATAATGTCTGTATTACTAATTAAATTGAGTAAAAGATATATGTATTTACACACATTTAACGTATCAATAAATGATAGCAGTTAACAATAATAGCCGCCATTTTTAGTTGCGATTGTACTTCCCTTTTTGACACACGCCCTTTATGATTGGTGTGAAAGAACAAGAAGACAGCTGACCATAGACAAGAATATAACTATTAGAAAGAGTTTAGACCATTGCGCATTCGCGAACTTTCAGATTGTGTAGAAGCCGCCATTTTGATGTATAGATCAGCTGTTGTTGAAGTAGTTTTGTTTGGGAGGTTTATAAAAACGCATTGTTTTTAAGGTTATTCGTGTTTATATTTTCGTATTATTTAAGCATTTCATATTTATACTATTATTTCGATTAAAGTTGTTTAGTAATTAGTAGTTTATTAAAGTGTGGTTGAATTAGTAAATAATTTATTTCGTTGGAACATTTTTTAAAATATTTTAAGAGAGTTTAAGTGTTAAGAGAACCAAGAACACTTAGAATAATTAGAATGTGAATAATTAGATGTGAATTAGCGTTTATGTTGTAGAATGTCTTGCTGTGTACCGGGATGTAAAAGCATCCGTAGATTGGTATCCCCTGATGACAACATCAATTTCCATCAGTAAGAGCCAACTATAATCTACTTGTTATGGGTATGTGGTATAACTTTATTACATTCTCCTTTGTGAAGGGTGCTTGTTGCAGTTAACGTCTGCTGCAAAGAATCTGAGAGAAAACAAATATACACTGTCGCAATGAAAGAATAAAGGTATTTCTGCACTGTTGACACAAAACATAGACATGACATGTATTCTATTTCAGATGGATTAATAGTCAGCTGATCCGAGAGATTAAGAATATGTATTGGTAATTTCAGCATATCGCAGACAGTTCCTTGAAGAACATCCGATCTTATTAACAAAAGTGATCATTGAGTGTTATTGTAAAATAGGGCTTCATAGTTTGGTGAAATTAATGCAAAAACTGTAAGTCGAATTAGTAAGAAAAAAAATTAAACAAACTTATATTGTTTAGCCAGCAATAAAGAAATGTCATATGACATAATGTGTATTTACTATACCCCAGAAATATGAAATAACCTAAAAACTTCAAATTTCAAGTATTAGTGTATTAGCTTATACATTTGAATAAATAAAAATGAATTAAATATCAATGTAATGTCTTTCTAGCAGTAAAAAATACAATTTCCTGTATGTATATAGTATAATACTAGTGTCAAAAGGAAGTATGAGCGTTTTATTTATATTTTTATTTTAAAATATTACCATTACGTCCTGGGGCCTGTTGCATAAAAGTACAATTACAATTTACAGGTGATACTTTTGTTACAATCTGTCAAAATTTGACTTACGGGCGTTGCAAATATATATATATATATATGTCAAATTTTGACAGATTGTAACAAAAGTATCACCTGTAAATTGTAATTGTACTTTTATGCAACAGGCCCCTTGTTTTATCTTTAAATTGTTTTTTCACGACCCTGTCATACATCAAAATGGCGGCCTCCATATGATCTGAACACTGCACATCTCTAAGCTCTATCTATATATTTATCCTTGTCTATGCAGCTGACGCACCTGCTGCTAAACTAATAAAGTAACGCTAAAAGTCATACTTCTGTCGACAAAACATCAAAGGTGCCAACAACAAGTGACGCTTTATCTTGTCTTATCTGTTCGCTGGATAAACCATCATCTTTTCCATCCGTCATTGTTGCAAACCGTTGACGTTACAACGAACAAAATTCCCCTGATCCAGCAATATTTGATATAAAATCGATCGAATTTCACGTTGTTCGTGCAGCATCGTCTCGATCTTCTCGTCCAACTCCTTCAAGGAATTCTGGATGTTGCCGATATCCGAACTGCTGGTAGATGCTACGGAATTCGTTTCAGAGACGACGGACAGAGAGGGTTGGAGTCGATTCAAGGGGGCGTCCACACAATCTAGACTTCGCTTCTCATGTTTCTTCCCCAATACCACGTTATCCCTTAATTCTTTCAGTCTATCTTCGGGAACTGGAAACGTTAATGTGACTATAGTTGGCATACAATATTGTAGTCGAGAAAAATGTAGTTTGGGTGACTAATCTGGAAGTATCTTGAGTAAAAAGATTTAAGTACGGGTTTGTATGTAAGAATCTTATGAAACCGTAAGTACACAGAGATTCAAAATGATTGTCAATTCCGCTCCTATAGATAGTAACAGGGTGTAGGTATATGCCGCGTGTTTGTAATGAAGGTTTGAACTAAGTCAGTGTTGGAACATAAGAAAGTAAACGGATCTGTCATAAATAAGGAAAACGTAACCTATATTTGAACTCGCATTATATAAACGACTATGGATTGGTGTTTCTGCTTGTAAAAATGAAATGTAATTAATTTAACTTTACTAAATTATGATTTTACAATTCAGTACTAACTGGTGTTTAACTAAATTTATTTATTACTTTAAATTATAACATACAATTAGTATAATTATTAAGTGACAAAACTGCATCTCTCAGTTCTTCTATGGTATGCATGCGGTTTCTATAGATCCTATTTTTTTAGATAGCCGAACATGAAGCAATCTAATGGGGTTAGATCAGGCGATCTTGGTGATCATCTTTGTGCTCTAACAAACCTGTCAGCAAAAAACTGTTGAAGATACTGGCAGGTTTGTCGAGCAGTATGTGCTAGAGCATTATCGTGCTGAAAATAACCTGCTTCAAGCTCATTTTCTTGTAACTCTGCAATAAACAATTCCAACATCTGTTGGTAACGTTGGGCTGTTACAGTTTCCTCGAAGAAAATTGGCCCTATTATTCGTTGCCTGGACATAGCTAACCAAACTCCAACTTTTACGGGATGCAATTGCGTTTCTCGAAATTCGTGTAGATTTTCTGCAGACCAGATACAATAGTTTTGTAAATTGATATAGTCTGTTAGATAAAACCAGGCTTCATCCGAGAAAAATGATTTGTTTAGCAAGTCATCGTCCCTTAAATTGTTATTAAACCAATGACAATATTCCAATCGCCTATCGTGATCTAATGGTAACTAATTCCTGTACCGTAGAAACTTTATAGGGATGAAAATGTAACTTTCTTTTGACAGCTCATTGCGCTGAAATCTATGATAAGCCTATAAAATTATAAAATATAATAAACTATTTCACTTAGGCCCGGTTTATTCACCGCCAATTAAAGTGCCAAGTACGTGCTTGGCAATTAAACTTACTTGTCACTAGTAAAATATTTGTGTCTTTTCACGATATTTTAAATGATAAGTACCTACTTGACGGAAGTCAACATTTTTATATCAGTAGTATTGTTTCTGGTAAGACAGTAAGAGAGACGAAAAATCAATTTATACACGTGAAAAAGAGATAGTATGCAAATATATGTAAAGCACATGTTTACGATGTTTAATTTGACGTTTATTAACGTCAAAGTTATTTTTGACATTTTTATTTAGGAATTCGCGAGTTTATTGTTAAATTAGTTTGAATAATAATGTTTAAAGTAAGTTTGAATTGTATTCATACAAGAAGTTACATATATTCATTGCCGGATCTATAATTTGATTTCATTATGAAGCGAACTGCTGCTAAACGTGGCAGATCGTCAAACTTTACCTTTGAGGAGACAAATCGACTGGTCGAGGCTATACTAAAGCATGATGCTTCAGTAATTGAAAATAAAAAAACTGATGCATGCACATGGCAAGAAAAAGAGTTAACTTGGAGAAAGGTCACCGCAGAATTTAATGCTTCCGGACTCATTCCAAGAATACAGAAGGCCCTTAAAATAATTGTTGCCCAACATCAATATTACCTAAATCTACATTTTCTCCAACATCAAACATGTCATTATTTTCACACGCAATATTGTGCAATATGGCCGTTGCTATAATGATATCCTGATTTAAAGGGACACAACATCTCATTCCTACTGAAAGAATGGGAAACCTTCGCGTCGTTTCCAAATTCCGAACGCCCTTTCTACTACATTTCTAGTTCGTATTTGGGCTTCATTTTACAAAGTCTCCGCAACAATAACTGGATTATTTAGAGGTGTTATGAGATATTCTCTAACAGGGTAACCCCTATCACCCAAAAGTAGTCCATTTCCCATTTCTCCAGCTTCAAAACGCATTCTAACAAGTGAATTTAAAAAAAATATCTGTATCATGTTGATCCAGGACAACAAGAAACGATATTAATAATTTTATTAGAAGCATCACAGACCACTTGCACATTAATAGAAAATCAACAGAAAGATACCCTTTTCTATTTCTGTACATTTCTGCATTTGCACCACCTGTAAAACAAGTTGTAACTATGTATACATAACAATAATTTATTTATGCTATACCCGGCGATTGGATTCGCACATGTGTACTGTCAAGGACTCCCAAAACTTTTGGAAAACGTGACATTTCATAAAATTTATTTATTACTTCATTTCTATCATGTGGCGTTTCAGACAAATGAATAAACGTTCTTCTTAAACGCACTAATACAACGGTAGCTTTTCTTATAATTTTTGCGGCAGTACTCTTGTGCATCCTTCCGAAATCTGCTACTGTGATATAAGTACCGTAAAGTGGGGCAATTCCGATTTGACTTATGTACTATTTATAGTTCATATATAAGTAGTTTGTTTCCGTCTGTATGAAATATTACTCGTTGTCGTTCCATCGGAAATTATTTTTTTAACACAGGAAACTTTAATGCAATACTTAAAAAGCCAGTTAGTTATCTATGTTATAAACAAAGTTTATTAAATGACTGTGTTGCAAAACTTTGCAGAAAAGCCATGATATATTGTTTTCTAACCTTCAAACACGACTTACCAAATGTCAAACTATCAAGTAACATCTTTATCGGTGTTTGAGCTGTCAAGTAAAATATCCGGCCAGTAAGGAAATTTTACTCGACGAGTAGTGCTACTCAGAGGTGAATAAACGTTTAGCTGCGCTAATCTGTCAAGTACACAACTTGGCACTTTACTCAGAGATGAATAAACCGGCCCTTAATGTTAATATTGATTTTTTACGTGTTTGTTGAGCTATTACCACAGATAAGTTCCCTTATTTTCTTACAGTATTCAGAAATACTATTGTTGGTGATATTAGATGTAAATATAAACGATTTGAAAAAAATTATAAGATAAATAATCGAAAGATACTACAACACGCACGCCAATGTCGCTAAATGTCAAGAAAATTCATTATTATGTATGAAATTTGTATGTAGCTAACTTCCCTCATTAAATTGGTAATAAGTATAGATAAATTTTTCCGGAAAACAGTTTTTTTCTTACGACAATCATTTTGAATCACATGGTATGTAGTTATGATCTGTAATGCACAATTCTTCTAATACATAATTAGCGTTTTTTGGCGGCGGACTATTCGGTCAATGATGACAACATTTGGTAACGACACGTTCACGTCAAAAAAAAATGTTGACGTTTGTTTGACGCCAAAATGGAGTTCTATGTTTGTGGCTGCGTGTGTCAGTATTCTAATCATCCCATCCTAACCTCAGAAATCACAAATATGAATCTGAATCTGGAGCAAATAGTTCTGCTGCTTACATTACAGCAAAAAGATGACGATTTTCTTGTACTTTTCAATGATATGGACAATGTAAGTGCACAAATTGCAACGACTGCGTCAGCAGCGCTAACACATAGGGAAAAACACTACAAACAACCATTATATTTTGAAGGATATGTGGAAATGTATTCGGATAACCAGTATAACTTTTTATCTGTTGCATCAAATAACTGTAAAATTTTGCGCGGCTGTTTCGCCATTACAAATTGTCTAATAATATAGTATATATAATTCAATCTTAACGTCAAATATCAACCTAACAATAAGACAAGGTAAACCATTAAACAGTACATATCTAATATATATACCTAACCAACAAATGACAAACACGGCTTCTACTTGTATTAATGTCGCTGCAATCGCTTTTTTCGCTTGTGAACGATGTTTAGAGTATGTTCACGAATTCTCATGACCAAACCGGATGTATTTTAACATTGAATTACTTTGATTAGAGCAGTACTAGAAATGACCACAACGCAAAAATAGCAAATTCTATGACCAATTCACATATTTAGTGATAAAGTTATACGCCAAAATACGCTAAATATTTCATATTTCACATAATTCTCCTGGTGTTTGAAACCGACAGCTGTCAAAACTTGACGTATTGTGGAACGAAGGTGACATTATTAGTATTTATATTATAGTATTTGCAGTTTATTGTGCGGAAATACGACAAATAAATACGAATAAAATTAATATGGATCCATTCAAATAACAATAATTATTCGGAGCTGTTTTTCTGGAATGGATTTACTTTAATAAGCAGTATTGAATCATTACAAATGTTTTATACTGGTTTTATATTGCTGCTGACAATCTATAATTATATTGAGTGTTTGCGTTTATAATATTAATTTATGCTTTTTTTTATATAAATTATACCTAATTTAATTTTATTCCTCATTTGTTAGATATATTTACCATGCAAATTAACTTTTGCTTTGTAGTATATGTAAATTGAAATTTAAATTTGCCGCCAAAGTTTGCGGCTAAATTATGGTGGTAGCTTGGGGTTGGAGAAAAGTGGCGGGAAGTTGTTGTGTTGCATGCATCTTGTATGATTTCACGTTTACCTTCCAATCTCTAGACAAATAATATACAAATTGTTTTGGATTACATTTAGTTATTGATTCTCAGTAAATAAAACATTTGTAATTATTCAATACTGCTTATTAAAGTATATCTATTTAAAGTACCATGATTCAAAATGATTGTCGTAAGAAAAAAAACTGTTTTCCGGAAAAATATATCTATACTTATTACCAATATAATGAGCGAAGTTAGCTACATACATTAAACGAATTTTCTTGACATTTAGCGACAGCGTGCGTGTTGTAGTATCTTTCGATTATTTATCTTATAATTTTTTTCAAATCGTTTATATTTACATCTAATATCACCAACAATAGTATTTCTGAATACTGTAAGAAAATAAGGGAATTTATCTGTGGTAATAGCTCAACAAACAGGTAAAAATCAATATTAACATTAAGTGAAATAGTTTATTACATTTTATAATTTTATAGGCTTATCATACACTTCAGCGCAATGAGCTGTCAAAAGAAAGTTACATTTTCATCCCTATAAAGTTTCTACGGTACAGGAATTATTACCATTAGATCACGATAGGCGATTGGAATATTTGTCATTGGTTTAATAACAATTTAAGGGACGATGACTTGCTAAACAAATCATTTTTCTTGGATGAAGCCTGGTTTTATCTAACAGACTATATCAATTTACAAAGCTATTGTATCTGGTCTGCAGAAAATCCACAGGAATTTCGAGAAACGCAATTGTATCCCGTAAAAGTTGGAGTTTGGTTAGCTATGTCTAGGCAACGAATAATAAGGCCAATTTTCTTTGAGGAAACTGTAACAGCCCAAAGTTACCAACAGATGTTGGAATTGTTTATTGCAGAGTTACAAGAAAATGAGCTTGCAGCAGGTTATTTTCAGCATGATAATGCTCCAGCACATACTGCTCGAGAAACCTGCCAATATCTTCAACAGTTTTTTGCTGACAGGTTCGTTAGAGCACAAAGATGGCCACCAAGATCGCCTGATCTAACCCCATTAGATTACTTCATGTTCGGCTAACTAAAAAATAGGATCTATAGCAACCGCATGCATACCATAGAAGAACTGAGAGATGCAGTTTTGTCACTTAATAATTATACTAATTGTATGTTATAATTTAAAGTAATAAATAAATTTAGTTAAAACACCAGTTAGTACTGGATTGTAAAATCATAATTTAGTAAAGTTAAATTAATTACATTTCATTTTTACAAGCAGAAACACCAATCCATAGTCGTTTATATAATGCGAGTTCAAATATAGGTTACGTTTTCCTTATTTATGACAGATCCGTTTACTTTCTTATGTTCCAACACTGACTTAGTTCAAAGCTTCATTACAAACACGCTATTACTATCTATAGGAGCGAAATTGACAATCATTTTGAATCTCTGTGTATACATATGGTCAAAGACGTATAGTTCCACTGGCGTACTATTGAGCGGCGCCACTGTAGCTTCTTCGCGGTTGCAGTTAAAAAGCAGCGGGGCAAGAGACGCACGAAAATAAGCAGCGGACCAAGCAAACTCTGCACTTGAGTATTACAGCTGTGGATAATTCAGAAATCTATTCCTATTGGCAAAATTCAAATTTCCCACCATAATTTTGAGTAACATAAAACATTCAAGTCTGAATTACCAACGATTTTGTATTACAATACAATCTTGACCAGTAACTATAAATAATCGCGGCAAATATGAATTCTACCCCCCTGGCATATAAATAAGTGGATGGTTTGAGGATCGAATGCTAGGTATTAGTTCTGCGGTTTATATTTATCCAAGTTATTTTACAGAATGAATGTATGTTTGGAGAGTTGTTCTTTATGAATCCATCTATTATACTGTATCGCTATTTAATTAACGTACTAAACAGAGATAACTATAATCGATGATTTATAAAAATTTTAATTTTATGATTTATTATAAAAAGTCTGCATTTGCACTTGGTTGCATACCTATAAAATTTTCTAGTATTATGTCTCATTTCCAAAAACAATCTGAGATTTCCTAAAAAAAGCAGCGAACGAAAAAAATGAAAATCTTTCCTAGAAATAAATGCGGGAAATTTGAATTCTGCTAATTCTCTCCTTTTTTTTTCTATTTTTTATCATTTTTTTGTTACAAATATATAGTTTGACAGTTCTCACCATTATAAGATATGTACAATAATATAATGTCCAACAATTATATTTTCTATATTGATTCTACAAACAACGAAACAGAAAAAGTTCAAAAGCTTATGTCTGATGCTAGCGTACTTGTGCTTGTACACCTTGATAAAAACAAAATTGAGGAAAATACCCTAAAAGTGCAACCAGATAATAATAATGTTGCATATTTTTTTTGTAAAGACTCCTGCCAGTAAACCAAATTCAAATTACGCGCAGTTATTTTCAGTAACTTCAACATTAAAGCATGAAGTTACCTACGATTTTGTATTACATTAATGGTTATTTGAATACCTTTAAGTTGAAGTTACGAAATATATTTGCGGAAGTTTTGAATTTTGTTTACTGGGCTGCGATTGAAACTTGTACTATAATGTTTTAAGTTACATTTTAAGCAAAATGATAAAAAAAATTCTTGTTCGATACGCCATCGACTATCTTATGAAAACAGTAAACAACAATTTTGGAAACAAATATGAGCTTATGTTTTCCAAACATCATGGTATTTCTGAGAGTGAATTTAAAAAAAAGGAAAAATTTATAGATTTTATAGATACACTTTTTTAAATGTTTTCTGATGTTTTTATTTCAGTTTTTAGCAAGATAATATTCTTTCGCTGTTAACTGCAGATATATTGACAAGAATTAGCAAAAAAAAAAAACAAATTTATATATTAAGAAACAAAGGTCATTTTAAATGTCCACAAGTCCACTAAAAGCAAAAATATTTTATCGCCGCAAATAAATGAACAGTGGTAAATAAGATATAATATGTGCTATGAAAAAGTTAATAGGCATTTGACGAAATAAATAAAAGCAAATATACGGTGTGTAGCTTCACTTTAACACAAAAATATGTTTTAATTTCATAATAAAATGAATATTAATCGATTGAGCCAATATGTGTGTTTTGGTTTATGTTTTATTTACTAAACTATTACTTGCTTTGACTCCTTTAATATTCATTTCATAATAATTTTGCGAAATGACAATTCATTTATGAATACTCTATCTCTTCGCTGCGCGCGCAGTTAAACCACTTTCATTCGTCTCGCACCGACTCTTCGGTTATCTTATATTTTTCGCGTTTGTGCAACGGAAAATTCCACATACGTTTAATCACGTCAGATCACGTTTAATATTTGTTTTGGTCGTACACTTTTCTAAAATCAGCCTAGCTGGGACATCTATAGTACGCCAGCGGAACTATTCTTTGCCCGTATATATATTTATATTGTATTTGATACCACGGAAGTATTGTCGAATGCTCTCTATCTACGTCGAAGAATATGCACAAAAGGCACTTCCTTGGTTGCGCTTAGCCCTCTTTACGAGGTGATGCAACACTGTTTCGGTAGATTTCTGCTCGATTTGTATATTGGTCTTGATGTAGTGACCGGTATGGTAATACATCATCCCTTAGGTATCTAAATAATAGCATTAGACTTATTGGTCTCAGAGACTTTGCTCTATCCTGTCCTGTTTTGCCAGGTTTTAGTATAAAAGTAATTCTGACCAGCCTCCAGGTCATTGTTATGTATCTCAGTGCCAGATTTTCCCTGAGTAGCACATTAAAAGCTTCAGGCTCTTTTGTAAGCATAATTGGGTAAATGCCATCCTATCCTGGCGATTTATATAGTTTGAATGAGTTAATTGCCCATTTTACTTCCTCCACATTCACCACTTTCTTTGCTAAACATTTAACTTACCCAAATAAGTAGCTACGATAAATGGATCTATGATATTTTGTTCGATATCCTTGAGCATTTTTCCTACTTGGTTGGCGATGTTATCGATCGTCACATCTTTGACTTTTACCAATCAAATTGAATCTTTTATCCCAAAAGTACGGTATGCAGCGTGTCTTCAACGCTTCGTGGTACCTCTCTAACATCTGCATAAAAGAACAATATTGCTTGTTGTTTTCTCGCGATCTATGTACTTTCCAGATAATGTGCATGAGTTTTCGTAGTTAAGCAATAAATGCGTTAACCCCAAATTGTTTTGACAATTGTATATTATATATACAGGGTATTCCACGTAACTGATTCATTAAAAGTTTATGATGTTCTATTATTTATTTATGTTTGAGATTTTGGCACCAGTATCTGTTCGATTAGATAGAATGATATACTTTTTTATTCATTTTTGGATTCTACAACTATAAATACGTCAGTTTTCATTAGCTATTCCTATAGCTACATGTTGCCGTTTTTGAGTTATTTAAGTTTTTCTCTTTTTTTTAGTCATAATCATTGCATAATTGAGAAATTAATATCTCGGTTAATACTGCAAGTAGAGACTCCAAATTTGCTATGTTATGAATATAGATATTACTCTAAGAAACGGTAAGCACACTTTACATTCCAACATACAGGGTGTTCAAAACTGAGGAACAAAGTGACATATTTTCAAATGCAGAAAACTCATTTTTTTTTAAATAAAACACCCTGTATTTTAATTCGGAATTAGGAAGTAAATATCATCCCCTATCACTTTATATGAGCATTCCCTATACCTATCTTTAATAGATTTTGAGATATGAGCGACTTTTTGTTAAACAGACTAAGTAGCCCTATCTTTAAATGTTTGTAGCTGGCTCTGAAATGGATTCACGTCAAATTCATGTATTATTTTTGAATAACCATAAAAGAATGTCTGTTCGAATAGTCATTTCTATTAATGTTGCGTTGTACGAAAGTGTAATTACAATGATAAACATAAACACTTTTGGTTAGTCAATGAATTTGACATTAATCCCATTCAGAGCCAGCTACAAACACTAGCTACACTACTTAGTCTGTTTAACAAAAAGTCGTTCATATCTCAAACTCTATTAAAGATAGATATAGGGAATGCTGATGTAAAGTGATAGGGGATGATATTTACTTCTTAATTCCGAATTAAAATACAGGGTGTTCTATTTAAAAAAAAATACTTAGTCTGTTTAACAAAAAGTCGCTCATATCTCAAAATCTATTAAAGATAGGTATAGGGAATGCTCATATAAAGCGATAGGGGATGATATTTACTTCCTAATTCCGAATTAAAATACAGGGTGTTCTATTTAAAAAAAATTGAGTTTTCTGCATTTGAAAATATGTCACTTTGTTCCTCAGTTTTGAACACCCTGTATGTTAGAATGTAAAGTGTGCTTACCGTTTCTTAGAGTTATATCTACATTCATAACATAGCAAATTTGGAGTCTCTACTTGCAGTATTAACTGAGATATTAATTTCTCAATGATGCAATTATTATGACTAAAAAAAAAGAAAAACTTAAACAACTCGAAAACGGCAACATGTAGCTATAGGAATAGCTAATGAAAACTGACGTATTTATAGTTGTAGAATCCAAAAATGAATAAAAATTATATCATTCTATTTAAAATAACAAAGTTGACATCCATTTCCGGTCAACCGGAAGTGATATTTTGGTTAAGGTATTTTACATTTATAGTTCCAATCGAACAGATACTGGAGCCAAAATCTCAAATATAAGTAAATAATAGAACTTCATAAACTTTTAATGAACCAGTTACGTGGAATACCCTGTATATATATACATATATATATATAATTATTGCATAAGCGACATGCATTATTTTAAAAATAGATATCAAAAAGATAATTAAAAGCTACTACGACACATAATGAAAAATCTAACATAATCTAACCTCAAAATGAATTGTCACTTGTGACATTGACAACTGACATTTCTAATTTGTCAAATTATCACAAGATTTTCTATCTTACCTTCATGAATACATTACTCAGGTTTAATTTCCAAAATGCGTCGTTTCCCTTATCGACCTCCCAAAGAAACACAGTCTTCAAGAAATAACTGCTCATGCTTTTATGGCTATACTTATCTCTAAATAACTAGGAAAAAAAAAACCGATTCTAAAGCATATCAGAATGGATCGTGTCTAATTTGGGCCTACCTTCATCAGTTTCAATGCGGGTTTGAGAGATTGACGCTGTTCCATCAGCTGGCTCTCTTGTTCTTGGAACGATAAACGCCAATACTTATCCATATTGGGGCCTTGTTGCGTAGGTTTTTTCGGCACGACGAAATAGCTGTCCTTTTTCGAGGTGTTCCTTCGGAAATTCTCGTGTGAAGGCCAATCCGCCCCTCCGAATTGAAGGCACGGTACCAGGTCGACGTCCAGGAAGGATTTTTTAGTGACGGCACTCTCTGTAACACATACCGTGAATGCTGGACCGGCCTTTCTGAAGAAAAACTGCAAATTAAGGGTTTCTATAATTTACACGGACATCCAAGATAATGTGTACTGCCTCGTTCATAAAGGCATATAGATCAATCATAGATTAATGGTACCTACATAATATACAGGGTGAATTTTTTATCTTGAGACAACGGAATATCTCTAAAACACTGCATCAAATCAAAAAAGATCTTAATAATATTTGTTATAATGTAGGGGGGTCACTGAATGGTGCCGAACTCAATCTCCCCCCCAGAGTGGGAGGGGGGACAACTTTGAAATCTCAAATGGGAACCCCCATTTTGTATTGCAGATTCGGATTCTACGCCATTAAGTATGTAGCTTTTGTATGAAACTTTTTTTCGATTCGTAACAGATTGCGCTGTAATCGCAAAAAACATGATTGTGAACGTCTAGAAAAAATAAACAAAAAAGAGAAGCAAGCAAACATGATTTTGTGTTTTTTTTATTTTAACATTAAATAACATTTCAAAAAGCTATTCAACAACGAAGAACTTTACTTTATCATACCAAATACAATATAAATATATATACGTGCAAATAATAGTTCCGCTGGCGTACTATAGATGTCACAGCTAGGCTGATTTTAGAAAAGTGTACGACCAAACAAATATTAAACGTGATCTGACGTGATTAAACGTAAGTGGAATTTTCCGGTGCACAACGCGTAAAAATATAGATAACCGAAGAGTGGTGCGAGACGAATGAAAGTGGTTTAACTGCGCGCGCAGCGAAGAGGTAGAGCAGTCATAAATGAATTGTCATTTCCCAAAATTATTATGAAATGAATATTAAAGGAGTCAAAGCAAGTAACAGTTTAGTAAATAAAACAAAAACCAAAACACACATATTGACTCAATGGATTAATATTCGTTTTATAATGAAATTAAAACATATTTTTGTGTTAAAGCGAAGCTACACACGGAATATTTGCGTTTATTTATTTCGTCAAATGCCTATTAACTTTTTCATAGCACAGATTATATCTTATTTACTACTGTGGATTTATTTGCGGTGATAAAATATTTTTGCTTTTAGTGGACTAGTGGACATTTAAAATAATCTTTGTTTCTTGATATAAAAATTTATGTTTTTTTTTTGCTAATTCTTGTCAATATATCTGCAGTTAACAGCGAAAGAATATTATATTACTAAAAACTGAAAAAAAAATATCAGAAAAAATTAAAAAAAGTGTATCTATAAAATCTATAATTTTTTTTTTTTAAATTCACTCTCAGAAATACCATGATGTTTGAAAAACATAGGCTTATATTTGTTTCCAACATTATTGTTTACTGTTTTCATAGGATAGTCGATGGCGTATCGAACAAGAAATTTTTATCATTTTGCCTAAAATGTAACTTAAAACATTACAGTACAAGTTTCAATTGCAGCCCAGTAAACAAAATGCAAATCTTCCGCAATTATATTGAGTAACTTCAACTTAAAGGTTTTCAAATAACCATTAATGTAATACAAAATTGTAGGTAACTTCATGCTTTAATGTTGAAGTTACAAAAAATAACTGCGCGAAATTTGAATTTGGTTTACTGGGAGGGGTCTTTACAAAAAAAAAATGCAACATTATTATTATCTGGTTGCACTTTTAAGGTATTTTCCTCCATTTTGTTTTTATCAAAGTGTACAAGTACACTATCATCAGACATACGCTTTTGTCGCTCATGAACTTTTTCTGTTTCGTTGTTTGTAGAATCAATATAGAAAATATAATTGTTGGACATTATATTATTGTAGATATTTTATAATGTTAGTAACTGTCAAACTATATATTTGTAACAAGAAAATGATAAAAAATAGAAAAAAGGAGAGAATTAGCAGAATTCAAATTTCCCGCATTTATTTCTAGTAAAGATTTTCATTTTTTTTCGTTCGCTGCTTTTAGGAAATCTCAGATTGCTTTTGGAAATGAGACATAATACTAGAAAATTTTATAGGTATGCAACCAAGTGCAAATGCAGGCTTTTTATAATATATTCATAAAATTGGAATTTTTAGAAATCATCGATTATAGTAGGTACATCTCCGTTTAGTACGTTAATTAAATAGCGATAAAGTATAATAGATGGATTCATAAAGATCGACTCTCCAAACATACATTCATTCTGTCAAATAGCTTGGATAAATATAAACCCCAGAACTAACACCTAGGATCCGATCCTCAGACCATCCACTTATTTATATGCCAGGGGGTAGAATTCATATTTGCCGCGATTATTTATAGTTACTGGTCATGATTGTATTGTAATAAAAAATAGTTGGTAATTCAGACTTGAATGTTTTAAGTTACTCAAAATTATGGTGGGAAATTTGAATTTTGCCAATAGGAATAGATTTCTGAATTACCCACAGCTGTAATACTCAAGTGCTTCCATATCAAGTACATAGTTCACTTGGTTCACTGCTTATTTTCGTACGTCTCTTGCCCCGTCGCTTTTTAACTTCCCTCGCAAAGAAGCGACAGTGGCGCCGCTCTATAGTACGCCAGCGGAACTATACGTATTTGACCATATGTATATGTTTTTTTGAATTTTATTTTTCAATTTAAAAAAACCCATTTTCAGAAAATGTGTTCGAAAATGTGCCCTTCCACTTCGATACATTTATTTATTCGCAATTGGGATGTTATTCAACCATACAAAACCGTACTTTATTCAGTACTTGACAAGCTGTGAATGCTTACGCATTGTCCTAGTGTTGAATATTTGAACAATAATGGAGGCTATAACACTACAAGAGAGAATTGAAATGATTTACATCTATGGAGAAAGTCGTAGGAATATCGAATGATGCTGTTAATCTTTATTCACAACGTTTTCCCGACAATGTGCGATCGCGCGCTTCTTTTTACCGAGTCGTTCAACAGTTCTCTAGCGAAGGAACTGTACAGCCAAGAAAACGTAATCGCCGAAAAACACTTGCTGGAGAAAATAATGAAATCGCGGTATTAGCTGCAGTGGCTAATAATTCGCACATTAGTACTCGAGAAATAGCTCGCGGATCAGGAATTTCTCAGTCCACTATCTGCCAAATATTGAAGCATAGGAAATATCATATCTAATCACATTTAGAGTTTCCACGCATCAAGAACTTCTTGGCGATGATTTTCAAAATCGAGTGCGATTTTGTCACTGGGCGCTTCAACGGATACAAGATAATCCCAATTTTTTTGCTCGAGTATTATTTTTCTGACGATGCGACATTCAGAAATCACGGTAGCGATAAAATGGGCACAAAACTGCATTACAGGAGTCATCGAAATCCCCGTTGTTGCGCCAAGATTGACATCAACATCCTTGGGAACGTAAATGTTTGGTGTGAAATAATTGGCAAAAAGCTTATTTGTCCATATTTCATCGATGGAAACTTAAATGGTGAAAAATATCGAAGCATCTTGCAGAGGGTGAGGTGCACTGTAAAAAAAGTTGCAGTAAAATTACATGTAAAATCGCTGGTAACAAAGTTGCCTACAATTTTACAGGTGAATTTGCTTTATAAGGTAAAATTTCTACCATCTAGTAAATTTCACATGCTGATCGGTTTTTCAAAGATTGTACTGTAAAATTCGTATGTAATATTTATATGAACTCTATATTTACCGAACACTGAAGTAATTTTCATATGTTATTTATAAAAGAGAGCAAGCAACTTACCTAATTCTTTTATAGCACCTAATAGTCATACTGAATCGCTCAACCAGATCAAGAATGAACACGCTTACGGGAAACCTACGATTGTTTGTGACGTACAAGATATTCATTGAGCCAATAATAAGTTCGACAAACGAATAGAATTACCTACGCGCACCAGATTAAATAATCCAATAACCAATCACATTGACGCGTATGAATTTCGTATTTCCATGATATCTATAGTTTGTACCCGAAAATTCAAGTAAAAACAATAAATATAAAAAGATCCTCGTATTTTTACAGCAAAATTAATAGTTTACTAGTAAAATTACTTTTAAAGTGCACTAAATACCCCAAAATAATGTCAATTTTACACTTTTAAGTAAATTTTGAAAGTACAAAATTGTACATGTTTTTTCCTGTATTTTCCTTTTGAATTTTTGTACATCTTAAACCTTACATGAAAAAGCTATAAATTTTACCGAATTTCTTTTCCATGTTAAAATATCCTAGCAAAAAAACATGTAATACAAAATTTACATGATTATGTGGTAAATTCACAACGTTATTATGTAATATTCCTGATTTACCATGGCAAAATTACTGTAATTTTTTACAGTGTGGGAGAATCGAGTTCGGCATCAATCAGTGAGCCCCCTACATTATAACAAATCTTATTAAGATCTTATTTCGATTTGATGCAGTGTTTTAGAGATATTCCGTTGTCTCAAGATAAAAAAAAAACTCACCCAGTATATTGAAGTTACCTTTTGAAAATTACTCACGTAATATTTAACGTCATCCACCACGAAAGCATTAAGACCCTCTTCCTTGGGATATTCGTTCAGCGCTTGGTGTAGGATCTTCTCGAACCATTGCTTGATTTTGTCAACCCTCATGTATTTGTTATCATCTAAGAGGCACTTTTCGATATTGCTGAAATGTCACATACACTTCCACTAAGAAAAACAAAAGAGATTTATAAAGATAAAAGCTGCAAGCAATACGTGAATCCTTGTAAATCCCTAATTAAAGCGAATGCGTTGTGTTTAGCAAAAAAAAAAACTTAACTAACAGCGTTGGATTCGAATGAACTATAGAACCGATGACACATTTCGGTTAAAAGTTCAAAGTGAAGTACATAAAAACAACAAAATCAAAATCGGATTTGTCATGTCTACCCTTATCTGCAAAATTTCATCAATACCATGCCAGGAAACCATTCGTGATGCAGATGTACCGGCTACATCGATTTTATATATTGACGTACAGGAGATGTAAATGCGATAATCTATTATTTATATGCCTGCGATGTACCTGACACAGAACACAAATTATATAACAATTCTATGTATCTGGTATATAACATATTAATATGATGAGGATGTAAGACAGATATATGAATATGATATCCATTATTTATATGCCTGTGATGTACCTGATACAGAACACAAACTATATAACAATTCTATGTATCTGGTATATAACATATTAATATGATGAGGATGTAAGACAGATATATGAATACGATATCTATTATTTATATGCCTGTGATGTACCTGATACAGAACACAAACTATATAACAATTCTATGTATCTGGTAAATAACATATTAACATGCTGAGGATGTAAGACAGATATATAAATACGATATCTATTTTTTATATGCCTGTGATGTACCTGATACAGAACACAAACTATATAACAATTCTATGTATCTGGTATATAACATATTAACATGATGAGGATGTAAGACAAATATATGAATACGATATCTATTATTTATATGCCTGTTATGTAGCTGATATAAAACATCAGAGAACATAAACTATGTAACAATTCTGCGTATGGTACATATTTTTTATCGAAATGTGGCGTCACTAGAGATTTCATACACTTCAAAGCCCGCTCTGCACCTTCTTCAAATTCTTGTCTATGTCGTCTAGGTCTAGAAATGATCTAGATAGAATATGTGTAGTGATAACTTCCAAGGGTATTGCCAAAATTTCAATTTTCTGCTGTTCATTGAAGGTAAGTGATCAACACAGTTAATTTTGTAGGTTAAGCTGGTTTTGTTCTTGTAAAAGTTTTAACTCATTATATCAGTTGCTAGGTTAGGTTAGTCACTTTTGCGGTCAAATTTTATTGGTATTTGCTAGGTATATGTAAATATACTACATATTCTTACTTTTTAGATCATAAATTCCAGTACTTTATTGGTTAATACAATGGTCTTTTAATTTTCAGAGACTGTTAAGGTTTTGTAACACATACTACAAACGGTTACTGAAGTCAAATTAGAAGTTTAAAACGAACTCTCTATAAAATAGGATGGGTATTGTGAAGAAGTAAGAATTTGAAATATTTTAGAAGGAAAACGCTACATATACTATTTGGAACACCGATTGACAGTAAATCACAAATCCTACAATTATTCCTCAGTCCTAGCCATCAACAACTAATGGATATGGTATCTGAGTACATCTTCGCAAGACATCTCATAATGTGATCCTTCGCTCCTCGGCCATCAATGCCAACGCCAATATATTTTTAAATTATGGTATTCGAATATCATATAATTAATAACCAAAATGGAATTTGAATGTGTAGCTACAGAATAGCTCAGGCTTTCTGAACAACGATGAACGAGAAACGGTGTACAAAAAATTATGTATGTATGTATTTTTAACTTATATCATTAAAAACTATAAGTTTCATATAACTTGTGTTATGTTCTATACATTTTTTTTTGTTTGGTTTTAGGTTGAAACTGTGTTCTGCAACTGCTTCTGGTCGACGTATCGTTCTCGCTCGTATGAGATATCTTTGAAGTTGCTACTTATGTTGTGGTTGAACCACAGTTTCAGCTGTACAGCAACATTAGTAGCATAGTAGCAATATCTAAAGATGTCTCATTCAAGTGAGGACGAAATGTCGGTCACAGGTATTTGCAGGACACGGTTTCAACCCGGAAACCGAGTCATCGTTTCGATGTAACGTTGATATTGCCAGCATATACCTATTCAATATCGCTGGCATATACCTATTCAATATCACCGGCATATACCTATTCAATATCGCCGGCATATACCTATTCAATATCGCCAGCATATACCTATTCAATATCGCTAGTATAATCTCAGAATGTGTACTTGTTGCGGACATAATTCTCAACAGGTAAGGCGCATGCATGTTACTGAGTAGAGTAGTCACAATTTAAGAAATACATATTACGTCATATCCGTTTTGGGCGCTGGAGTCGTCGGATGAGTCCATTATGCCAGCTATAGGGGTGTTTGAATTCAGCGGCGTCGTCAGTCGACAATTTCGCATCTGTCAAAATTCAAATTAGTATCTGTCTCTGAATTTGTGGGAGTTGATCGCTTTTTTACCGTGTGTTATTTATTATTATCTAGTGTTACCTACTTCATATAAATAAGTGTCTTTTTCAAGACATCTCATACTTCGTTTATAGATAGTGGTAAGTTGACTGCATTGCATAAGATTTTTTTTATAGAATCTCTTTATAATCAGTTATAAGCTTATGATGGCTGAAACAGTCGCATCAACACAAAAGAAAGTTGGCGTGAAGGCAAAATAATTCATAGGCAGGGAAGGGAAATCATTGCGCATGTATTAAAATTTATGAAGGAAGAAGCTGCAAATAATGCTCCAATAATACCTTTGTCGCACTATAAAGAGAGGTTACTTGCAGCAACGGGAATATCTGACATTACATACAGAAGTATTGCCAAGGAAGCCGAGGATGTAGATGCAGGAAGAGCTACCTCTTTTAGTAGCCCTGCAGAAAACGAACACCCCCAGTCCAAAAAGTACCTTCGTATTGAAGATAAACAAACAATTCGTACTATTGTACATAATTTTTATATACATGAAAAAAGACGACCTACCATAAGAGGTACAAAAATATAATTTCTTTCTGTTAATGTTTATACAACAGCATTATTATTTAATTATAGGAAATTTATGAAAAAATTCAAGAAAATGTATACCTTCGAAGGAGTTTGACCACCTCTCAAATGTTTTAAAAAAGATGGGATTAAGTATGTACTCATACAGAAAATTAATGTATGACAGTAAATTTATATATTTATTCACTTGCAGGTGGCAAAGAACTTCTGATAAACGGAAATTATTGATGGAAAGCTACGATATCGAGCTAAACGCATAAAAATCTACGCCAACTACAAGGTTACCTCCATGAAAATAGACCAATAGTATTTACGGATGAGTCATACATTCATAGTTCCCATACACAGCCGAAGGAATGGTCAGATGGTACACTGTTTAGACTGAAGAAACCTATTTCGAAGGGCAGCCGCTTAATCATGGTGCATGCTGGTGGTAAAATGGCTTCATAGATAACGGATTACTTATGTTTCGATCAGGTATTTAGTAATGTATTGTATGTAGAAGTTATTATATTAATGGATGAAAACTTCGTTATTCATCTAATATTATGGTACTCTTGAATGTATTATAGTTTATTATGTAATCATTAATATTTTTGTTCTCAAATGCTCTGAAAAGCAAGAATTATGATATTTCTAAGATGAAAGCACCATTAAATTCTTTGTTTTTTTTTTTTTTTTTCTTAAGGTAAAATCAGGTGAACTATCACGATGATATAATGCGACAAATTTTTTAACATGGGTGACAAAACAATTGGTGCCTAATCTTCCACCTAGAAGTGTTTTGATAGTGGACAATGCGTCTTATCATAATGTAAAACTTCATTATGACCCAACTTCTGGAACAAAAAAGGCTGAAATGATCGAGTTGTTTGACGCAAGGAATATATTCTTTGATTCTAGCTTTACAAAACCAGAGCTTTATGAACTAATAAAGAAAATAAAAATGAACGCCACAATTTAAATTAGATAAGTTACTAGCATCTCATGGCATAGTGTTCTAAGGCTGCCACCGTACCATCCCCGAATTAAACCCTATTGAGAAAATATGGGCTATTTGAAAAAAACTGGGTCGCTGCAAGAAATGTTACTTTTAAGTTAGCCGATGTGGAGGCATTAGCTAGAAACAAATTTGCTTCTATAACTCGTGAAGAATGAGAATCTGTTTGTAACCACGTTGATAAAGTTGTAGAAGACTATTTGGAAACGGAGCACCTGTTGATATGATAACAGATGAGGTGGTATTGTTGTGAACACTGGCGAATCAGAAACTGATGAAGATTTTTATGATGATGACGAGTATGACGATGATGCTGAGAATACAGTGTCGTGATCTTTTAACTCTTAAAGCACCCCTTAGTTTTATTTTTACTGTAAAAATATAGTTTATTGTTCTTAATCCAGTGCTATAGTATTTTAGAAAGGACTTGTGTATTTGATTATAATATTTCACCATATAGTATCGTTCATTGTACTTTGTATTTCATATTTATTCCTGAATAAATGACGATGGTTATTTTGGTGCTTTTTTTTTTGAGAACAATAAACAAATAAATACTAATTTATTTAAAATTAAATAATTTTAAGCACAAAATTAAATGTTTTATTTTTACCTTCTTAGTGCATGTTCCATGTATCTAAAAACATTTTGTTCATTGAAAATTACGATGTATTATAATTATTATGTGATTTCTATTAACCCAATATATTTTACGAACGGGTTTCCAAAATATTGACGTACCCAATAACTAATTTAATAATAATATTAATTTATTCAACATTATTATTACATATTAATTTGATTTGCTATTTTTCTGTAGTAACTTCTGTTACTGGCGTGCATTTTCTCTCAAGCACCTCTGTCAATTTAAATCACCTCCGCCACTGATAGCTTCAGTTCGCGTATTCTACGTTGACATTATGATGACGTAATATGTATTTCTTATATTGAGACTACTCTACATCACCAAGCTTGCGATATGTACACATCTACATCGCAGCGATGTACCTGATACATAACTTGGTTTCTTGGGATTGTACCGTGCCAAAGATGTTTGCGTGATTTCATGCCTTATCCCAACTCGGTGCATCAAAAATCTAAGAAATCGTTTTACATATTCACAATTACCTAAATTTTTCCTTGAACTCCGGTTGGACCCTCCATTTTTCCATGTTAGTCAGTCGTACTTGTACGAAACCAGGCTGTTCATCTGATAAAGTTACCTGCGCTTTAGCAAGTATAGGAATTTTAAACAGCAAATCGCAATCGTATTCTTCCGGCGCTCCGATTTTCAAACCGTCATAGAAGCTGCCTCCGAAGTACATAGTTGTGTACATCGTTTTGAACATCACATTGGTATTCTTTATTCTTGTAATTATATCATTGCAGAGCTTAGAAATTAAAAATTATAAGAGTTATACAGAATGTTTTAGCGACGTTTATTCAAAACAGAGAATATACTTTAAATAAAAAAAAAAAACAGCATTTACTGAATTCATATTGTTTTAAGCCTGTATAACACGATCAAAGTGTATCAAAGAAATGTCCAAACTTTGTTACCAAAGTTACATTACAAAGTTTAACTTTGACAGCCAAAGATTTAAAGAGGTAATTCAGGGGCCCCAACATACTGACTTCACGGTTGTTTATTTTTGAGTTTCAGGTTAAGAGTTAAGCTTGTTTTGGAGGAGGAGTTGTAGAGTAGCGAAGTCCCACTTGGCAAGTAATGTTGCAGATATCTCAGTAATATTACATTATTTACTAGACAGCGGTGTTAAACAAAAACATGTTACTGAAATTTTGCAGCAACATTAAATAATAATAGAAATATTGCAGGCCATTACAGTAACATTTCAATGTAATCAGGAAAAAATATTTTAAAACAATGTTGCGAAAACAAAGACTTTGTTGTCAGAAATGTTGAGGTAATATTTAGTTGTAACATTGCCATATTTACAAGGTGAATCATTACAAGGAATGTTACAACATTTGCGCTTGTAACATTAACATGTTTACATTTTATAAACTGTAAGATAGGTACGTATATATGTTTCTGTAAATTTAGAATTTTGAAAACACAAAACTAATAGAGCAAATTTTCTCTATAAAGTAAATAATGGTGATGAAATTTTTTAACATTTTTTGTAGCCTATAATAATCATGTTAATGGGGTTGTGGTTGCGCACTGCGCACTTGTAAAAGTTAATATCGCTTGCCATCACAAGTTTTTTCGTATCGCGCATACACGAGTTGGCGTGAACCTGTGAAGCCCCTCTTTCAGAATATACGGTAATCGTGACTGGACAGGGCGTGGATAGGACCATCTTGGGATTGTGCGTCGCAATTGTTTTGATGAGAAAAAAAATTCCCGTCAATAATGAATCAACATTATCAGGTAAGTTTTATTTATAATGCTAAAGTAGGTATGTCGATCCTTTCAAATTTATCGAAGATCTTTAAAGACAGATATGTATTATGTATATCATAACCTATATGTGTTATAGTAAAACCTACCTGTTGTGCTATAAGGATGAGCAATGCTATGTAATGTCACTCTTAGAATTCATAGTAATTCTTGATCAAATACAAAGTTTACAATAATTTTAAACAGTGTTATATATAAAATATGCATCAGCTTATCCTCAATTTTCATATAAATAAAATAGTTGTTCTGATCTCTATTTTTGACGGTATGTATTTTTTTTTAATTTCAGAGAGAATTAGAAGAAATATTGTACTCACAGATACAGAATACGAAATAACTGTCATGGAATGGTTTCGTTATGCAAAACAAAGATTTGATAGAAAAACAGCAAAATGTTCAAAGGAATAAAATGCATTCGGGGCGTTTTTCTTATGTGTTGTGAGTTTTGTTTAGATTCTATTCATGTTAATTTATGTGCCCCATAATCTGTTTCCAATACTGAAGTTTATTAAAATGGAATTTAATGTACTTTTTTTTTAATCAATAAATGCCTTTATTGTCTTCTGTAAGTAGCATTTTACTTTTTAAAGTATTTATTAATGTATTTCGTTTACTTAAATAGTTATTTATAATATTATTCATAGTATTACTATTTCGTTTTTATGAACTATATGATATATGATGACCGTTTTAATGTATCTGCAAAAATAACTACAAAAAAAGACTTATAATGTTATATTATAAAAATGTCTTATCCATTATATTTTTCTAGCATTAATGTTTAATATTAATATTGTAATTTTAGTAAGTGTAGATAAATTCGTATAAACAGAGGGGCCTGATCTATCGAGTGTAACATGAAATTATAATATTAACATTGAATTTCAATAAGATTGAGATTCCGTTTTATATTAATTAATATAACCTCTCGATAAACCTCAACAGCATGTTTCTTCTATAATCCAGCAAGAACTTTTGGAATAAATAAAAGATCCTAATAGAAACATTAGTGTAGATATATTTATAGAAACATTAATTGCTACACTATATCAATATTTCTCTTTAACATATGAGAAATGTTACGAAAGAGCTATACTTCAACATTAATCGTTATGTTAAAGTAATGTTACTCGAAGACCTCGTATTAACATTACTGGGAAATATTGTTTCGTAACATCGCTTAGGCGGACATTAAACAGTCGTAGAAATGTTACTGCATGTGGTACATTGTATATATTTTTGTAACATTTCGCGTTACAAGATAACATTTAGACGACGTTATAGTCATGTTATTTTGCCAAGTGGGGTGTTTGTATCAATTACAGACACAGCTAGCTTTGATAATAAAATTTGTTGCAACAACTATTTTTTATGTCAACGTAAAATTTGATGTGACGTCATCAAAGTCTATCAAAGTTGCCATTTACACGACGAGTGTGAAGTGAATTTGAACCACTTTGACACTACTTTGATCGTGTCATACAGGCTTTAAGGCTAAAATGCCTGAACGATAGTAAGTTCAGTAATTCTGGTGTAGCAGAAAAAGTTTGAATTGCCTTAATTACCTCTTGCATGATGCGATTATTCTTTTTGACGGTGGCTTGATCTAAGGAGACCCATTTCGTGTTTATGTATTGCAACACGTTTTCCATGTAATTGTATCTTTTTGGGTCGTCCATCCTGAAAGACATATCAGAAGAATTTTAATTTAAAAACAAATAGATTGCAGAAAAAAAAAATTGAAGCAGGTTAAACATTTTGGGACGTTCATAGAATTGGTTGTGTAGTGTAGGTAAAAGATAACTAAAAAAAGACCCTTATGAAAGAAACTCAAAAACTATTGTGGATTAAGCCGAATCTAGGAAAAATATGGTAATGTTTTAGGTACGTCAATAACAGTGGAGAATTCTTTGTGCATTTGCTTTAGTGTCAAAAAATATATGACCAATAACATTCTTCTTAAGTACATGCTTTTCGACGAAAAGTAACCGTAATTAAATGGAATGCACCTTAGTTTTGATTAATATTTTATAATGTCTTTATAACTTCTATTTAAGTAAGACAATACACATTACATATTATATTGTTTGTACATAATTAACAACATATTTTAGCTTCTTTTAAGTATTATTGAATTATAAACAGTATTTTAAATAAAAAAGCCGGACGTTTTGGTTTATTTGCGTGGACACCCATATATACATTGATTTAAAACTTTTGCCTTTTAACGGAAAATGCAAGCACCTGTATTCAAGCCGAGTGATTTTTTACGCGGAGGTATTTTTGTTTTATTTATGTTCCCTCGTGCATATGTCTCAGATACACAAACAATAATGAAAAAAAGTGAATATTTTTCGCGCGAGGTTAAAGAAATTTCAGAGATGATTGGAATCTTTTCAGTTAATGCTGATTTACTTATAAGCCAAGGAACTTTACAGTAGTATATAGTGTTTGAAGGTTTTAAAACTGTTATACACGGGAAAAAGATCTTGTTGTTTTCAACCATTTTTCATGCATTTGGTTACAGTTACTAAATTATTACTTGATTTAGAAATATTAAAAATATTCCTGTATTCAATCAAACAAATAATTTGGTTAGTAGATTTATTTGAAGCTAGCGCAGTATTTATTAATTTAACTAAATATTTACATGAAGTAAAATAAATATCGCATTTTATTTTCGTATAGCAGTTTTTCTCCCCATATAGTACGCAGCTGAGCAGATATATTTATGTGCAGTAGAGAAATTGTCGCATAGATGGCGCATCTCCTATTTCATTCCAGTAACAGATAATATTTAGCACAAAATAGGCTGGAAACTACATAATCGGGACATACTAATCTGGTATATTTACTAGAACAACATCTGATAAGAGTCATCGTCATTGAAAGGACGATATTTCTTTTAACGGCACACTAGAGCGACCAACTGTCTCCATTACTACAAGTGTTGCCAACTTAGGAATTTTCCACTAAATCTGGTGTATTGAAAGCACATCTGGTGTACACAAAGCATATTCTAAAATACATGTTGTGTAAGTCTACTATTTCTATTCTATGATATAGAATCTAGATAAGTCTTGTAAAATTCAGCTTTTAGTCTTCTTCTCGAATGTTTATTTTCGTTTGTTTGGGAATTATTTCAATTTTAATTTCTAACATACACATATATTTTTAAAATTTCGCGCACTATGTTCAAAACAAAATGGTAGGTCATAAAAAACTCCCTAAAAATCTATTTATAGAAATGTAAGTGACGCTAGTTGGTTTTCTTATACTTTGATAACATATATACATATATAATATGTAACTAAATAAATAAAAGTTATACAAAATAAAATAATAAAAAAAAATAAGGGTATTTTATATTATTTTTGATTTTATAAAACACGGTTACAGTTGTATCCCAGTAAACTAAATTCAAATTTCCCACAATTATATTTAGTAACTTCAACCTAAAGGTATTCAAATAACTATTAATCTAATTCAAAATGGTAGGCAATTTCATGCTTTAATGTTGAAGTTATAAAAAATAATTGCGGGAAATTTGAATTTGGTTCACTGGGATAGTTGTATATTGTTGTAAATTATTAATATTTAACGACTACCTAATAAGTGTTGTATTAAATTCGTATATAATAGATAGAATAAAATGTACTTTGTGTACCTAATAGGTTTTTAAAAGTAAAACAAAATTATAACAAAAATGAAATAAAAGAGAATTTATATTAAAAAAAAAACTATTAATTACATACATTAACATATAAAATATTTTTTTGCTTAAAATACTTTATAAAATAGTTCCTTTCCCAATTTTAGTGATTTTCTGGTGGTGGAATCATAATCCCGAACTAGTGAAATATGTCTTCTGTCAATTGGCAACACTGATTACTACTAGGCTGTACAACATTCTGACGGCAAATCTCTTTCTTCTTAGTGCATGGGCTTTTGGAGATAATTCATTTTCATTTCGATTAAAAATGATCACGGGATTTTGTTGTGTTTACGCTTAAATCTAAAATGAATAAATGTTTATAAGAAAAGGAAAAACCTCTTGAATCAAAATGCTAAAGGTTTTCTGCCAATTTGCAGAGTTTTTAAGTTCAAAATAAAGAGGACTTGAATCAATATCATTCACTTAAAAGAATAAACTGTTTCAACGAAAAATAAATTATTTCCGAAGAAATGCGTGAATTTTTAAAATTATATTCCTTTTCAAAAAAACACCAAATCATGTTGACCATTTAGAAAACGCAAAAACTCTTTTGGTCTAATGCAATTCCTTTTAAATGAAAAGGATATTTCTCTCAGTGTACTATGATCAGAAGACTATTTGAAAGCATGGTATTTACGAACACAGAAGTATATAAAATTGCAAGTTATTTTAAATATTGCTCTTTAGAAGCTCCCCGAGGGGAAAAGAGAAGGAGGACCCCTCTATTTCCATGCAATCACTTTAGAAGGCGTTTCCGCCCAAATTGCTCTCCTTAAAACAATTTAGAAACTTCAAATATATTGGAAACGCCATGGCAACCAAACAATTGTTTTTTTTTTTTATTCTGTTTACCAGCGACCTGAACAAAATATCAATTTGATCGACGTATGCTTCCAATCTACATATATTTCCATGCGAAAATATGTCTTCAACTCATCTTTATTTACGATATTATATAGATATATAGCATTATATGCCTTGCGAATTGCGAGGTAATGATATAAAAAAAAATCAAATGTTAAAATCACGAAAATGTAAAAATCTGTGATAGTATTTACATAAAACATAAAGCAGATATAAAACATACAGGGTTGGGATAAAGTATGGAACCAAGTAAATATCTTTAAAACGAAAAGGACGGTATCGACGAAACTTTGTAGATAAGTGTAAGGAAATATAATACATCTAATGTTGATTTTGTTGTTGTGACTGTACTTCCGGTTCAACCGGAAGTTCCCTCTATTTTTTTTTGGAACAAGTTGTATATTTTTGCAGATTATAATAGACCTTGTTTTTGCGAATTCGACCATACTGGTTTTAGCACCATTATTTGTAAATAATGGAGAGATAATTAGTTCGGCAAAATGTACGTCAGTGGGGATGATACAATAAGCCCATAGATGTCGGTCACAACCCGAAGCTTTGCCCAGCAACAAACAAACAAAAGATATTATCATCTAGTAAGTTACTGTTGACAAACTGTCAAGTTTATTTAATTCACCTCCATCAAATTACTAATTGCACGGATGAAAATGGTGCATTTAAATGAAAGAGAGCGTATTGAAATTTTAATGATGATCGGGTTTGGTGATCGCGTTAGAACTCATGAAGAAGTGTGTCACCTTTTTAATGATTTGCATCCCGAAAGAACTCCTATAACACGTTCAGCTGTCACTAAAACACTAAAACGTGTTAGTATGACTGGAACGGTTAAAAATTCGCCAAAAATAGGCAGACCACAAACCGCAACTAACGCAGTTGTTAGAGAAAACATTGCTATTGAATTAGAAGAATCACCTCAAACTTCTACCTACAACTTTAGCACTAAACCACGGCATAAGTCGTCGTTCTGTAGGAAAAATGTTGAAGAGAGAAAAGTTCCATCCGTATAAAATACACCTACTTCAAGAACTGTCAGATGATGATTTTGACCGACGCCTGGAGTTTTGCGAAAGAATGATGGAAATTTGTAATGCAGACTAATATGGTATTTTCTGACGAAGGAACTTTCTGTTTGAATGGAACAGTCAATCGCCATAATTCCAGGTACTGGTCCAATGATAATTCTCACTGGATCCATGAAGCCCATACTCAACATCCTCAAAAGTTGAATGTCTGGATAGGAATTGTTGAAAACAGGCTTATAGAAGGAAACTTAAGTGGGGAACAGTATTTGGATCTACTGAGAAACCACATTATTCCTGCACTTCATCACAATGGGGAGTTGCCTCAAAGTTTCTGGTTTCAACAGGATGGAGCGCCTCCTCACTATGATAGGCGAGTTAGGAACTTTTTGGATGCTATTTTCCCAAATCGATGGATTGGACGTAGAGGATTCATAGAGTGGCCTGCACGTTCTTCAGACCTTAGTCCATTAGATTTTTATCTGTGGGGTTTTCTCAAATCTCGTGTTTACGTTAGGCGACCAACTACTTTGCAGGAGTTGAGGCAAAGAATAGTCGACGAATGTGATTTAATCCGTAGAGAAGTTTTGGAAAAGGTAAAACTCAGGAATTTCGTAGAAGACTTGCATATTGTCAGGAGGTAAACGGCGAGCATTTTGAACATATTAAATGAGTTCGTTTATAAGATGACTACCATTTTGTTAATAATTTACGATAAATAAAATTAATTGTTCAGTAAATGTGGAGTGTTCTATCTCTTCATTATTTACAGATAATGGTGCTGAAACCAGTATGGTCGAATTCGCAAAAACAAGGTCTATTATAATTTCCAAAAATATACAGGTGTTCCATTTAAATAAAAAAAAAATAAAGAGAACTTCCGGTTGAACCGGAAGTACAGTCACAACAACAAAATCGAAATTAGATGTATTATATTTCGTGACACTTATTTGCAAAGTTTCATCAACATCATCCTCTCCGTTTTAAAATTATTTGCTTGATTCCATACTTTATCCCAACCCTGTATATATTTACCATAAACGATTCTATCAGGTTGCTACCCCTAATACGTGCACCTGTAATTTTTTTTTTTTTAAGTTATACGTTCCGGTATACTTAGAAGTTACGTCGTTTCATATGTATACGAATGACATAAAATCGGTGATAATATAATTTGGAACGGAACATAGGCGATAGAGAAAGTTTTGATCAATAATAAATGAGGAGTGTAACAGTAAAAGGGTACTACTACTATGTATATAAGGGTTGATACGGAGCGCTGTCGAGTTCAGTCAAACTTTTCCTCCAGACGGAACGGTTAACGTGAAAAACACGGTCGACGTGGAAAATGTAAAACAATATTACGAACGGCGAACATTAGTCTGAATCGTTGAAATAATGTGGCTTCATGTTCTTCCCTAATATAAAAGCAGCTCACTTAATTTTGAAACACGCTTAGTTTATATAGCCACTATATTAGCGTAATTGTTATTAAAAATATGGAAATTTATACCAAAGGAGAAAAATATTAAGTGATTACTGGTGAGTAAACGTGAGTTTGTATTTTGCGAACAAATGTATCTTTATAATAGGAGGAAAATAGGAAGTTCTTTCCAATCAAATGTATTGTTGTGTATCGTCTTATGAATATCTTACAAGTTTCGTCCAAGGCCCATCTTCAGAAGCATATACTAATCAAATGCATAATTATGTCAATGAAAAAGAGAGAAAAATGAATAACATTAATAGGAATCAAAATTTAAATTTATATAAAGTAGTATCTGTTAGGATAAGATCTAAGAAGGTGGATAGTGGGTATAGTTGTACAATGGATTTTTGTTTAGTGAAAAATGTGTTAAGTACTTATATTCAAAACAAAATTTTGCGTGAGTAACTTTGAATCTAGAAAAACATGTAACAAATGGTACAAAAATATTAAATGAATATATGTACCTAAAAATTCAATATTTTATCTGCATATATGTATTTTCAGATATTTCCTATAAATAAACTTTAATTCACTTTACATAATAATATCCTACAGGAATTTTGTTTTTGGATTTTTTTTAACAATGGAAATAATAATAATATGCATACAGGGTATCACACAACGAATGCCAGCGATCCCTATATAGAAAACTGTTCACGCGAAAAGTCTGAAAATTTGAGTGTAAAATAAAACTGTTTTTACAACAAACTTCTCCTAGACCCCTCACCACAAACTGCACTAAACTGGACGTACGTTTCAATAGCAAACCTATCGTCAATAGCAGATGATCGGCATGATAGCTTTGTTATTGAAACGTTTGTGGTGAGGGGTCTAGGCGAAGTTTGCAGTATTATCAGTGCCACAGTTTGAAGTATTTTTGTCACTGTTTTTACAACTTTGCTCACCGCCCCAAAGTGTCTTTTGTTGACGCTATTCGCTCAATATTTATATGTATTCATATTGCGGACGACTCTATTTGATTCGGTAACGAGTGGTGGTACATATATACTTACATACTGCTGTGTACTGATTGAATAAATTGAAATATGCAAAACAAATTTTTACAATGAAAAGAAAATTAAAATTAGCCAGTTCAACGGGTAAGATTTTAAATAACTCAAAAGAACTATTAACCTCAGAGTTACCCTCGCGAATTAAAACTTGAATCTAACCACGAAAAGTAAATTGTGGGTGAATGAAATCAGATTTTCTTAAATACCCGAAAAATTGAAAAGGTTTAAGATAAAAATAAAAGAACAGAATTTTTAACCCAATGACATTAATTAACTTTTAAATTTATTTTTCAAAATGGGTTAAATTACAGCTTGTGCAGAAAAAAAACGTTGAACTGAAGGTTCTGGCATAAAATAAAAACTGCACTTGACTCTAAATTAAAGTAGGACAATGCTATTTCCTATACAAAGCAAAAAAAAACTATTTGTTCAGGAAGATTATCCAAAATCTTTCAATTCCAATCCACGTGGTTTCACAATTAAAATAAACTGAACGTGGATAATTACTAGAAATTTACAGAAAATAAACTATAATGCAAGAACAATGCTACTACTCACCCAAACGAGGTGATAGATAATTAAAAATGAAACAGCAAAAATGAATAACAGAAAATTAACTCTTTAAACTAAAATGAGAGAAAAAATGTAGCTTCCTAAACAAAAAAATAATAATTGATCTTATATCTATAATGTGCACACTTCAATATATTAATAATTATCACAAAAAAATCTTTGATCGACTAAATAAAACAGAATTTAAATTAAATTTCAATATCAAAATGGATTACAAAATGGCAACAAAGATTTAAATATACGTCTACTCACGTCAATAGTCGAACAAGGAAGTCCTCCACAACATTTTACAATTGTTTTTCTTACAAAAATCCCTCTCTCAAAATCCTACAACGCACTCGTATAAACAATACGCCAAGATTCAATAGAATCCGCATTAAATCTACACAAGCAAACAATAGATTTTTAAATGAATGGATTAATTAAAAAAAAAAACAACACTAAATAAATTAAAATGATTCAATAAACTCATTAACTAAATTTATACCAAACAAAATTAAAAATTGTGAAAAATTCTCGATAACTTGAACAACAGCTGTATAGCAAGGTAACCAACCAATAACAAGCAAACTATGCAACACAAAATACACTCAGCGATAAAATGGGTTGTCTAACCACAGCAATACGTATGTATGTGACTAGCTTCATATATATATTAATTTAATTTCTTTTTTCTTTCGCTGTAGCGGCTTAATGTAATAAATTAAAGATTCGTGAATTTTAGTTCGTTCAACCCCGCTTGCACAAAAAGACTGTAGTCATGGCTCTCATAGACAGAGCATTACAACTTACAAACTCATGTTTTAGACCCAATATTGTAAAAGAACTAAAAACTACGTTAAAAGAAAACAGTTATCCGGATTACTTTATTAACAAAATTATTAAAAATAGACTTCCACAGGCAATACAATCGAACAAAATACCATAGACAGATCCACAGCGCGCAACTTTTTGATAAATATGTAGTAATTCCCTATATTCAACAATTGTCAAAAATCGATAAAATTCTAGCTCCGTATCATATATCAGGATTGCTCACAAAAATTTCAATACCTTAAAATGTTGCTACACCAACTTAAAAGACAAAGTGCCAGTAAATAAACAAACACACGTAGTTTATAGCATTCCATGTAATAACTGTAATGGAACATATATCGGACAAACTTCACAACATCTAAACGAACGAATAAAGGAACACAAATATCAGCAAAATATCACAGCATTAAAAGAACACACTTTGAACACAGGCCACACATTTAACTTTAATGAAGTCAAAATTTTAGATAATGGAAGAAATAACAAAGCCAAAAATGTGATTGAATCAATACACATAAAGAAACATAATAACGCTATAAACGACAGATCGGACACTGAAAACCTATCCAAAATATATTACTCCATCCTGTAACTTGTTTCCACACTTCACCTATATCAGCTTTATTAATTTCAACACCCCTATATAATACTTATTAATTTATTTTCCAACACCACTGTATATCCACTTGTCTATTTACCTTAACATTTTAAATCGTTTTGCAACATATAAAAAGTAACCGCCATGGCGGCATTCCTTAGAGTTGATTGATGTTTGATATCAATCTTTTAATATTGCTTTTACTTCAATCCATTTAAATAAAGCTTCTTCTACTTCTTCCAGATTCTACTTGCTAACACCAATCCCTCATGGCAAATCTAAGAAAACGAATACCCGTTCGTCAGTTATCATTGCAATGCGACCGCCCCAAGACGTCCCAAAGAACGCAAGAAGAGCCTAACGAAGCAATACTCAGAAGACCTCACGGATTTTCACCCCATAAAATGCACAGAGAAGGAAGTGGGTATCAGAATCTCTCTCAGCGCTAAAAATCGCACCAAAGACCAAGAACCACCACCAGTTAAGATCGCCTGGTCGGACGACAAAAAATCCCCGAGGGACGAAGTAAAAGATGGAAGTGGAATTCTGATCAAGAAATGTCCGGAAATCAGGAGGATTCAATCGCCAGCCAAGACCAAACTGAATCCCATGGATTCCAAGGATTCGATATTGTATTCGAGAGTGGGACAGACGTTGAAGGATCGGGATACCAATAAGACTAATTTGAATATAATTCTGACGCACACCACGGCGGAACACAAGCAGGAGGATATACTTGCAGATGTTTCTAATACTGACAGGTCGAGTTTGAAGCCTAAGATCATGCTTCCTTTAAAGCCTGAAGTGTTGTACAACGGGTGATAGCGCTGATAATATGAAGAACGTGTTCCAGACTCATATAAGAAGAGCTGTGAGGCAAAAATCTGTTTTTGACGATAGCGTCTATTCCCCGAGCAGAACTGAAGCTAAGAGCACCACGATTGTAGTTCCTGTCATAGACGCTAAAGCAGCTTCACCTTCTAACTTGAAGCCAAAGATTATACTGCGAAAGAATAACGAAGATGATGACGAAAATAACCTTGACATCATCAAACGTCCTTCGCGGCCTTCAACGGCTGCATCGACCAAGAGAGAATTGTTCCAAAAACGGGCCAATTCAGCGTTCAACGCTCAAATCACCAGGAAGGAAGCGCAAAGCGTCGTACGACCCCCTTTAGTGCGCACAGCTTCTGTACCCGTCAAGCCAGAACCCGCAAAACCAAAATTCATCGCCACCAAGAGAAGGGTTAGGACGGCCAAAGCGAAATTTAGATGCGAGAAGGACAGCGATGAAGAATCGTCAGTCGGTTCCTCCGTAGAAGAGGAACATTGCAAAGATGTGTATCCGCCGCTGGGGTCTTGGAGGTGGTAACTATGGTATCGCTAGTGAGTCCGTCTGGTAGCGAGAATGAGGATGAAGACCTAGAGGATGGTGAGCAGAAGGGTCAAGGTGTTAAAGTGCAAGAAACTGTGGTCAATGCTGGGAAGACTGGTGGAAAGTTGGAGGAGCAAGGCGGTGCTGGTAATGCTGAAGTAGAAGAGAAGAGTTTTTCGCTCAGGAAGACTGTCAAATCAGGTATGTGAGAATGGTTGTACTTTAATGTGCCAGTGAATTAGTTCTTTAGGTATCTGATTTTGAGATTTGCTGGGGAATACATATTTCTCTGATTTGATATTGAAAAGCTGACCCATCTCTATTCAGCGCTTTAACAAAGTTTTCCATTAAGCGCAATTTGATGTGCAGTGGTGACAAGAAAATCTTGTTCGAGTCTCCCAATGACATATGTTATAACTTTTTTTTTTACCTAGCTCCAATAATTGTCGAACAAGCCAGTGTTCTCTTTTATAATGAAGTGCCTTTGCTCGAATGGAATTACCAAAGGAATAAATGAATCAGAGAAAGGCTAGGTGATACCAACATGTGGTCAGCTATACAACGTGTGTATAAATTGTCGCAAAAGCTATACGCAGCGACATTCTTCCATCGTTTCTGAATCTAAAATCTAAATGGTAAAATATGGTACTATGCTTCATGCGTCTTCAGGAGCCACTTGAAAGTAACATACATTTGGCAGCACTGTAGTCGCATACTACCGTAATGGTACTTACAATACTTGTCAAAATTGACAGACCAGAATTACAAATGACAAATTGGAACACACACAAATGATACATAGGGAAAAGCAATAAGAAAGCTTTATTAAAACAGAACTAGTAGTTTTGATTTTTCGAACGCATCTCTTGTAATAAATTAGCGACACTATTACCTACGCATATATTCAAATTGATATCCGTCTGTTTGTAAACACATTTGCAATCGACGAGGTATTGTCTGTATTACTTGTTCAAGCCTTTCCGGCGTAATTTCTAATACTGCCGGGTTAATTCGTCCTATAACTTCGTCAGCGTCTTCTGGAGGTGTTGCGTAAACTTTCACCTTTATGAAACCCCAAACAAAAAAGTCTAAAGGATTTAAGTCGGGAGACCTTGCAGGCCATAAGATAGGACCACCGCGACCAATCCACCTGTTAGGGAAGTGTTCATCCAACCACTCTCTCACATTACGAGAAAAATGTGCCGGAGCTCCATCATGCATGTAAAACATGTTATGGCGTATATTCAATGGCATCTCGTCAATAACTTGTTCTAATACATTTAAATACCCGTTGGCATCAAGTCGATTTGGCAGATAGATTGACCCAACGACAGGGTGATTTATATATCCAGCCAACATTAACTGAAAACTTTCTTTGGTGACCGTATTCCCGAAACGCATGAGGATTTTCATCTGCCCAATGGTGAAAATTATGGTATGAGTACACCATCTCTGGTGAACATAGATCGTCGGTCCAAAGAACACTTCTTAAAAGTCGCCATCTTCTTGAATCCTATTTAAGATACTATGACAAAAGTTTAAACGGTGTATGTTATCGTTTTCATAGAGCGGCTGCACCTTCGTTATATGGTATGGATAAAGAAGGTTTTCACGTAGAACCAAATGAACGGTCTTATTACTGCGGATATTGAATGTGGACGCCAACTGTCGAGTACTGACGGAGGATCTTCATGTACTGAGTCTAAAATTTCCTCTCAGTTTTAATGTACGCCGTTGTCTAGGTCGACCAGCGTTGGCATTTCTTTTCTTAAACGAACCATTTCACGTAGACGTTGGTCAGCCGTCGAAATACGTTTCCAGTAGGATGTCTCCGGTTGGAAAACGTAGCGATATTCCTTTCTGCCATGTTAGCATTTCCATTACAAAAACCGTATACCATATACATATCGGCATATTCATTAAGTGTAAAAACCATTGTAAATAAACAAAACAATAATACGAGAACGATAAAAACACTGAAACAGAAAAACTAATCAGGAGAATACGAGTAATCACGAAAAAGAGCAAAGCTTGCATAAAATTGAACACTTCAGATTAATGTCAAAATTTGACAGTAATGGTTTTGATTAAAATGAAATTAGAATACAAAGTCATTGTCCTACAATGTCGCCAAATGTGTTTTCATGAGAGGATGCTTATGAAGAAATGTTGAAACCAGGCTCTAAAATCAAAAAGAAACTGTTTACGAAAAAAACAGGAATAAGAAATCGTCTAAATTCAAAATTGCAGCTATCTATACCGACAAATAACGAACACAAACGCATATTAAGGAACTAAAAAACCGAACTTCAAGAACCTCGTGAAGACTTATGAAGCATAGTACAATATTTTACCATTTAGATTTTCGATTCAGAAACGAACGAAGTACATATGTCGCTACGCGTAGCTTTTGCGACAATTTATACACACGTTATATTAAAATGTATTAAAAATCGTCATTCCTTTGGAATAGAGATGACCAGAGGAATGACACACAGATACAAGTTTGCTGTTTGCTGTTATTATTGCTCAAGCAAACCTACTAGAAGATGGTGAAGTTAAAGTGATGCTTCTCCGGGTTTTCAAGTTGGATGCCAATAGGTTTTTAAGGCCGGCCCTTAGGATTATCTCTTACATACATTTTGAGGATATTGTAGATGTTTTTCCACCTCCTTCAGTTTCCTCTCAAAGGCATTATATTACCTAATATTTTCTTTCACAAAAAATATTCCTGTTTTTGAACAAGGATAGTATGTGTTCTGGTAAACGTTTTTTTGAATAATAAACTAAATTTTATGAAGAAATTTCAATAAATGTTTAGCAAAAAAACTATTTGCGTCATTCCTCTGGTAAAACTTCTTGTAGTTCTTTCAGAGAAAAGGTAAAATTAATAACACAGTTTGATCCTCTCCTATTTAGGTATTACGAGCCTTAACTGGTATCAGCAAACTTATTTACAGTAAAATTAAACATTAAACAAAATGCTTAGAACGTTATCGTTTATCAAGATTTTAAGAAATATGAATAAGTGTTCCCCCCATTTGGGAATCGTTGAACTTCAGAAGTTTATTTCGCCAATCACAAATCACTTTTGTACGTAACCTGGGTTTTAGAAACGGGGCATCGTTAAACTCTTCTTATAAAAAGTGGAGGTCGCGACGTTGCTCGTGAGCTTAGCGTGACTAAGTCCGCCTTTCCATACCAATTAAACCTTCGTAGCAATTAAACGTTAGCGCGTTCGCGCTCCCTGAATCTTAAACAGCAACTTTAGAACGATTTCCGTAGCACTTGGAACGAGCTTCCGCCCGTAGCGTCGCGTCGATTCGGTAAAATACAATATTCTACACGTAAGACTAGCGAGACAAAAATCACTACTGGACATACTACAGGGATATTCCACGTAAGTAGTTACTCAAAGAATAACACATGAATTTGACATTAATCCCATTCAGAGCCAGCTACAATCATTTAAAGATAGCGTCATCAGTTAGTCTGTTAAACAAAAAGTCGCTTATACCATGTTATTCAAAATGATTGTCGTAAGAAAAAAAACTGTTTTCCGGAAAAATTTATCTATACTTATTACCAATTTAATGAGCGAAGTTAGCTACATACAAATTTCATACATTAAATGAATTTTCTTGACATTTAGCGACATTGGCGTGCGTGTTGTAGTATCTTTCGATTATTAATCTTATAATTTTTTTCAAATCGTTTATATTTACATCTAATATCACCAACAATAGTATTTCTGAAATATTAACATTAAATGAAATAGTTTATTACATTTTATAATTTTATAAGCTTATCATACACTTCAGCGCAATGAGCTGTCAAAAGAAAGTTACATTTTCATCCCTATAAAGTTTCTACGGTACAGGAATTATTACCATTAGATCACGATAGGCGATTAGAATATTGTCATTGGTTTAATAACAATTTAAGGGGCAATGCTTGCTAAACAAATCATTTTTCTCGGATGAAGCCTGGTTTTATCTAACAAGCTATATCAATTCACAAAACTATCGTATCTGGTCTGCAGAAATCCACATGAATTTCGAAGAAACGCAATTGCATCCCGTAAAAGTTGAATTTGGTTAGCTATGTCCAGAGCAACGAATAATAGGGCCAATTTTCTTCGAGGAAACTGTAACAGCCCAACGTTACCAACAGATGTTGGAATTGTTTATTGTAGAGTTACAAGAAAATTAGCTTGAAGCAAGTTATTTTCAGCACAATAATGCTCCAGCACATACTGTTCGACAAACCTGCCAATATCTTCAACAGTTTTTTGCTGACAGGTTCGTTAGAGCACAAAGATGCGCCACAGATCGCCTGATCTAACCCCATTAGTTTACTTCATTTTCGGCTATCTAAAAATAGGATCTATAGAAACGCATGCATACCATAGAAGAGCTGAGAGATGCAGTTTTGTCACTTATAATTATACTAATTGTATGTTATATTTAAAGTAATAATAAATTTAGTTAAACACCAGTTAGTACTGAATTGTAAAATCATAATTTAGTAAAGTTAAATTAATTACATTTCATTTTTACAAGCAGAAACACCAATCCATAGTCGTTTATATAATGCGAGTTCAAATATAGGTTACGTTTTCCTTATTTATGACAGATCCGTTTACTTTCTTATGTTCCAACACTGACTTAGTTCAAACCTTCATTACAAACACGCGGCATATACCTACACCCTGTTACTATCTATAGGAGCGGAATTGACAATCATTTTAAATCTCTGTGTATCTCAAAATCTATTAGAGTAGGTATAGGGAATGCTGATATAAAATGATAGGGGATGATATGTACATTTTAAATTTCGAATTAAAATGCAGGGTGTTCTATTAAAAAAAAAAATAAGTTTTCTGCGTTTGAAAATATGTGTTTGTTTCTTAGTTTTGAACAGCCTGTATGTTAGAATGTGAGGTATACGTACCGTTTCTTGCAGCTATATCTACATTTATAACATAGCAAATTTGGAGTCTCTATACACACTGAGAGAAATATCCTTTTCATTTAAAAGGAATTACATTAAACCAAAAGTTTTTGCGTTTTCTATATGGTCAACATGATTTGGTATTTCCTTGAAAAGGAATATAATTTTATATTCAGGCATTTCTTCGAAAATAATATTTATATTTATATAAATATTATATATAATAATATTTATTTTTCGTTGAAACAGTTTATTCTTTTAAGTGAAAGATATTCATAATGATTGATTCAAGTCTTCTTTATTTTGAAAACTATGCAAATTGGTAGAAAACCATAAGCCTGTTGATTCAAGAGAGATTTTTCCTTTTCTTATAACATTTATTCATTTTAGACTTAAGCATAAACAGAACAAAATGCCGTGATCATTTTCAATCGAAATAAAGATGAATTATCTCGAAAAACCTATGCACTAAGGAGGGAGATTTGCCGTTAGAATGTTGTAAATCCTAGAGTAGTATTGGGGGGAGTTGGTCGCAGTGACCACCCATAGCACTCTAGCGTACCATTAAAGAAATCGTTCTTTCAATAGTGATGACTCCTATCAGTTGTTGATCTGGTAAAATATACCAGATTAGTATGTTACGATCGTAGTTTCCAGCCTGTTTTGTGCGAAATATTATCTGTTACTGGAATGAAATAGGTGATCCGCCATCTATGCGACAATTTCCCTACTACACATAAGTATATCTGCTCATCTGCTGTACTATATGGGGAGAAAACTGCTATACAAAAATCAAATGCGATATTTGTTTTTACTTCCATATAAATATTTAGTTAAATTAATAAATACTGGGCTAGCTTCAAATAAATCTACTAACCAAATTATTTGTTTGATTGAATACAGGAATATTTTTAATATTCCTAAATCAAGTAATAATTTAGTAACTGTAACCAAATGCATGAAAACGACAAGATCGTTTTTCCCGTGTATAACAGTTTTAAAACCTTCAAACACTATATACTGCTGTAAAGTTCCTTGGCTTATAAGTAAATTAGTATTAATTGAAAAGATTCCAATTATCTCTGAAATTTCTTTAACCTCGCGCAAAAAATGTTCACTTTTGTTCATTATTGTTTGTGTATTTGAGACTTGTGCACGTGGGAACATGAATAAAACTAAAATACTTCCGCGTAAAAAAGTACTCAGCTTGAATACAGGTGCTTGCATTTTCAATTAAAAGGCAAAAGTTTTAAACCAATGTATACATTGCGTGTCCACGCAAATAAACCAAAACGTCCGCTTTTTTATTTGAAATATAGTTTATAATTCAATAATACTTAAGAGAAACTAAAATATGTTGTTAAATATATAGATAATGATAATAATAATAATAATATAATATGTAATGTGTATTGTCTTACTTAAATAGAAGTTATAATGACATTATAAAATATTAATCAAAACTAAGGTACATTCCATTTAATTACGGTTACTTTTTTCGTCGAAAAGCATGTACTTAAGAAGAAAATAGTCTTCCGGACAAACAGCATGCTACTTTCAATTAAACTTCTAACAGCACTACAATCTGAAACCGCAAATTATTTATGAGATGTGTGAAATGATTCGATTTGATTTTTGAACAAATTCAAAAATAACACAATAACTTTTTAAAATTACTTTATTTGATATTTCGTGATGCAAAAATCTATAATCATGCAGACTATATATTTCTAAATTAATTAAACATTAAATATTCATTGTAATTTATTTTCGTATTTTATATGCAATATTAATAATTATTTAAATAATTAAAGCAACCATTACAGACGCTGTTTTAATTATCTTAAATTAGCAACTTTCCGTCGTAAATAATCTGAGTTATTTCATTCTTTATTTATTGTAAATCTCAATATTTTGACGTCCTAAAATGCGATAACTATTATAATTTATAATCTATGCCAAAAAGGTCATTTTAGAATTTGGTATTAACTCTCCAAATATATTTACCTTCAAATGCTATTCCTAAGGATTTGAACGTATTTATGGTACACTATATGAGGCACTGCAGGAACACCTTGGACTACAAAATCGCATCAACTGTACTCAATCGCCCACCTTACGCCTATTTAAATCGTCATGCTTCTGTAGATAAGAAATATTTCTCTAATCTTTACATAAAAGGTTCACTGTAGCTGATAAAATCTACCTAATACAGGGTATGTCGGACTGCAGGTGTATCCTTTATTCTTGTAATTACATATCAGGGAAATATTTAAAGAATTTAGGATCAAATCAAATTCATATTTTTAAATAAATTGAAATCGTATCCCAAATAACCAAATTTAAATTTCCCGCAATTAATTTCACTAACTTCAACTAACGTTGAAATGAGAAGTTTCTAAAAGTGAAATAAATGTTTTTTCGAAAAATAAAAATTAGTAAAATGAAAACAAAACGCCCAACAAAAGTAACTATAAAAAGCAGCAAATAAGCAGTACTACACAGTTACTTCAAAGGTGCTTCGTATGTACACAGAGATTCAAAATGATTGTCAATTCCGCTCCTATAGATAGTAACAGGGTGTAGGTATATGCCGTGTGTTTGTAATGAAGGTTTGAACTAAGTCAGTGTTGGAACATAAGAAAGTAAACGGATCTGTCATAAATAAGGAAAACGTAACCTATATTTGAACTCGCTTTATATAAACGACTATGTATTGGTGTTTCTGCTTGTAAAAATGAAATGTAATTAATTTAACTTTACTAAATTATGATTTTATAATTCAGTACTAACTGGTGTTTAACTAAATTTATTTATTACTTTAAATTATAACATACAATTAGTATAATTATTAAGTGACAAAACAGCATCTCTTAGTTCTTCTATGGTATGCATGCGGTTTCTATAGATCCTATTTTTTAGATAGTCGAACATGAAGTAATCTAATGGGTTAGATCAGGCGATCTTGGTGGCATTTTGTGCTCTAACGAACCTGTCAGCAAAAAAACTGTTGAAGAATTTGGTAGGTTTGTCGAGCAGTATGTGCTGGAGCATTATCTGCTGAAATAACCTGCTTCAAGCTCATTTTCTTGTAACTCTGCAATAACAATTCCAACATCTGTTGGTAACGTTGGCTGTTACAGTTTCCTCGAAGAAAATTGGCCCTATTATTCGTTGCCTGGACATAGCTAACCAAACTCAACTTTTACGGGATGCAATTGCGTTTCTCGAAATTCGTGTGGATTTTCTGCAGACCAGATACAATAGTTTTGTAAAATCATATAGTCTGTTAGATAAACCACAGGCTTATCCGAGAAAAATGATTTGTTTAGCAAGTCATCGTCCCTTAAATTGTTATTAAACCAATAACAATATTCCAATCGCCTATCGTGATCTAGTGGTAATAATTCCTGTACCGTAGAAACTTTATAATGATGAAAATGTAATTTTCTTTTGACAGCTCATTGCGCTGAAGTGTATGATAAGCCTATAAAATTCTAAAATGTAATAAACTATTTCACTTAATGTTAATATTGATTTTTTACCTGTTTGTTGAGCTATTACCACAGATAAATTCCCTTATTTTCTTACAGTATTCAGAAATACTATTGTTAGTGATATTAGATGTAAATATAAACGATTTGAAAAAAATTATAAGATAAATAATCGAAAGATACTACAACACGCACACCAATGTCGCTAAATGTCAAGAAAATTCATTTAATGTATGAAATTTGTATGTAGCTAACTTCGCTCATTAAATTGGTAATAAGTATAGATAAATTTTTCAGGAAAACAGTTTTTTTCTTACGACAATCATTTTGAATCACATGGTATTTTAGACCAAGCCCCTAAAAGTTTCCCAGCGTCAGCTTCCACAAAACTAACATCTGGAACCCTTTTAGGAACAATTTCATTAAGTTTAATTTTATTTTAACCCTGTATAATTCAATGAAATAATCAAGAGTTACTTGGCGCAAGCTTTCAAGCATATGTGACACGCCCACTTTATACTTCTGTAAAATCCCTACTTATGGCTACGACATCTCAATATCATAAAACGTTCACAAACATTGAATTGATACTATTCATTTCGTGTTATCAATTCCGAGAAACAATAAATACTTAATATCACGTTACCTATATGTAAAATCATAATATATATTTATCAGTTAAATCGTTTTTTTTTACGATAATATTAGAGGTAAAGTAAAAAATATATGTATTTGTCGAGTGATAACGTTCGTGTTCTGCAATTTCCTTTTTTTTTTTTATTTCATAGCGAAGCTAAAAAGAGAACTATTCGGCTTCTAAGGGTGGATATATAATGACAGCTACATGACATCACGGCCAATTAAGTGCTCGTCTACTTCGCGAGAATGCCGACAGAGTTATGTGGCAGCTAATTTGCGTAGGATGAGATAGGCGTGGTTTACGGTAAGAAGCAAAAAAAAAGAAAAAGTGAAGAGATGAAAATATATGCTCATTTAAATTCAAGCTCAAATAAATATGTATATACAGTAAGATACAATAAAACTGTCCTGATCCTACTCCACTTTCCACGAAGATTATATCAATACTTACATCTATTGTTTCGAATGAAGTTAGTTAATAACACACAATAACGTGCGGTCATTCTGCGGTTTTTATCTAATTGTGCGTATGCAACTTAATATACACTAATGTCAATCCGGAGAACAAGTGTAGTGCACCAAAATTGCATCTAAGGTATGAGTCATTCAACTAACTCCCGCGTAAAAATAACGTGATAAACAATTTTCAAAACAGTATATTTCTGATAACTAGAGACCGGATTATATGCAAAGTGCATATATTTTATTTTTTGCATATCTTTAATTATAGTCTATATGTAGACGTATTACACTAATTGAAGTTAATTAGCGCTAATTAGTGATTGCATATATTGCATATTTAGGCATTTATATGCATATTTTTACAAAAGTTGCATATATTGCATATTTAAGCTTTTTCTTATCCTTTCTATTAGTAAAAATTCCTAGTAATTCCTAATGTAGATCGACAACCGACAGTTCTCAGAACGATAAATCTTTTACATTGGTTTCTCTAATACCTTTTTCCAAGAACAGCACGTGTTTAATTTCGCCTAGCAGAAGGGATGTGGTAAATACGTTTTATTATTATTAATTCCCAAATAAACTATTCATTCATTGAATATCTTTGAGCGAAACAGCATGTAATTGTGTTACGTTTTTAAATACTTTGCGTACATACAATGAGTATAACGAACAAAATTTCTTTATGGATTAAGCCATATCCTGAACTGGTAAAGCATGGCGACAAAATATTTTGTCGAGCCTGCAGTAAACTGGTAAGTTTAATTTTACTAAAAGCTTTAAAATTGTTTTTAAATTCTTTAACTTTTGATATAAAATGACAATTGTTGTTGTAGGTGTCTTCTGAGAGAAAATACCTGATTGATCAACATGCTAAAACTCCATCACATATTGGAAAATGTAAAAAACTAAAGCGATCCGCATGTGTGCAGCAAATCTATACGTCAATGTGTAACATCAACTTCACGAAACTCAGAACAGGAAGAATATAATACGAATCTGTGTAACGCATTAATTTCGTCTAACATACCATTAGCAAGATTAAACAATATTAATTTGAAATCATTTCTGCAAAAATATTGCAAACATAATATACCTGACGAAAGTACCTTACGACAAAATTATGTCACATCTTGTTACCAGCAAACAATAGCAGAAATTCAACAATTGGTAAGGAATAATTTTATTTACATCATGATAGATGAAAGTACGGATAAGTGTGGCCGTTATATTGCCCATTTATTAATAGAAATTCTTCATGAAGATATTGTAGGTAAATCATATTTAATTTATTGTAAACAACTTCAAAAAACAAATAATGTGACAATTGCCCAATTCGTTCAAGAAGGTTTATCAAATTTCTTTTTACCTGGAAGTATACCTTGTGAAAAATTTTTACTAATGTTGTCCGACGCTGCACCATACATGATAAAAGCCGCGCAAAATTTAAAAAAAGATTATAGTAACATTATTCATACCACTTGTTTAGCTCATGGGTTCAATCGTGTAGCCGAAGACATTAGGAATCAATTCCCTTTGATTAATGATTTAATTAGCAATGTCAAAAAAGTATTTTTAAAAGTACCTTTACGAATCCAATTTTATAAGGAGCGACTTCCCGGTGTTAAGTTGCCTCCTGAACCGATTATTACGAGATGGGATACATGGTTAGAGGCTGCAATTTTTTTCGCCGATAATTTTGAAGGAATAAAAAATGTAATTCTTGAAATCACTGCTGACTGCATTGTTCTAGAAAACTGTAAAAAGGTAGTAACATCAACAGAATTGCTACAAAACCTTTTGTAAATTAAGTCAAATTATAGCTTTATTTCAAGTTCCATTCGTAAACTAGAAACGCAAGGGATGTCGCTCTCGGAATCAGTCGAAATAGTAGACGAATTTGATATGCTATGTAAGAAGGTTAACGGTACAATAGGTAATTCTATATACGATAAATTTAAAAAAGTGATAAATAAAAATGCGGGGTATTTGAAATTGAAGAAAGTTAAGAAAATTTTGGAAGGTGAAACAGTAAACGATTTCGACTTTAATTTTAGTTTAGAATGTATTGCAAAGTTAAAAATGCACCAAACTACATCTGTGGATGTTGAAAGAAGCTTTTCTATTTCGAAACATATGTATTCTGATAGAAGACAAAACTTTCTTTTACGCAATTTTGAAAAACATTTAATTATAAATTGTTTTAGAAATATGTTGTGAAATTTTGTGCAATAAAGTTAATGTTTAAATTTCAGCTCTTATTTATTTTATGTAAAAATTTTGCATATTGTCGCAATTTTTTTGCATATATGCCCCAGGTTTATGCATATTTTCTCAAAAATCGATGCATATATATGTGCATATATTTTAGTTTTTCTTTGCATATAATCCGGTGTCTACTGATAACAAATACAACCAGGTTTAATTAAAAGTATAGAAGTTTTAAACAATATATATTATAAAAATACACATTTATGTCATATCTTAACTTATATCAGACATTCTTCATAATTTATACGAGGTATCGAATGGCCAATAATGGATGGATGCTTTTCATAGCCATACGCTTTACAACAAAAATATGTATAATATAAATTAAGAAATTGGGAAACATTGTTTCTTTACCTGTACTGCTTACACGCTGTGTTCAAAGTGAGAACCACCATTATTTATGCAAGCATCTACCCTCTTCTTCATGTTTTCAGAAACATTTATTAATTGCTCGTTTGTAATATTCTCCATATCATTTCTTATTGCTTCTTTCAATTTATCCATATTATGTAAGCGGTTCCGATAAATTTTATTTTTTAGATGACCAAATAAAAACAAGTCACGCGGTGTAAGATTGGGTGATCTAGATGGCCAACGTTCAAAGCCAATAATAACTCTGTTATCAAAATACTCTCTTGTTGTTCTTCTTGCTGTATGAGCAGTGGCATTGTCATTTTGAAAATAGCCTAGCTGTAATTCATCATCAAATAATTGTTCCACAAATTCATGTAATATAAGTCTATATTTGGCTGCTGTTGTTGTATCCTCAAAGAATATCGGTCCTATTATACGTCCCCTGGACATTGCATTGTTTTTTTTTAAAAAAAAAGCTATATTTTGTTTTTCACTTCCATCATTTTGCAGGACGCTTGTTAATATGAAAGACTTTGTTTTTATATAGAATCATATTTAAAATACTGCCACTTATAACACCTCCAACCAAATCCACACAAGAAACGATATTTTAATCGTGCTTCTTTTCCAGTGTCTTTTCAGCAGTCCAGCATCCATGCCGTCCGAAGTTTCTCAGCCAGTTTTCCAGGAAGAAGGAGCTCCATGGCGGCAGGTCTCTATCATACCAACAACGTCCCTTGCCAAATGCAGAAGATACAAGAGAAACGAGCCCCTGTAGGTGTTTTGGAAGATGAAGGGAACGTTGCCAAGAGGAGACTTGTAAAGACCAAAAGCGCTCCAACAGAAAAGAGGTAAGTATAACAAGGTAAACCTCAAAATCCCTCGAAGGGCAAATTGAGAAATGCGGGCTTCGTATTATAATACGTTGCACTAACTTGTGTAGTTTCGTTTAGTTTACTCCGTCAACCACGCGATTTTTTATCAATGGAAACGAAACACTGTGAATATTGCGATATGGCGTGGAATTACTGCATTTTTTGGGGTTATAGACGATCGATGGACCATTCAGATAAACAGTGTGTGGGTATCAGCCCCACTGCCGCCAATTTGAGGAAAGTACACAATTTTTGAGTAATCAAATCAAACTTCATCATCACACTAAAATCCAGAAGTTCCATGCAGATTGATCTGACTTTTAAAATGTTTGTGAGGTACAACCGCTATTAACAATTCCATGAAAACATGTTAATTTCGAATAAACTAAACATTGCAACGTTGGCAGCAAGTCCATTAACATCTGTTTGAGCAAAAACACGTATCATATCGCTATTTGAAAAATAATTATGCCGTGGCATTCTTTATTACTACTTATTCTTGTACAAATAAGGTAGAAAAAAGATAAGGCTACTTGCTCAGCACTTTTTGATACATGATTCACAAGCTAAAAATAATTATATCTGTCAGATGGATAAGCCAACATTGTATTTTAAGAATTAAAAATTACGATAGTAGCACGAAATGCCACTGAAAATATCTCGAAAACAGATCAAGATATCAAAATTAAACAAGTATGTATTTTTTCATGTAAAAAAAGGTTGCCCTTTCAAATTTTCTATTCGGTTTAAGTGATTCTGCATACGCAAAAAAGATAAGCTTCAATTTATCTATTCAGCAGGGCGTAACTAGCGCCCTCTATGACCAATGGTAAAAGTGATGACAAATCCCTATTCAACATGCTGAAAAACGTAATAATACCAATGTGATTCAAAATGATTGTCGTAAGAAAAAAAACTGTTTTCCGGAAAAATTTATCTATACTTATTACCAATTTAATGAGCGAAGTTAGCTACATACAAATTTCATACATTAAATGAATTTTCTTGACATTTAGCGACATTGGCGTGCGTGTTGTAGTATCTTTCGATTATTTATCTCATAATTTTTTTCAAATCGTTTATATTTACATCTAATATCACTAACAATAGTATTTCTGAATACTGTAAGAAAATAATGGAATTTACCTGTGGTAATTAGGTAAAGAATCAATATTAACATTAAGTGAAATAGTTTATTACATTTTATAATTTTATAGGCTTATCATACACTTCAGCGCAATGAGCTGTCAAAAGAAAGTAACATTTTCATCCCTATAAAGTTTCTACGGTACAGGAATTATTACCGTTAGATCACGATAGGCGATTGGAATATTGTCATTGGTTTAACAACAATTTAAGGGACGATGACTTGCTAAACAAATCATTTTTCTCGGATGACGCCTGGTTTTATCTAACAGATTATATCAATTTACAAAACTATTGTATCTGGTCTGCAGAAAATCCACACGAATTTTGAGAAACGCAATTGCATCCCATAAAAGTTGGAGTTTGGTTAGCTATGTCCAGGCAACGAATAATAGGACCAATTTTCTTCGAGGAAACTGTAACAGCCCAACGTTACCAACAGATGTTGGAATTGTTTATTGCAGAGCTACAAGAAAATGAGATTGAAGCAGGTTATTTTCAGCACGATAATGCTCCAGCACATACTGCTCGACAAACCTGCCAATATCTTCAACAGTTTTTTGCTGACAGGTTCGTTAGAGCACAAAGATGGTCACCAAGATCGCCTGATCTAACCTCATTAGATTACTTCATGTTCGGCTATCTAAAAAATAGGATCTATAGAAACCGCATGCATAGCATAGAAGAACTGAGAGATGCAGTTTTGTCACTTAATAATTATAGGTACTAATTGTATGTTATAATTTAAAGTAATAAATAAATTTAGTTAAACACCAGTTAGTACTGAATTGTAAAATCATAATTTAGTAAAGTTAAATCAATTACATTTCATTTTTACAAGCAGAAACACCAATCCATAGTCGTTTACATAATGCGAGTTCAAATATAGGTTACCTTTTCTTTATTTATGACAGATCCGTTTACTTTCTTGTGTTCCAACACTGACTTAGTTCAAACCTTCATTACAAATACGCGGCATATACCTACACCCTGTTACTATCTATAGGAGCGGAATTGACAATCATTTTGAATCTCTGTGTATATGTCGTTCCGTGCATATTGTAACACCCTGTATATAAATAGCTATATCAACCGAAAGGGCCACATAAACGCTGTAAGTCCTCTATTAAAACTTTTTTTTCCATCTCTCACCGTTTAAAAGTTATTTTGAACAAACGACATTTGGAGCGGATTTCAAAGTCAAATTGCATCCTCTAAAGTTGAAGTAACGCAGCAACAGAAAGTGTCTTTGAGTAGCACTCCATGGGGTCTACCAACTGGTGAAGTTTCATTAGAATCTGCGAGATTCTCTTGTTAGCACTAAAACTACTTTTTTTTTTTTTTTTATTTGTCTAATTTTGTTGTAAGTTTATCATTTATTTTATATTTATTTTGACCATTGTAAATTATACAAAGTTTATAGATCGACTATATTTTCTGTAATATTTATTACAAATATATTTATTTATTATTATTATCACTAAAGAGAAGACAGGTCTGTTATGAAATATAATTTAGTAAATATTTTTTACTAAAATATTTCTTTTTTTTTTTAAGTTCCCGTTCGTGCTTAATAATAAGAATGGAAAAAATAAAAGGGTAAATCCAACTTCCTTTCATTAGTCATCCCGTATTTTGTAGAAAATTCCAATAACATTAACAATGCTACTATAAAAAATTATTACTTTTCGATATGGCCTTTATTGAAATATGTAAAGCAGTTGAAAAATGTTCAAAATGCGACCTTGGCATTGCAAGTATTTAAACGGGCATTATAGTTAAAATGTTATTTTAAAAACAGAGCAGAAATCGTTGTTCGGAAGACGGCACGCAATGGAAAGGGTTCCCCTACTTATGTATGTGAGTAATTCTCTACCGCAGAAACTACATTCGTAACATCACAAACAGAATATGCGAGTCTAGATTGGTAATAATGGGTCTGTTAAGCTCTCGTATTATAGTGCTTCCCACATTTTATTTTTAATTGTAATTAATTATACTATGAGATTTAAAATGATTGTCGTAAGAAAAAAACTATTTTCCGGAAAAATTTATCTATACTTATTACCAATTTAATGAGCGAAGTTAGCTACATACAAATTTCATACATTAAATGAATTTTCTTGACATTTAGCGACATTGGCGGTTCGTGTTGTAGTATCTTTCGATTATTTATCTTATAATTTTTTTTCAAACCGTTTATATTTACATCTAATGTCACCAACAATAGTATTTCTGAATACTGTAAGAAAATAAGGAATTTTATCTTGTGGTAATTAGCTCAACAAACAGGTGAAAAATCAATATTAACATTAAGTGAAATAGTTTATTACATTTATAATTTTATAGGGCTTATCATACACTTCAGCGCAATGAGTTTCAAAAGAAAGTTACATTTTCAGCCTATAAAGTTTCTACGGTACAGGAATTATTACCGTTAGATCACGATAGGCGATTGGAATATTGTCATTGGTTTAATAACAATTTAAGGGACGATGACTTGCTAAACAAATCATTTTTTCGGAGAAGCCTGGTTTTATCTAATAGACTATATCAATTTACAAAACTATTGTATCTGGTCTGCAGAAAATCCACACGAATTGCGAGAAACGCAATTGCATCCCATAAAAGTTGGAGTTTAGCTATGTCCAGGCAACGAATAATAGGGCCAATTTTCTTCGAGAAAACTGTAATAGCCCAACGTTACCAACAGATGTTGGAATTGTTTATTGCAGAGTTACAAGAAAATGAGCTTGAAGCAAGTTATTTTCAGCACGATTATGCTCCAGCAAATACTGCTCGACAAACCTGCCAATATCTTCAACAGTTTTTTTGCTGACAGGGTCGTTAGAGCACAAAGATGGCCACCAAGATCGCCTGATCTAACCCCATTAGATTACTTCATGTTTGGCTATCTAAAAAATAGGATCTATAGCAACCGCATGCATACCATAGAAGAACTGAGAGATGCAGTTTTGTCACTTTATAATTATACTAATTGTATGTTATAATTTAAAGTAATAAATAAATTTAGTTAAACACCAGTTAGTACTGAATTGTAAAATCATAATTTAGTAAAGTTAAATTAATTACATTTCATTTTTACAAGCAGAAACACCAATCCATAGTCGTTTATATAATGCGAGTTCAAATATAGGTTACGTTTTCCTTATTTATGACAGATCCGTTTACTTTCTTATTTCCAACACTGACTTAGTTCAAACCTTCATTACAAACACTCGGCATATACCTACACCCTGTTACTATCTATAGAAGCGGAATTGACAATCATTTTGAATCTCTGTGTACTTGCAAGTCGATCAAAGTTCGGTCGAATTCATTCGAATTTAGCGCCTAATTTGTCTTAAATCAACTCAACTAAATTCGGGAATTGAAATCGGGGAAATATGTTCTTTCCGTTAATGTATACATACATACATATATAAATCAGCAAATCAATAAGTTTCATTTGAAATTACCGCCATATTCATTGTAAGTACATATATCAAAAATTAAGTGATTGTGTTTTCCAAACGATCTTTTTTTCCAATTGGCATGGGAAATTGACAATACACACAAAAGGTTAGGAATGGAGTTCAAACTGGTTTAAATATTTGACGGTTTTTTTTTTCAAATCTGGCGGAATTTCAAGCGCCATCTAGCGGATTAAATTTTTATATATTGACAACACTGATTGAAAATAACATAATTGTTCTGTCAACTTGTCAAGTGCGGAAATGTTCGGAGTTTGTGTTCACGTCGCTTATGTAGTATAGTTGAACTTTTTGCACTAAGAAGTTTTTTTTTTAGTTTTAACTATAAGTCTGTTCGCGTCGCATGAACTATTTGCACCTTTAAGCACTTTTGCACACAAAAGTTCTAAAAAGTGCATAAAGGTGCAAATAGTTCATGCGACGCGAACAAACTATATATCTGATTGAACTTAAGTACACCCGAGTTCATGCGACGCGAACAAACCTCAATTTACGTAATGTAAATACAGTATGTACACCCTCCGTAAAATCTTTGTGTGGTTATGTTTGTTAGTTTCAATGTGGTTTCAGTTTATAAGAAGACATACGTCAAGCAAATATACTGCTGTTATTAAACACTGTAAGTCAAAATTGATCACATAAAAATATTTGAAAACAATGTACGCATATTTCCTGCATGTTTCTACTCCCTTTTCCTGTTAAATAGTCTGCTATAAGGAATAATGCGTTCGCTAGAAATCGAGATACCATTATATCGTTAATTATCTACGTTCACACATCTGTTTTAGGGCGCGAAAAATCACGTGTATTAGGTACCATTTCACGAACGGAACCTTTTTAACACGAATTCATGTCTCTACATAACGTTAGCGTGCTTTAGCGAAACCATTTATCGAGATCATACGATTTACAGTTAGTGTGTATGGGCCACGAAATTTATATTTGTGAAGGAAGCTATTCGAATAGCAACAATTTTACAATAGCCTGTGTGTGGCCGAAGATTTATTTATAGCGATGTCTTTTGTATATTTCGCAATCGAAAATCTTAATTTTATAAGTTATAATATTGTACCTGTACCTTATCTATAATAACAACGGTGTTATCACAGTGTTATTTACGCTTTTGTAAAAAAAAAGCCCTTTCTAAAAAAATGTCAGTTAAGGCGGCATAGTTTGTATATACATTTGTCTCAGATATTCATAACTTAAATATCATACATATATAAAATTATCTTATTTTTCTTTGTAGAATTTAAAAATGGAATAATATATAGAGCGTTCCATTTAAAATAACGAAGTAAATACCATGTGATTCAAAATGATTGTCGTAAGAAAAAAACTGTTTTCCGGAAAAATTTATCTATACTTATTACCAATTTAATGAGCGAAGTTAGCTACATACAAATTTCATACATTAAATGAATTTTCTTGACATTTAGCGACATTGGCGTTCGTGTTGTAGTATCTTTCGATTATTTATCTTATACTTTTTTTTCAAATCGTTTATATTTACATCTAATATCACCAACAAAAGTATTTCTGAATACTGTAAGAAAATAAGTGAATTTATCTGTGGTAATTAGCTCAACAAACAGGTAAAAAATCAATATTAACATTAAGTGAAATAGTTTATTATTTTATAATTTTATAGGCTTATCATACACTTCAGCGCAACGAGCTGTCAAAAGAAAGTTACATTTTCATCCCTATAAAGTTTCTACGGTACAAGAATTATTACCATTAGATCACGATAGGCGATTGGAATATTGTCATTGGTTTAATAACAATTTAAGGGACGATGACTTACTAAACAAATCATTTTTCTCGCATGAAGCCTGGTTTATCTAACAGGCTTATATCAATTCACAAAACTATTGTATCTGGTCTGCAGAAAATCCACACGAATTTCGAGAAACGCAATTGCATCCCATAAAAGTTGGAGTTTGGTTAGCTATGTCCAGGCAACGAATAATAGAGCCAATTTTCTTCGAGGAAATTGTAACAGCCCAATGTTACCAACAGATGTTGGAATTGTTTATTGCAGAGTTACAAGAAAATGAGCTTGAAGCAGGTTATTTCAGCACGATAATGCTCCACACATACTGCTCGACAAACCTGCCAATATCTTCAACAGTTTTTTTGCTGACAGGGTTGTTAGAGCACCAAAGATGGCCACCAAGATCGCCTGATCTAACCCCATTAGATTACTTCATTGTTCGGCTATCTAAAAAATAGATCTATAGAAACCGCATGCATACCATAGAAGAACTGAGAGATGCAGTTTGTCACTTAATAATTTATACTAATTGTATGTTATAATTTAAAGTAATAAATAAATTTAGTTAAACATCAGTTAGTACTGAATTCTAAAATCATAATTTAGTAAAGTTAAATTAATTACATTTCATTTTTACAAGCAGAAACACCAATCCATAGTCGTTTATATAATTGCGAGTTCAAATATAGGTTACGTTTTCCTTATTTATGACAGATCGTTTACTTTCTTGTGTTCCAACACTGACTTAGTTCAAGCTTTCATTACAAACACGCGGCATATACCTACACCCTGTTACTATCTATAGGAGCGGAATTGACAATCATTTTGAATCTCTGTGTATGTGTTTTCCTACATTTGGAACAGCATGTATAGTTAAATATACTTTTAAGTTATGCAGCATTAAATTCTGTAAAACTTTTGTATAAGAGACTTTTTCCTAAAATCGACGGGACACCCCGTATTCGTTTTGGAATCTATGAATTTCTAATGCTATGACTGTGCCCTTTTTTACTCCAATTTATAACATTTTCATGAAATAAAATAACATCAAAAATGATTCTATGATTCAAACATATTTTTAAAATGTTTTGATTAGTAACAGTCAATCGATTGATGGAATTTTTTCAAGATAACCAATACTGGAATCTGGAATCATAATACGTACAATTTTATTATAAAACTCTCATCCTTTTATAGTACACAGAAACGAATAACACCCATATTTTATTTTTAAATTTGGCAAGCCCCAATCTCTTTTAGCATCTAAAGTGCACGTATAACCTCGTACCTTTCAATAATTCGTGCCTAACACGTTATTTCATTTAGTGGAGACCGCGGCTGTCACGTGATTTCGGATTTATTTGTAAATATTGCCGCTACTGAACGTATATATTCGAGTCGTTTGGAACCTTTTCGAAACTAGGTAAATAGGACAGAACTATTATATGTATACATAAGTGTGGGGAACCTGGGTTTTCGGTTGTCTTCTTCATGCACTCTATACATATCAACAACCATCGATTTAATTGATGTGGTATATTTTCGAAGTAAAGGCGGTATTAAAAAAAAATGAAGATAAATAGTTAATTAAATTATTTCTTCTGTAGACGACCACACAGAATTAGTCGATTAGATTTTAAGAGACTGTTTTGGAGTAATAAATAATATCAGCTTAATTTCCTTAACCACGCTTATACAGGGCGTAACAGCGGTAACACCGTGGTCTCTGGTAGTTAAATGGCAACGGTTTTTGAAATGTTTCATATTGGGATATACAGAAATTCAAAATGATTGTCAATTCCGCTCCTAAAGATATTAACACGGTGTAGTATATGCCGCGTGTTTGTAATGAAGGTTTGAACTAAGTCAGTGTTGGAACACAAGAAAGTAAACGGATCTGTCATAAATAAGGAAAACGTAACCTATATTTGAACTCGTGTTTCAGCTTGTAAAAATGAAATGTAATTAATTTAACTTTACTAAATTATGATTTTACAATTCAGTACTAACTGGTGTTTAACTAAATTTATTTATTACTTTAAATTATAACATACAATTAGTATAATTATTAAGTGACAAAACTGCATCTCTCAGTTCTTCTATGGTATGCATGCGGTTTCTATAGATCCTATTTTTTAGATAGCCGAACATGAAGTAATCTAATGGGGTTAGATCAGGCGATCTTGGTGGCCATCTTTGTGCTCTAACGAACCTGTCAGCAAAAAACTGTTGAAGATATTGGCAGGTTTGTCGAGCTGTATGTGCTGGAGCATTATCGTGCTTAAAATAACCTGCTTCAAGCTCATTTTCTTGTAACTCTGCAATAAACAATTCCAACATCTGTTGGTAACGTTGGGCTGTTACATTTTCCTCGAAGAAAATTGGCCCTATTATTCGTTGCCTGGACATAGCTAACCAAACTCCAACTTTTACGGGATGCAATTGCGTTTCTCGAAATTCGTGTGGATTTCCTGCAGACCAGATACAATAGTTTTATAAATTGATATAGTCTGTTAGATAAAACCAGGCTTCATCTGAGAAAAATGATTTGTTTAGCAAGTCATCGTCCCTTAAATTGCTATTAAACCAATTACAATATTCCAATCGCCTATCGTAATCTAATGGTAATAATTCCTGTACCGTAGAAACTTTATAGGGATGAAAATGTAACTTTCTTTTGGCAGCTCATTACGCTGAAGTGTATGATAAGCCTATAAAATTATAAAATGTAATAAACTATTTCACTTAATGTTAATATTGATTTTTTATCTGTTCGTTGAGCTATTACCACAGATAAATTCCCTTATTTTCTTACAGTATTCAGAAATACTATTGTTGGTGATATTAGATGTAAATATAAACGATTTGAAAAAAATTATAAGAAAAATAATGGAAACATACTACAACACGCACGTGTGAAATTACAATACACATGTATGAAATTTGTATGTAGCTAACTTCCGCTCATTAAATTGGTAATAAGCATAGATAAATTTTTCCGGAAAACAATTTTTTTCTTACGACAATCATTTTGAATCACATGGTACATGTACTTATTAATAATTACATTAATTACTAGTATTTCAAATATTATTACAGCAAAAGCAAAAACAAAGGATATCGTATTATAAATTTTAATACAATGATAAAATTACATTGTTTACAAACTAAACTGTATCAACTTCTATAATAGATAAATTTAAATTTCCCGCAATAATTTTCACTAACTTCAACGATAAAGCATGAAGTTTTATCTACGATTTTACACTGTTGAAAATTTTAACACTTTTTGACTAATTTAATAGTCAGGAGAGGTCCACACTCTTTTCGTGTTATTTTGTCGAGAACTATAGAAGTTTAAATTTGACGAGCAAAGATAGTCAAGTATTGTCTATTGCTAAGGGGTTATTTTGTCCAACTGACACGTGGAATTATAAAATACTTCTAGTCACATTTTATTTGATCTAGACTAGACAAATTTACTAGCTGTTTAACCTAAATGAATGCGATCTATTGGTGTTTTAACACCATTTTCTAAACACAACGTCTTTTTAATATGCAACTCCTATTTCTTACTCCTATAATATTCTCTCTTTAAGACGTTTTCTCAATTATAAATATGCAAAATCACTCATTCACAAGTTTTGGTTTCAACTAAACGTACCAATTTTAAAATGATTTTTTGAGAACCATTATAAAATTAAGTGAATGTTTATGCTATTTGATTCAAGTCTAAACTAATTGCGTAAATAGATGTTTCCCAATACATCTTTAAGATGTTGAAATTTTTTATGCCACCGGAATTAACGTTTAATAACACGAGGTTACACTTTGCAAGTCAGTCACATTTGGTGGTTTGTTTGGATATGTTAATACGGAGAGTCAAACACGAAAACAGATACACGTGTAATGCAGGTGGTGCGTATAATGCAATACTGTATTAGAATAGGTGGGTTTCTATATTTCTATCCGAGGGAAAAATTCTGATTGGTTGACGCTTCTGAATGTCTAGAAAAATAGTCAATCCTCATATCTGAACAAAGAATTCACACGAAATTCTAGTCATTTCTGTTCTATTAAATACGCGTAGTCAACTCGTCTGGCAAAGTTTGGAAAAATCAACACTAAATATTTGACTAGCGCAAAATTAACGCCAACACCGTAATATGTTCAACAGTGTACATTATAAATTTTTAACTGCTTCTGGTTGAAGTTACCTAAAATAATTAATGCGATCAATTTAAATTCGTCTATTAGGGATATCAATTCTGAACATTAATTCATTAAATTCGATCACGAAATTTAAATTAAAACAAAATTAAATGTCGATTGAATGATTGAAAAATAGGCCGGCCGTCAAATTAACAATAAATTTTATAAATCGCTCCCGCATTGTCGGCGCTAAAAATATGTGATGTGATTAATTATCCAACTAGTTGAAGTAGGGAAAATTAATTTTCGTATGTAATATAATGATTTACATATACACCATCGTTCAAAAGTTTTAGCCAAGCGTTTTTTTCGCAAGCACAGAAAAAAACAGTTTTGAAATAATAACAATGCATTTTTAATTAAATGCAGGCTGTAAATCTTTATTATATTCCAGGTAAAAAAGTGTACTTAAATAAATGCTAGGTATATTCAAGCAAACTTTGCGAATATTTGAAATGTTTTGAACAACGCGGTATATATGGGTACGAATATATGAAAATTTTGCTATAATCGTAACTAACAGCACCAGTTACTGCACATTAATCAATCATATATGAATCAAAATATCTAATAATAGGTTGCTAAAAAATCGTCTAAGAAAGCTGCCGCAGTACTGGCGGAAAAGTTTCAAGGCATCGAACCACTTTTTAAAAATCGCTAAAAAAGAATGCAGAAAATGTTAAATTGGTAGTTTTACGCTGTTAAAATAGTTTAAAACGATCTAGGAGAGAATTTCATCTGTGATAATTTGTAAGTATTAACGGATTAAAGTGTACATAATTGTAGTTAATGTAATTTCGAAACACACCTAAAGATAACAAGTTAAATGAAACAGGTTTTTATATCACCGAGCACGTGGATGTCATGAAAAGTCTGTATTGTATTCAACTTTAGCAAAAAAGTTTTAAATGAAAGATACGAGTTACAAAATTTAATTAATAATTCCATGAATTATCAATTGAATGGTTTAATAACATTTAACCAATCATATCTAGAAATCGTTTTTTAATTTAGATAGACGTGTAGACATTTAGCACATAAAATCCTAATCAGAAGTTAAGAGTGGGCAAGATTATAAAAAATTTCTTCACTGTCAATAATGGTAAAATTCATAATTCTTTTAAAAAATAGATGTCTCTGTAGTTACCATTTCTAACGTTCCTAACAAAAAATATTTATGCTTATACAAATGGAGTGGTTACAGAGAAGTATTTGACGAAATAAGAGGGGATAGGATAGAACGGCAATGGTGGAGTAAGGGGCGCATAGTATATTTGAACCGATTTGAAATGTGTAGCATATCCAGAGACAACATGAGACGTGCAACTACGGGTTAAATTTTGGTTCGCAAAACTATACTGGCCGACTGTGTGGGAAAGTGAGCGTAGGTGGCGCAAGCGACGAAAATAGCGCGTAATTTAAACTGTGTATATACCTATTATGGTTTTATTTAATTTTATTAATTTATGTAGAATCGGGAAAATAACACACAGGTTTATTTATATATAATGAATAAAATATATATAATAATATATATATATTTAAGCAAGTAGATACAATTTTGTATTTAAAAAGCGGACTCACTCTGGAGTAGTAATAATCTAAGTATCATTAAAAGAATTACATTACAAATAACAAATCACAAAAATTTCCATAAAACTATCGAAAAATTTCATTAATCATTTATTCATTTGCATATCCTCTGACAATAACAATTTTTACAAGTTGATGCAAAAAATATATCTCTGATTGAACTGCCAACAGTATTGAGGGCGCATTATTAGGAGGCGAGATAAAAGTACACCCCAACAACGATAACACATTTAACAATAAAATCGGATTTACAATAAAACCATGTGCGAATTTGAAATAGGTGCAAAAGTCAAGTTATCAAAAGTAAATTGTGAAAAAAATCTTAATTGCATTCGGCAACGTATAAGCGTAAAAAGCATCTCAAGAAATAAATTACGTGTGTTCGCAAAGGGAATGTCTGGGCTATTATAAACACCGTGTAAACACCACCAAACACAAAATACAATAGCAATTAAGCTAGATAAGCACTCTTCACTATCGCTATTTTTCAAAACAAACACGTGTTGACAATTGTGGAACCGCAACAACAAGCTGACAACAGAGTGAATACGGCAGTGATAAAGAGCGTTTTATCACGTTTTATAACCGGCGTCACAGTGATTTTCAGGAGCACCAACCCACGTACTGCCAACCATTACGAACGCAAAATCCTAACTTGACGGTGGCGCCCGTCAGTACACTTTTCATCTCGCTAAATACAAGTTCGCTATATGTGCGAATTTATAAAGCAAACAAAGATAGCCAATGCAATACATTTCCGAACCTTTTTCTGTATCTAGTTGCACGTCTCATGTTGTCTCTGGCATATCTACTATTTCCAACATATTTCCAGTGTGTCGAGTGGTCGAGTAGATTTGCAGATGGATACATCGTACAGAGCAGGTAGCGTAGGTACCCAATGCGTACAGCAAAGGAAAAAAAAGCTATCGGGGATAATGAGAAAAAAAAAACATGTTTAATTTTTGGGGAATATATGGTGATATAGTGAATATTAAATATTAGAAATAATAAAAATAATTTATTAATTGTTTCGACTGGTGGAAATATGTCATGTTATTTTCTTTCACGGTTTTAACATTCGATGTTAAAAAGATGCCAAACATTATTATTTATTCTTATATATTTGGTAAAAGTATTTTCTACATTCTCAATTATTAAAGAATCGGGTATAGTTATCTTAAATCTTATTTTAAAAAATACCCCAACCTAACAGTCAGCAGATGGAGATTAGCACAATTACACTTTAAAAACTGAACTTATTCTTCTTAAGTCTATGTCAAAGTGATTTTTTATGACAATTTTTCATTAATAATAATTGGCACGGCAATAAATATAGCGGTGAAAGTATTTTTTTTTAACAATAAAAGGGTATTATGTATATTTTACATTGCAAGTAACTGTGAACTGAGAAAAAATTAGCCATACGCTTTACGCACTAGTCACGCACGGTGTTTACAGTTGATACACGCCAAAAAAAGATTTGAGGTAACTGATTGAATACAAGCTAAAATGCGAAATGTCAAAATTTTGAATTTCCTAACCAGTAGATGAGTCATGTGAAATAAAATTAATCCCGCTAATAGATATTAATAAAACATCCTTGTAACGACGCGCCAACTTTTTCAACTGGCGGTTCCGATAGGCGTCCCTAGATGGCGCTAGCAATAGCGGACGAAGAACTACCTACGACGAATAACAGAGGGCAGCAACCAGGGTCGAAATTCGAGAATATTCTCCAGAATCTTCGAGACGTTTCTAGAAGGCCCCGAACAATCTGGAAGTTCGCGCCAGCTATCAAATAACGCGTCGGGTTGGCCAGCAGCCAGTCAATCGATACGAGTTCGATAGTGCGGTCGCGATTGAATTAGTACATGTAATATAAAATATCGTTTACATATAATAAAGACATTAGTGGTTAAGTGATGATTAGTTAATAAGCATTTTTAATAGTTTTAATTACCGTAATAGTGTTAATAGAATAAGTGGATTTAAATATATCGCCTGTGTGTTTTTTCTAAAACCCGACAACGTTTTAAGAACCGAAAACGTAACAATTGGTGTCAGGTGTGGGGTATTTGGCGATATATTATGGACTATAGTGTTTTAATTAGAAACAATGGCAGCGAAATACTGTAAATTAGTGGACTTGAAAGTGGTAGATCTCAAACGCGAAATTAGAAGAAAGGGATGAAGATACGAGTGGAAGGAAGGCCGAGCTTCAGTCGAGATTACGAAGAGCAATAGAAGCAGCTGGTGAAGATCCTGAGAATATTTGTTGAAGTGTCTGGTGGTAATGGCGAACTTCTAGTGGAACTTAGAAACATCGGAAGAGAAAAATATGGAAAATTCTCGCAATTTAGAAGAGAAAGTTCTAGAAAAATTCTCAGAAAAAATTCTAGAAAACTCGAAGAAAAAATTGAAAACATGGCGAGAAGAAATAGAGAAATTCTAGAAACTAGAAGAGAAAGTTCTAGAAAAAATGAAAACATGGACGAGAAGAATATTAGAAAATTCTAGAAAACTGGAAGAAAAAGATTGAAAACATGGACGAGAAGAATATAGAAATTCTAGAAAAACTGGAAGAGAAAGTTTATGGAAATTCTCGCAATTTAGAAGAGAAAGTTCTAGAAAAAATTGAAAACATGGACAGAAAAATATAGAAATTCTAGAAAATTAGAAGAAAAAGATTGAAAACATAGAAGAGAAAGTATAGAAAGTTCTAATAACGTAAAACAAGGAACTAATGAATAGAATCGACGAAAAAACTCCAGTAGAAAATCTAGAATGATTGAAGAATGGACGGTCGCATGAAGGTGCTAGAAGAACAAATTCATTCTGGAGCTATACCGAAGACGGAAGAAACTGAAATTCAACCAATACGGAGAACAGTCAGTTGGAACCAGAAATATAGTGCCCCATCTGTACGGTTCAAGGTTAATGTGACCTGCCTACCTTCGATGGGAAGACGCCCTTAGAAGATTATATGACGCTGCTGGATACTAAACGGCTACGGTATATGGCTGGACCGAAACTACCAAGGCAGCCATGCTATCAGTAGCTCTCGCGCGGCGATGCGTTGAAGGTACTCCAAGCTATTCCTTCGACGGAGCGACAAAATTACCCAAACGCTACTTAAATCAATTGGAGATGCGTTCGGTAATAAACATCTGCAGCAAGTATATCGCTCGCAGTTGAAAAAATCGCTGCCAGAGGATCGAACGAGACTCTACAGGAAGTATTGAAGCTGACGTCGTTCGTCTGGTTAAGAGTGCGTACCCAACGGTACCGGAAGATGTGTGCGAGAGTCTCGCTGTGGAAATTCCTGGATGGCCTGCTTGATAAGGATACTCAACAGGCAGTGAAGCTCGCCGGCCGCAAACGTTGAACCAGGCTTTAGCTCAAGCACTAGAGTTTGAAGCCGGAAGCAATCGGTCAAAGGACCTGCTCGCTCCCGTGTCTAGGGAGTCACGAGGAAGAAGAGCATTAGAAAGAATTATCACGAAATTAAACGAAATTGATGACGAAAAATATGACGGAATTGATGACGAAAATGGAATCCGTGCAAACTAGGCAACCAGGAAGACGATGCTGGAATTGTGGGAAGGATGGGGCACGTACGTAGTCGGTGTCCCGATCCACGAAAACTAAAATGGGCCGACGGGAAGGGGCGATCGTCGACCTATGTAGCTGATGCCCCAGTAACACCAGTGATTGTTGCTTCAGTGGATGTAGACCTAGCAGCCTCATCGTGTATGGCATGTAAATGGAAACCGAGAGATTTACTGCTAGATTGGTGCAACAATGACAATTCTTCGGCCGGAAGCAGTGGGAAAGAAGAACCGGATACATCCAACCAGGTGGACGCTACGCTACGCAGCAACTGGGCAATCAGTCAACGTGTTGGGGAGGACGATGGCCCACTTCCGTATTGGTGATACTGCATGCCAGTATCGTGTAGTAGTTTGCAGATATAGAACAAGACGTAATCCTCGGAATGGACATAATGACAGAATTTGGTTTTAAACTGGACTTGCAAGCAGGGAGTGTTGAAGATTGGTAAAGAAGAAGTTATTCTTAACCCATAGCAAGAATATGTCGGCCTGCGTAGTGTTGGCAGAAGAAGTAACTGTGGCGAGCCGCAGTGAAACATTGTGGAAGCGAGCGTGAGTGGAGATATTCCCAAGGGGCAAGTTTTAATGCTGGAACCGGGAGCGATTAGCGGTCAAATTCGTGGAATACTGATTGTAAGGCAGTGATACAAGCTGGAGAAAAATTGCCCGTCCGACCTGTTGAACGTCAATAGTTATCCAGTAAAGCTGAGGAAGGGCGTACCTTTGGGAAGTTGTGCTAGTGTGTCGTCGATTGTCAACAAAGAGGATGGCGTAACAACAACTCCAGATCCGCTTCCTAGATGGTTAAATAACTTCATTGACTTGTCTTGCAAGGATTTGACAACACAACAACGCCATACCGTGAAACAGCTGCTTGGACGCTACCAAGATCTTTTCCAAGCAGAAGACCGGAACACGAGGGGCAGGACTAATGTTGTACGACATCGAATAGACACTGGAAGATGCCCAGCCGATCCGCCAAGGCCCCCCAAGATGCCATGGCGAAACGAGCCGAAGCAGAACAAATTATACAGGATATGGAGCAGATGGCGTAATTGAACCATCGAACAGTCCATGGGCTTTCCAGTGGTACTGGTGAAGAAGAAGGATGGTTCAACTGGTTCTGCGTGGATTAATCGACAACTAAATAATGTAACCAAGAAGGACAGTTATCCTTTGCCCAGAATCGATGACACTTTAGATACCCTAGGTGGGTGTAAGGTATTTTCGACCCTCGACCTGAAGAGTGGTTATTGGCAAGTCGAAGTAGAGGCAAGGATAAGGAGAAGACGGCGTTTACGATCGGGACAGGATTGTGCAATTTAACGTCATGCCATTTGGGTTATGTAATGCCCCGCGACGTTTGAAAGATTGATGGAAACGTACTGAGAGGACTATCCTGGGAAACTTGCTTGGTATACCTCGACGATATAATTGTCTAAGGAAAATCTTTTGAGGACATTTGAAGAACTGGAGCAAGTATTTTCAGCGATTGAAAGGAGCAAATTTGAAGCTTAACCCAAAAAGTGCAACCTGTTTCCAGAACAAGTGCACTACCTCGGCCACGTAGTATCAGAGGATGGAGTGTCGGTTGACCCAGGGAAGATAGAAGCGGTCAAGTCTTGGCCGGTTCCGAACGGACAAGCATGATAAGAAGTTTTCTTTGGGCTATGCACTTATTACCGACGATTCGTTCCTGGATTTGCTAACATCGCCAAGCCTCTCACGAGCTAACTGAAGAGGGCAGAGACTACGTCTGGGAGAAGAGCTTGCCAGGATGCCCTTTGAAGAATTGAAACAGATGCTGACCACTGCGCCCAATCTTAGTGCTATCCACAGGCTGACGGAAAATTTATTTGGATACTGATGCCAGCAACCGTGGGCATCGGAGGCGTGTTGTCCCCAAGTTCAAGATGGCCACGAAAAAGTGCTCGGTTACTTCGCAAAGTGATGTCGAAACCGGAACGCAACTATTGTGTGACCAGGAGACAAGCTGGTTGGCCGTAGTTAAAGTCTATAGAGCACTTATCATAAATATCTCTATGGCAGGAAGTTCTTGTTAAACCGACCATGCGGCATGGATGTGGTTGCTACGAGCCTCAAGAATCCGGAAGGGCAGGTTGCCAGATGGCATAGAGCGTCTTGAGAGATATCACTTTGATTCGGAACATCGGCCTGGAACCAGTCATCGAAACGCTGACGCACCTATCGAGGAGACCCTGTTCCAAGGATTGCAACGCACTGCTGTCGTGCCCGAAGAGAAAAATGAAGCAACCTGCTTGAGGACTACTGTCATAGACGATAGATGGACTGAAGACCAAATCCAAGCTGACCAGGAGTCTGACGAAGTTTGAAGCGTGTGATGGATGGAAGATGCCAAGAAGCGCGGCCTAACTGGAAACGGTTAGCACCATATTCGCGAGAGCTAAATCGTATTGGCGCTCAGTGGGGCTCTTTGGTAATGGAAAAATGGTCTTCTCAGACGAGTGTTAGAAGACGAAGCTGGGACCAATAGCAAACTTCAGATTGTGGTCCCGAAAAGCAAGAAATCCCGAAGTTATTAAAACTTCTTCATGATGGAACATCGGGAGGGCATCTTGGAGTCCGAAGACTATAGAGAAGGTCAGAGAGCGATTCTATTGGGTTAATTGCAAGAATGACGTGAAAGACTGGTGCCGGAGATGTACCAACTTGCGCACGCTGCCAACGGACCTTCCCAAAGGAAGAGGGCCCCTATGAGGCAATACAACGTTGGCAGTCCTTTTGAAAGGATTGCGATTGATGTTGCCGGACCATTTCCCCGACGGAATTTAGAAATAAATACATCTTGGTTGCAGTAGACTACTTCAGCAAATGGTGGAAAGCCTAACGCCATTACCAAATCAGGAAGCTGTTATTCGAGCTGAACCCGTGGCAGAGACTTTAGTTAAAGAACTTTTCAGTCGGTTGGGTGTGCCGCTTGAACTTCATCCCACCAGGGACGGAAATTTTGAATCAGCAGGTTTCAAGAGATGTGCAAATATTGGGTATTCGCAAAACCCGAACAACTGCTTGCACCCGCCAATCAGATGGCAATGGTGGAGCGCATGAACAGGACAGTTATAAGTATCTATCCAAAAAGTTGTCGCAGACCACCAGCGAGATGGACCAGCAACTACATCTATTCTTGCTGGCGTTATAGAGCATCGGTCCACCGAAACACTGGCCAAAGTCCATCTACGTGTGCTTTTTGGACGAGAACTGGCGCTTTACCATGCGATCTTAAGTTCGGCTTTAAACCGAATGAAGAAGTAGTTGGAGATGACTATGTTTCGAACTTGCGGAGGCGAATGGATGATATATCCACGATCGGGTGAGGGCGAATATCCATGAAGCAAAGCGACCGCATGAAGGAACACTACGACATCAGAAGCGAATGAAGGCGGATATCAGCCTGGAGACCTGGTCTGGCTGTTCAATCCTCAGCGACGTCGGAGGCTTCTCCCTAAGCTGCCAACGATCGTGGGACGGGCCTTACGAAGTGATAAAGCGAATTAATGACGTCATCTATCGCATCAGAAAGAAACCAATCGTAAAAGCAAGAGTGCTGCATTTAATCGCCTAGCTCCTTATCTTGGGGACAATCAAGAGGACAGAGCAGATGGTCCGAGTTTGTAGACTCCCGAAAGAAAGAACTCAGCTATGAGGAGTTCATGGACAAGTATGGGAAATGGCCGCAAAGTGCGTCATGGTGTAACAACGGAGATTCAGGAGGATTTGTTTTTGGCTCCTGAAGGGTGCGCGTTAGCACACTGTGTTGCCCAAGATTTAAGAATGGCAAGGGATAGCTACCGTCTTCAAGAAGAAATTTGGTGGCGTCCAAGATCTCGAAGCCAGAACCCTGAGGTGGGCAAGGCTCTGCACATTGCCAGGAAAGAAACGGCCTTTTTCTACTTGGTGACCCAAAGAAGCCTCAGTTGGCAGCCAACCTACCGGACCGATGTGGGACAGCCTGAATAAGTTGTAAGAGAGCAGCTGTTGGAGCTGGAAGATCAAATAAGATCAGGGTGCCAAAAAAGGCTGTGGATTGAGATGGCTTGGAACTGGAGGGTCGAAGGAACATGCCCTCGAAAAATTTTCCGATATACTGAATAGAGTTCCTAGTATGCAGCTACAACCCGCGGTCAGCAGAAGGAGGCGAGGACCGGTAGCGTGCTATTTCTTCCGGACTCGTCGTGTAGAAATGGAGAGAACTGTTCGTATCTTCATGGAGGTGATAGTTCCTGTTCCGGGACGGAACAGATCTAAGGAAGGGAGCAGTGTAACGAGCGCCAACTTTTCAACTGGCGGTTCGATAGGCGTCCCTAGATGGCGCTAGCATAGCGGACGAAGAACTACGCTACGACGAATAAAGAGGCCAGCACCGGGTCGAAGATTCGAGAAATATTCTCCAGAATCTTCGAGGACGTTCTAGAAGGCCCCGAACACAATCTGGAAGTTCGCGCCAGCTATAAATAACGCGTCGGGTGGCCAGGAGGCAGTCAATCGATACGAGTTCGATAGTGCGGTCGCGCAATTGAATTAGGATACATTAAATATAAAAATCGTTTACATAAATAAAAACAATAGTGGTTAAGTGATATAGTTAATAAGCATTTTAATAGATTTTAATTCCGTAATAGTGTTCATAGAATAAGTGGATTTAATATATCGCCCCTGTGGTGTTTTTCTAAAACCCGAACAACGTTTAAAACCCCGAACAAAACTGCGTAAACAATACCTAGCATCAAACGCACTTGATTTTTGATGTGGTATTCTTCATTTCTCCTTCGAATTATCGGCAGTCCCGATATATTCAACCACGTATTAGTTTCCTACACGGCCGACATGCTCCTGTGCATTTCTGTTGTAAATATTTAAATTGAAAGCAAAAGTATAGACGTAGTTGAGTGGTTTTTAAATTAATGCAATGCTTTATTGAATATAGATGAACCACCTTGAGCGTTCACGTAAAGTACCATTTGCCAGGGCAACTTTTTCAATCTTCTATGATCTTATTTTAAAAATGAACAAAGAAAAGTTAAGATACGGCGTAATCTACTGCTGTTAGCCGAAAAGAGATAAATCTTATTACTACTTTGTTATATCCTGTCATATCTATCTCTATTCTCTAAGGCCAAACCAATTACAATCCCACAAAAATGTATACGCAATTTTCCCTGACAGGCAGACACGGCAGAATAGTTTTTTTTTTCCCTTTGTTGTACTAAGGACATCATAAGGCAAATGGGTATAGTGCGACCGTTGTTTTTCGGCTGTTCAACATACCCACAATAGCTAACGTAGCTCACTCGTACGCCCTGGGAACACTGTGGTGATAATAAGTACTATTGCAGTGTTTTATACGTAATACGTAATATTAAATAAAAATTAAACGAAAATATAAGAATTATCTTAAAATGTAATAATATTGCATCATTATTAAGATGGACAATTCCATATTTCAATATTCTGTATAGCGTTACGGCTCCATCTTACGCAAAAAGACAAAGGTGGTGTTTTCTATGTACGGGGTTCCACATACTTCTTTGTAATGGTAGTTGTAAAAAAAAAGACAAAGTCAATCTTTCATTTTGAATGGATTTTGGCATAACCATTGTACGATTTCATTTTCTTTTTTGTAAATATGATGTATGTAACATCATCTGCGGGCTCAAACTCCTACTTCCGTATTTTTTATATTAGTTTAAAATTAAGTTTTATTCTTATTTACTTTTTTCAACAGTTTAACTTGAGACTCATAATACTAAAATATTAAACTTTATACCATATAATTTACATTAATTCCTTCCTTAAAAGATGCAAACCCCTGTGAAGTTATAGTTATTGCGATTTGCAGGGATCTGTAACAATCTAGCCAGCCTTAAGGGGGCGTTTACAAACCTCTTTCGCGCCAACATAATGGCAGTATAAACAAGGGTTACCTTTGTTCAAGTTATTTTCGCAACATAGGCGGTTTTTCTGGAAAACAAGGGCATTTACACCACTCCCATAAACATGCGGAGTGAAACGATATATCTTTACCATTGGCATACTTAAAATATATTGTTTAATAACACAGAAAGTGAAACCATGCATGAATAGGCGATGTAGAAAATTAAACAAAACATTTAAAATGTGGAGCTGTAAATAGGTAGATAAATTGGCATGGCTTTCCTCGGAATTGTTGTAAGAAATAAAATAAACATAAGAGTAAGGACTAATTAAACAACCTAATTATGATAAACAACTTGAAAAACAAAATTGGGATACACACAGAGAAGTTTACAGATATCCGCTACAACAGATATTTACTTTGGTTTGGTATTCGTGACATAGATGGCACACACAAAAAGTATGGTTTTAATGTCATTAATTAGAAATACTTCATGCTTTTATGTTTCTGGTAGCGCAATTCTCTGACGGAATGTATTGCTTTTGTAGTAGTTTGTTCATTTCTTCTTATAGAAACTATGCCAAAGGATATTAGATATTAGAGAAATTACAGTGTAATATATATTCAATTAAAATAGAAAATTGTAGTTTTATCTGCAAAAAATTAGCCGGGGTTTTATTTTTATTTTTTGCAATTTGCAGTGGAAAAAACAATATTATGTAAAAAAGTTTCTATTTTAAAAAAATCCTACTATTCGTCTTGAATCTGAAAGAGTAGAATGTGTTTTCACAGTGTATGAACAGTAAGGGACATAAATTGTTGGCCCATCTCTATATGTTTTATAACACGCTTTCGTGACCTACAAAGCAAAGTGACTTAGAGGCATCTTCTATGCCATAGGGAAATAAATAATCTTAAGTATTATATTATATGTATATACATAAAGATATTATTTTTATAATGTGATTGTTTGCTTTGACGAGTGAAATATTTAAAAAAATCATGACTAGTAGTGGAAGTTATAAGCAAATAGCTTTAGTTTTTACATAGACATAAAGTTAACTGCCATAATGTATTATAAATAAAAACAAGAAAAAAGTGTTATTCACTGCTTTAATAATTTAATTTGTTTAATTATACCATTCTCACTTACTTCTAACAAAATTCCCCGTTCAAATCTTTTTAGGTTTTCCAATAATCCTAATTGATATGTAATACTTGTTGGTACAAAAATCATGGAAAAAACGTTCATTGTTAAAATATATTGGCCTTGTCACATTTGGTTTTTAATAATCTATTAAAGCGTTAAAATTGCAAGTCTTTCGGAATGTATTTTCAGAGTATTCGAGCAGTTTTTCCATAATTTTGTCTATATAAATATCCTAACTGTTTTACATTTCTCTGTCCACTGTAAGAGAACACTATAATACAAAATGGAAAATGAATATATTTGATATAGAAAACATATGTAGAGAATTTACCACATTTTATTTATCAGAAAGAAAACAAAACTACATCTTTGTTTTTTTAGAATTATTGAAGCCATGTTTCCACAGCACAATGTATTGCAATCTTTGATCACTTTTTATTCATTGTAAGAAGTTATTTTTGCAACACTTTAAGAGCAAATAAAAAGCAAAACCTGTATGCTACGAATGAAACAATATAATTATCTTTCGCAATAAATATACACACCACACAGAAATACACACGAACTTAGTTATCTAATAAACAGTATACAAATTAAAAAGAATAAAATAATCTGAATAAAACAAATTCGTTTATTTATAAACAAACACAATAACATTACGGCCATCTTGAAAAGATTTTGTGCACAAAATATTCGATACCACGAAAGTCCGTACAACTGTAACTAGTATATAATAACAATAAAAATCACTAGTATCCGGCATTTCAATTCAAATGCATAAGAGAAAGTGAATACGCACGGCCGGCCGATGTATTAGGCAAGCGCCCCAAACGTATAATCATAAATCATAATTCAAGGAATTTCCAAGAATATCTTACCAGATGTTTTACAGTCCGAAAACACGCACCATCTCTTTTCAGAAACTACCCATCACTTTCTAAATTGTCACTTAAAACTTTTTCCCAACAATAGTAAGCGAAGGTACTAGTAGCGCCATCTCCATGTTCAATATATTCGACAGAGAGTTGCATTAGAGTGATTTAGTTCGGTGTTACGAAAATAGAGGGATGTGTACACTCCCTTAATTAATTATTTTTTTAAATAATATTGCACGAAAGTCACATCCAGTGTTATCTTTCGGTAAAATATTGAACTAACCATAAAACGCATATTACAGATAACTGTAATTTAAACACGATTCAAATCCAGACATTTTTGTTCGTCAACGTTCATAAAAATTTAAACTCGTTACCATTTAATGCGAATAAATCTATTTTAAACCTTTTATTAGACAATGAAACATGAATTGCCCAGATATCAATTGATATTTTATACAGAACACACAGATATTAACATGATGTATACGGTCTTAGAGATATCTCTAGCCAGTTCTCGAAAACTTCGCGAATAAATAAATAACCCGATATCAGCTGATCGGGAAATTGATTCCGCTCCAATAATGAGCATCCGCCCTGCAATAATACGTAAAAGATATAATTTCGTTTTGAAATATTACCGTTAGGGCATATATATGTATATACAGATGTATAAAATCAAAATTTATTTCGGGAACGCGATTTATCACCGCGCACATAAATGAATAGATACTGACATTTCGATAGATCTGTCGTCTTGTAAGATTTCAGTAAACGTTTCCATGTTCATCTTTCAGCATGGAAAAACGCGAAAGTGGGAATCCTGCCGCTGGCGACGATAAAGAGGAAGAAGAATCTACGCGGGAAAATTTAAAAGAATCTACTGCTGTCGTTGATGGAAGTAATTCTGGTAAATTCGAAAATCCGAAGGAGAAACAGTGTTGGGATATGTACAGGAAAATGAGCGAGAAAGGATTGGCGATATCTTACGATACTATCTTAAGGGGTATGCTTACGCCCACCGAGTACCGATTGAGAGGAAGCCGTCTGTTGTGCCTGAAGATAATTGCGAGATAACGCAGCAGAATTAACTCGTAGAAGCGTGCGTGCAGGTCGAGTAATCGATATGGATATTGTTCTAATAGACGTTCTAGAGATAGAGAAACACTTAAAACTGAAGTTGATTCTAGACGCACGAATCCCAAGAAGTTCCTATATATAGTAATTCTCAAGATGATACACCGAAGAGGTTGCTCAAATAACATTTAATTTCGAAAGCCATATAACTGCAATGATAGGCAACCCAAATAACGTTTCCTGTTCAATCAGTGGCGTATCCAAAATAAATTCAGTAAGGTTTTATTTTTGTTTATTCAATTTACGTCATCAAAACCAAATCTTCTATGTCATCTGGTGGCTTTTTGAAATAAAATGAATATTCTACATACAAAAAAAAGCTTTTTTCTTTATATCCTATATAATTTCAACACGTACATCGTACGACAATAATATGATGAAATAATGATCTCTACATAACGCTAAAAAAATATAAATAGTTATATATAAACTCAATGCTCACTTATCTCTGTTGTTTTATCACAATGAGTTTCTAGCCTATAATTATTGCATCGTTGGAATTGTAAATAAATGAAAATGTTCTGTAAATTTCATGTAGAACATGGATGTAATAACGAGAAATAAATATATTATACAAAAAGCAATATTGTTTATGTTGGTTTATGTCATAATTAGCCGTGTATGTCCCCAAAGCGTCACAAAATTCGACGTGAAACAAAAAAAATATTTGAATTATGTATATAAGACGAGAATCAATAATTACCCTAGTAGCCAAATTTAAATTTCCCGCAATTAATCTTAGTAACTTCAACCTTAAAACATAAAATTACCCACCATTTTGTTCTACTTTAATAGTTATTTTAGTGCTTGTACGTTGATTCACTGAAAATAGTGGCGGGAAATTTAAATTTGGCTATTAGGGTAAATGACCTAATTAATACAATTACAAACAAATGTATTGAAATAACATCAAGTGTATTTCAGAATATTTTTGACAACATGAACCGTCGTATTGCATTATACATTCAACAGAATGATGATCATTTTGAACACTTTTAAATTATAACTAAACAAAATTTCTACAAATAAGTTTGTTAGAACAGAATTATATACATTTGTTTTGTCCTAACCCGACTCCGTAATTTAGTTTTGTTACGTCCCCATATTTAAATTTAAGTTCCTTCAGTTCTAAGAAGTTAATAGTGAAGACATCTTTCCCTTTTTCGATTCTTTCTTTATTCTGTCAGACACCCTCTTCATTTGTGATTTACCATCACTAGAGTTCCTTTGTACACCACACGCAATTAAGCAGTTCTGTTCCGACATTTCAAGCATCAATACATTTGTAAATATCTTACTATGTAAATATATGAAATTACAAGAAAAAAGGTTTTGTGTGTTTTGTTATTTAAATACATCAACGTAGAAGTGTCAAATCCAGCACCAACGCATTCACAAAAATCTACAAAGTTATTTACCTTAGTTGTTTGATTAATATCCCATATTTAAAGTTATCGTATAATCCAATTGTATTTGTTATTAATTTCATCACACATTGCTCATGATCAATTTTGCTGACAGTGACCGGTGGATAACCTATGTATACAGGGTGTATCAGATATAGAGGTAAATATAATAATATGTAGCAGCTGTAATCATATACAATCAAAAAGTCTTAATGCACAGGGGGTCTATCTGTAAGCATTAACGAGAAAAAAAAAAATTTATAAATGCCGTGGGCTAGAGCCGTATCTGTGCCCAAACTAAATGCTGCCCCGAGTATACCCCACATACCACTATCATTCAGCCATTACCGCTGTTAGTTTTGTATGGATCGCCGCTTGGAGTGCAAGCCACTTGGAACATTTTATTTAAATTCTTTCCGTCTCGAAAAAACGATCCTTTTCAGGACCATCATGATTTCATATACAGAAAATCGAAGCTTGATGCATCGGCAAAAGCGCGGGAATGTATAGATTCATTTTCGCGCGATATCATAGTAAAAAGGCGTGTTTGCAAATTTTCTGTATCTACATTTATTTCTGTGTAATTCGATTCAATTCATTTCGCGTTATATGATTAAAGAAATCCAAAAGAAATAGCTCAGATTCATGTGGTACCGTTTATTAACAACTAACTCTCGATTCGACAAAGCAAAAGAAAAATATTTACGTCTTTTGTAACTACTGAAGTCGCATATCCGGTGAAACTCGAACGTCTTATCAGGATATTAAAAATAATACTTTGTAGACTTACGTAGAATGCTCTTAACAAAAAAGGAATGTTTATTTTATAAAAAGAAGAAATTAAAATGCCTCAGTTTTGCTATTTTTACAAGGGCCTTTATTTATTCAGAATGACGTTAAATGAACTTACGGCATACCGTAATTTAGAATAATACTAAATGAGTGCAATGTATTTATACATAATACCACGTTTAGCGGGTGCTTAACATGACGTTTCCTTGCATCAGGCCCGGACTAAAGAATTTTTGGCTCTAAATTTTACTTTTTTTTATTCTTTAATGATGAAATCCGGTTTCGGTGGGTTTGTGCTTTTATATGTCGTGTAGTTAACACCCAAGCAAAATTTACTTTTTTATTCGATACACCCTGTATATAGCTATATATTATTTAACCTATATCCCCATTCCAAGAAAGCGGAATATAAATATCATAATTTATAGGAGAAATCATGACCACCTAGATCAGTGACTATCACTGACCTAGATGTAATTCATTTTGAAACACTGTATTATATATATTTTAAAATAAAGCAGTAATTTAAGGAAACGATTATTACTACAGAATAATTATTATTTTTTTCATGAAAAAGAAAATTTAACGATGTAAACAAAATGAACTGACGATAGCCGGCTAGCCATAACATGGATTTGCGATAGAGTTGCAATCCTTGAAACCATGTCACCCATGTGCACCTGCGCTGCAATTTATAGCATGACGTGGCATGACCATGAAACTTATTTAGGGACTTCCTCCAAACGTCATTTAAGTCACGTAACTGTTTATGTTTGCAGTTAAAATTTGCCAAAGATAAAAAATATTTCGAAAAGAAATTTTTTATTGACAGTATAGTCACTATAATTTCGAATTAGTAGAAATTATATCTATCTGTTTTGTTTATATTATTTATAGTAACTTCACATTAATATACGAGAAACCACAAAGAAATCTGCATTCACCAATGTGATTGTGATTGTCGTTGGATTCATTTCAAAGAAGATAAATAAATTGTAGATATCTTGTATCTTGCAAAATTCAAATAAATTCTCAAAACAAATTTAGCTTTATTTTCTTATTTTAGAGGTTAAAACTACCTCTAGAGCTTTATTTAATAATGTTTATTCATTTTAGTTTAACAATAATAATACAACGTATATCTAAGTGACATGAACTAACTTATATGTAACAACTGAACTTTTTTCAGTGGTGCCAACTTCTATTTACTACTTAACACTAAACAAGCTTAACAACTTAATAGTCCATAAACGGTACAAACACTTGCGTTAAAAACACCGGTAATTCCCTTGAAAATATATAAAAATGGATGTATTGTAAAACATTTATACCAAATTTTATCTGTAAATTTACAATCACAATTTTCCTCGTTCATAAGTTAAAATTGCCTAAAAAACTGAATTTATTTAATCGCAACCAAATTAATATGGACAAATATAAACACTCATATTCACTCATTTTTCTCTATTAATTTAGCACAATGACTTGAGAAAACAATTATTAGCATATATCAAAATTACATTAAAAAAATGATATTATTTAATAACCACTTTGTGAACAAGTATAAATAGTTATATTTACAGATTTTACTCTAATTATTATCACATAGTTAGTGTGGTGATGCTTTCCTGATAATAATATCAGAAAAGCATCCTAAAAGTGAACGCAAAACATAAACATTAAACGTGTAACGTGTTAATATAGAACGTAATAAAATTAATTCTGTAATTCTAGTAATATAATGTCTAACATCAAAAATTGTGTGTGTTAATAATTAAATTCCAATAGGCATTAATTATTTAGATGAATTATTTCCTATATTTAATTTTTCTTTCGATAAAAAATATTCAATAGAAAATAAATTTTAACATATACAAATATACATAAAATACAAATAATACACTAAATATGGTGGTTCACAAATTGACGGTCCAGAACCGGCATAATAAATACTACTAATAAATGAGTATTTTCTGCCTACGAGTTTTTTTTAAAAAAGAATATTGAATATTTAAATTCAAATATCCTGCCATTATTACAAAATCGTAGGGAAATTCCCTATTGCAATATTTAACTTCCTGAAAATAATTGCGGGAAGACTTGAATTTTATTTAGTTATTAATGCATAGTTTTGAAGTAATATTTAAAATTTAAATTTAAACGACGTGAAAATTTAGTGCAAGGCGGGAATTTCATTACTTCTTTAAAATTGACACGATAGGCGGCACACTGTCCATGTTATTTCTGTACCGACAATATAGGCATGTAATTTTGGAATATACAAAGTAATAATAGAAATAAGGCCAGCTTAATGAACCACAACAAAGTATGTGGGGAATATTTTGAACCGTTCTTATTTTAATTTTAACAGACTCACCTTGCGATATTGATATTGCCCTCCGCAGCAGTAAATTTTGCTGTTTTATCATATGTCTTATAAGCCCAAACAACACGCACTGAATCTTCAGAAAGTTGTAGCCGGCACAATGTATTGCACCCGCAGCATACGAGAGGATACGTGGAAAATGCTGTTTGGGTTAATGCATTTTAAGTCTGCTCTCTGTCTGTTAGTAGCACAATTACTTAATTAAATACCTTTGGAAACTTTATGTATTTTATAATTTCAATTAACATTACATGCACGTGTTTCCTGTATGACAAACCAACAATTAAACACCCATTGTTAATCCGCAAAAGATAATTCTAATAATAACCAAATTGTGATGAAGGTCGGCTTTATCAATATTCTAAAAAACAAAGATAGTAGAAATTATATCTATGTATTTTGTTTATATTTTATTCATTCCTCCACTCAACGATTTTATCACGCTAACTAAAATTTAAATCCCCCGCAATTAGTTTTGGCAACTTAATAAAAATTCGAGCATGAAATTCTTTACGACTTTGTAGTATTTTAATTTATTATCTTTCTGTGACTGAAATGTTAATAATAAATTAAATATGGAGTTAATATCCATTTTTAATTTATTTGTTGCAATTCGAAAAACATCGAAAATACCATCTAACAACGAAGTCACCAACTAATAAATGTCAGTCGAATTCGAACCTAAAAAAATCAAAACAAATTTAATTTGTCAATCCAACGTTCCGTTTAGCGCTTAGTAGACAAAATACGAATTTTATAATTATTAGTGATTAGTGAGGTAGGAAATTATAAATCCCAGCATTAATAATTTAAATAAATAATCTCCCATCAATTTCGCTGATAATGCGTTTCTTTGATAATGGAAAATCACCAGCCTCAATTCAAGTCACAAATAAACGACGACAACTGCAGCAGTAATTAGTGCCTTTACTATGTGATATATTCGTTCAAACGCAAAATATAATCAAGCTACGATGTTTCGGCGAAATAAAAGGGAAAACAAGACGAAATTGGAACATAAACTTTATCTGGTGAGTACAATACAAATTAACTTTGAACATAATAAAGCTTTCTGCGTAGGCACGCGAAACTCCCGAGCCGGTCTTCGATTTGTCGGACTGCGGTATAACGCAGGTGCCGTCGGGAATATATTCCTTATGTAGAGTCTTCTTGAAGGAATGCCTAAAATTAGATAACAATAATTTAAGTTCGTTTTCTGGGGGCGGCAGCTTGAAAGACTTGCATTTATTGAAGATTTTAGATATACACATGAATGATTTCAACACATTGCCAAACGATATTGATTCTCTAGTCAATTTAAAAGTGAGTACGATTCGAATATAAATTAAATCATTGTGACTATTTTTCATTTTAATCCGGGGCTACAGGTCTTATTAGTAAGTAAGAACCATTTGAGAAAATTACCGTCTTCTCTTTGTAATCTACGTCACTTGGAAATTCTTGACGTCTCTGAGAATAGACTACAAAGTCTGCCGGAAAATATTGGGAATTTGTACAGTTTGCAGGAACTCAATGTGATAGGGAATAACATTTGAAGGAATTGCCAAGAGTTTTTGCCGTCTAAGTAATTTGAAGCGTCTACAAGCCGTTAGTACAAATTTTGTGTATCCATCTTCAGAAATTGTTGCTGCCGGAAGTGAAAGTGTTATAACATTCATGCGGGAAGGTAAGTTTGACTTTATTTTGCTGTATTTTGAGAAATCGTTATTTTTTTGCGTGCTTTACATAAAAATTATTTGGAATACTGTGTATTACTGCAGTATTTTTGATATTTTATATAGATACCGGTTATGTGTATGATGGAGAAGATAAACCTGATTCCGTTAAGCTGGGAACGGTAAATTTGGATGATTTGAATTTTCAGGTACTTCTGTTTAATTTTTTTTTTTTTGTATATTGGGTTGCTAGTCTTTAATGGGGCTACTATTGCTATCTGGAAAGTACATATACACGACTTTTTTCTAATTCCACCAACTACGATAACATACCATGTGATTCAAAATGATTGTCGTAAGAAAAAAACTGTTTTCCGGAAAAATTTATTACCAATTTAATGAGCGAAGTTAGCTACATACAAATTTCATACATTTAAATGAATTTTCTTGACATTTAGCGACATTGGCGTGCGTGTTGTAGTATCTTTCGATTATTTATCTTATAATTTTTTTCAAATCGTTTATATTTACATCTAATATCACCAATAATAGTATTTCTGAATACTGTAAGAAAATAAGGGAATTTATCTGTGGTAATAGCTCAACAAACAGGTAAAAAATCAATATTAACATTAAGTGAAATAGTTTATTACATTTTATAATTTTATAGGCTTATCATACACTTCAGCGCAATGAGCTGTCAAAAGAAAGTTACATTTTCATCCCTATAAAGTTTCCACGGTACAGGAACTATTACTATTAGATCACGATAGGCGGTTGGAATATTGTCCATTGTTAATAACAATTTAAGGGACGATGACTTGCTAAACAAATCATTTTTTCTCGGATGAAGCCTGGTTTTATCTAACAGACTATATGAATTTACAAAACTATTGTATCTGGTCTGCAGAAAATCCACACGAATTTCGAGAAACGCAATTGCATCCCGTAAAAGTTGGAGTTTGGTTAGCTATGTCCAGGCAACGAATAGTAGGGCCAATTTTCTTCGAGGAAACTGTAACAGCCCAACGTTACCAACAGATGTTGGAATTGTTTATTGCAGAGTACAAGAAAATGAGCTTGAAGCAGGTTATTTTCAGCACGATAATGCTCCAGCACATACTGCTCGACAAACCTGCCAATATCTTCAATAGTTTTTTGGCTGACAGGTTTGTTAGAGCACAAAGATGGCCACCAAGATCGCCTGATCTAACCCCATTAGATTACTTCATGTTCGGCTATCTAAAAAATAGGATCTATAGAAACCGCATGCATACCATAAAAGAACTGAGAGATGCAGTTTTGTCACTTAATAATTATACTAATTGTATGTTATAATTTAAAGTAATAAATAAATTTAGTTAAACACCAGTTAGTACTGAATTGTAAAATCATAATTTAGTAAAGTTAAATTAATTACATTTCATTTTTACAAGCAGAAACACCAATCCATAGTCGTTTATATAATGCGAGTTCAAATATAGGTTACGTTTTCCTTATTTATGGCAGATCCGTTTACTTTCTTACGTTCCAACACTGACTTAGTTCAAACCTTCATTACAAACGCGGCATATACCTACACCCTGCTACTATCTATAGGAGCGGAATTGACAATCATTTTGAATCTCTGTGTAGTGTTACTAAAGACAAATTAATTGAAACTGCCTTTTTTCTTAGTAAATTCTGAAAGATTGAAAAGTAGCAGATGAATTTTTCTTTATAAAAGCCTTTAACAGCGACTGTTTACTATCCAAATCGGGGTAAAATAAAATTTGTAAATGCTTTAAACGGACCACAAGTGACAACTAACATTGAAAAGTAATGGGACCTAGTATGCTTTCTTGTGGTACGGGCCCTTTTATTTCTGGTGATTTCGACATTATACTCACAAGAATACCTAAATCACTAATAATAAAATAGGGCGTACCACAAGGAAGCATATTAGGACCATTACTTTTCAATATTCTTATGAACGATAGTTGAGATACTTAAATGAATTTCCTGTTCATAAATTCAGTTAGTTTCGTTTATAACTTGTTTCATGTATACATTGAAATAAATATTATATTATTATTATACTTTCCAAGATAAAAATGATGCCCTCATAGAATGTAGCTATCCTATACATGTCAATATTTATAACTGTTTGCTAAATTCTAAAAGATGAATGACGGTTCGTCAGTATAGTATATTTCTCTATATCTTACATTATATTAATACATTAACTGTCATCTCAACATATAAAATCATTGATAAATGCCTCTCTTTCGTTTGTGTCTTGATCTTGCCAGCCATACTCTTTTCGTCAGTCTTTCCTCTTTCATGCGTATCATATGCTCAAACCATTTCAATTTCTCTCTCTCTATACTTTCTAAAATCGGCTCTACTCCTAATTCTTTTCTTATCTTCTCATTTCTTATTCTATCTCTTCGAGTGATCCCTTTCACCGCTCTTAAATACCTCATCTCCCCGCTTGTATTTTACTCTTAGCTTGATTATTTAAGATCCAACTTTCACAGCCGTATGTCAATATAGGTTTAAATATTGTGTTAAACACCGTTATTTTTGTTTTCTTTGAAATTTCCTTATTTCTTATAAAGGCGTTGTTCATTGCATAATATAATTTTATTCCACTTTCAATTCTGGTATTAATTTCTGCTTCCTATTTACCTTCTTGATGTATATTTATTCCAAGATATTTGAATATTTCTAGTTGTTCTATAATCTTTCCATCTATATAAATTATTATTTTTTTATCGTATTTCCCTATTGACATAACTTTAGTCTTCTCTGCATTTATCCTCGTATTTCTCTTTTTCAAAGCTGTTTCCCAAATATCTAAATTTGCTTGCAGATCCTTTACACTCCCCGCGTACACTACCAAATCGTCGGCAAAGGCACTTTCCTCATGTCTTTATACCCTATTTGTATTTCTTTCTTTGTTTCTTTTTAATCTCTTTCAAGATGTCATCAAGACTATATTAAAGATGTAGGACTAAGTACTCCCCTTGTCGCAATCTTCCTTAGTTAAACAATTTTTGTACTGCCTTTCCTGCCACTCTTACATAATTTTTGGTTTTATTTATATATACTAGCAATTGCGTTTTTTTAGTTTGCTACTTATTTTTTTTCATTAAGGCTTTTCCATAATAAATCCCTCGTTATTACAGTCAAAACGCCTTCTCTATGTCTATTAACAGCCCAAATGTTGTTATTACTTGGTTTTTCTAGCAGGTTTCAATATGATATATTATCCTGTACTCCTCGACCTCCTAAACCACACGTGCCTCTCAAGTTTGTACTTCAGTTGTTACTTTAGTCTTTCTCAAGATCCTCTCGTATATCTTTAGCATAGTCTCAGTAGGAATTCCTCGATAACTTTTCACTCTTGTGTCTCCTTTTTCATACAAGGGTAGCAGTATTGCCATTTCCCATTTCTGTATTTTGCTCCTTCCATATCTTATATATAGCTCTTGATTATCTATTCAGTTTTCCAAGATTTCAGCATTCACTTGTTCATCCCTCATTTCCTTTTAATCTGTTTACATCTAATATTCTTCTTCGTTATTTCATCGTCCTCTGCGGTCTCGTGTTTTTTCGTGTAAATCTATTTTCTTCCTGTATATACTATTTTTTTTTTCCTGTGAGAAATCTTCAAAATATTTTTCCACCTCATTATGTTTCTTCCCTAAATTCACTATTCTTCCTCCTTTGATTTTACATAGATACTTCTATTTTGCTTGCCTTGATTTTTATTATTACAATATATTACACCGTTTGAGGAGCTTGATTTATTATTTGCGGCGTAGGTAAGTCAAAGTAAGGGTCCAATATCGCGACGAAAAATAATACATTCGATGAACCATCAATGCATCTATGATAAAACCTAGATTTATTTGCTTGTCTGTAAGACCAGCTCGGATTATCTCAGACAGTCATTATGTTCGAAGTATCATTGTTTCGTAAAGCAAACATTTATAAATAATGCTCCACAGACTCCTTTTCGATGTAAAATTACAGAAAATGGACCGTTTACCCGCAAAATTCGCACATCTTAACACTTCATAACACTTTTATTAAAAGCGATAGATAAACGGTCCATCATCCTGTATCCTTATTCAGCTTTTACATAGATAGTGCCATACTAATACAGCTTTTTTCTTTTATTCCTAGGCTAAGATATGGAAGCTTGAAAACATAAAGGCATGTGTTCACTTTTTATTTTCTTTTCCGGATTTTTTGTATACAAATTAGAAAAAAAAAGAAAGCCATTATTGTAGGTTTGTTTATTTGAGATTCACCCTCAGTTAAGTTTTGTACATTGTAATGCTGTCGTTTATGTACGATGTGTTCATTTATAATCGGAACCTTTTTGTCTACGCCTGATGTGTTTCGTGTGTGGCTGTGTGATTTGCCGATTCCGTTCGCATAATTGATAATTAATAAACCGATTTTACTTAGATGGATTGGTGTATTTCAGGAGCAAAAGATGAGGGAATTCCTAGAGATCGAACGGCAAAACGAGTTAGCGCAACAAAAGGAATTGGAAATGGCTAACGCATCTAAAATCGACAGGCAAAAAGTAAATTCGAAAGTTTACCGTATACAGGGTGTTTCAGTGGGAGGGGATCCTCTATAATTCTTAAACGGTAACAGATTAAAAAAAAAGCTTCATAAATGGTTTTTCTATAACCTAATATTAACGGCGTTTGTACAGGATGTTTCGCAAGATCGGTAGCAGCTTCTATTTTGTTTTCTTAAATTTAATACCCCTATTATTGCATTTTTAAAAATATTGGTAAGTTTTGATCAAATAAGATGCAACATACCTTAGGCCTAATTTGTTCAGTGCCCAGGTATCTATGTTAATTATACTTAGTTTTGTGTAATTAATAATGATAATAAACACACCATCATTTCTTAAAATAAGAAATATGTTTTGTAATTCCGGAGATCTTGTTTTGAGTTTACTTGTAAATAAATATGCTGTGTACTGATTGAATTAAATGAAAAATTGATTTTAAAATGAAAAAGAAAAATAAAATTAGCAGCTCAACGGATAAGAGTAATGAACGCAAAAACTATTTAATCTCAGAGTTATCCTCGCGAAATTAAAACTGAATCTACCACGAAAAGTAATTGTGAGTGTAATAAACAGGACTTTTAATACCCGAAAAATGAAAAGTTTGAATAAAAATAAAGAACGGAATTTTTAACCCAATCACGCAAATTAACAAACAAATTTATTTTCAAAATGGTTTAAACTTACAGACTTGCGCAGAAAAAAAAACCTGAATAAGGTTTCTGGCCTAACAATAAAACTGTACTGACTCTAAAATAAAATAGACAATGCTATCCTATGATAAGCAAAAAAGAAGTTTATTGTTCAGGAAGATTACCAAAATTTTCAATCCACTGTTTCAAATAAAAAACTAAGTGTGACATTACTAGAAATTGGCAAAAAAAAAACTAAAGCAAGAACAATTCTACTCACTCAACCGAGGAAGATAAATAAAATGAAACAGCAAATTGAATAACTTTTAAACTAAAGAAAAAACAACAAAATGTATCTTTCTAAAAAAATAAAATTGATCTATATCTATAATGATACACTTCAATTATAACGATTATCACAATATGAATCCTGATGGCCTAAATAAAGACAATTAAGCGAAATACAATTCAAACGAAATACCAAAATGGCAACAAAAATATCAAAATACGTCTACTCACGCAATAGCGAACAGGAAGTCCTGACAAAACTACAACTGTTTTCTCACAATAATCCCTCTCTCAAAATCGTACAACGCAGTCGTATAAACAATACGCCAATATTGAATAGAATCCGCATTAAAATCTACGCTAGCGAACACTAGACAAATTAAATGAATGGATCAATTAAAAAAACTTCACACTTAATTAATTAAATCATACAATTAACTCTTAAACTAAAATGTATACAAAACAATATTAACAATTGTGAAAAATTCTCGGTAAATTGAACAACAGCTGTTTTAGCAAAGAAACCAACCATAACAAGCAAAATATGCAACTTAAAATACACTCGCGAAAAGGGTTGTCTAACAACAGCAATACGTTTGACTAGAAAAGTGCGTAAATTGATCAAGTTAGCGTTATTAATGCTTTCATGTGCACTCGACTCAAGCAAGTAACTAGTTTTACACACAACAAGTACTTATAAATCACATTGTCAACTTACATTTTGTACACGTATTTACATGATTCATCATGGCGTCAAGTAACTACCAATGTGAATTTACACAAATATTTAAGCGAGGCTGATACTCTAGTGGCTTGCACGCTTGGCTATCAGTCACGAGGTTCGGGTTCCGAATTCCAGAGCCTCATATTACTCTCACAGTAACGTTTTCGTGGTTTTCTTCACTCCCTTGGCAAATGCTGAAAGACGGGCATCTTAAGTCGCTGCTCGGGCACAGGCGTAATACTAAATCATGGCCGGCCGATGCCCCCTGTAATTCGCGAAAACTGTTGGGGAATGGATTATTATTATCATCAGTGATTTCAAGAAATTGTACCTCTCAAATATAATTTTAGAAAGGGATTTTACTTTCCAACTGAGGAAACTAAGCATATTCCTACTTTATTCGATCAAAATTGTGATTGTTTTACGTATTTTGAAATTTTCATTGACGTTTTATATGACATCATAAAATAAAGGTGTAAAATTATTAGAAACGCAATCTTTATTAGGTACTGTTCTTTTTAACATTTTTTAACAAAATATAATATTTCTGACGTTTATATATAAACTATGATTCTGACAGAATAGAATGGATCTCATCTGCTCGTCATATGGTTATAATAGATGTATATTTATTTATAAATTATGTACAAACAAAGTATTTTCAAATGTGCCGCAACAAAGTTCCGTTTTAGTTCCGTCAAAAGTTTATTTCAACAAATCAGTATTATAACGAGCGCCAACTTTTTAAACTGGCAATTCCGATAGGCGCCCCTAGATGGCGCTAGCATAGCGGAAGAAAGAACTACCTACGAGGAATGACAGAGGGCAGTACCGGGTCGAAGATTCGTGAATATTCTCTTGAATCTAGAAGGTCGTTCTAGAAGGGTCCCGAACAATCTCGAAGTTTCACGCCAGATATAAATAATGTGTCAGGTTGGCCACGAGGCAGTCAATACGAGTTGGATAGTGCGGTTCGCGACGTGAATTAGTACGTGTAATATAAATATCGGTGCAAATAAATCGTTTTTATAAATAAAAACATTAGTGATTAAATGATTTAATTAATAAGCATTTTTAATAGATTTTAAGTACCGTAATTGTGTTAATAGAATAAGTTAATTTAAATATATCGCCTGTGTGTTTTTATAAACCCCGACAACGTTTTAAAAATAGAAAAACGTTACAGTATTTAATTTTATTAATATCTAATATCCCATCGATAATAAATTGTAAACAAAATATTTAGTTTCTAATGTTAAATACACTGAACTCAATAATTTCAAAGAAAGTTTTTCGAAATTGTTATCTTCACAAAAGTTGTTTACGTTCAACTGTTCTGCCCCGTTGTTTTCGGGTTCATCATAATTGCTATAAATAAAATCCATGGTATCTACTACTATCGATTTATATTTTTAAATGAATGTTTCCTTAAAATATGATTTTTTTAAGTTATTAACATCTGTAAATACATTGGTTAATTGGCACTGTTTAAAATATGGACATTTTAATGGAATTCCATGACGGTGATTTCCGTCCATTAAAAATTTTTGACTTTGCAATGATATCTCGATTTTGAAACTTTCGGGTTAAGCATATGATCTCTTTAGAAAAAAAACAATTGCATCTATGTAAAGTCATGGCCAACTTTGATATTTTAAATATAAACCTATATTTTTTTAGTGCATTTTTAGGTTCTACTAGGCATTTTAAAGCAAATTTTATAAAACATTACTTACCTATCGGTTACCGTTTCCGAGTTATTTTGGTTTTTGTGAAAAAAAGCTCACGAAAATATGATTTCTATTTAAAATATCAAAGTTGGCCATGACTTTCCATGTAACCGCAAGTGCGACATAGATGCAATTGTTTTTTCGAAAGAGATCATAGTCAACTATGCTTACCCTGAAAGTTTCAAAATCGAGATATCATTGCAAAGTCAAAAACATTTAATGGACAGGTTGTATGTGTTTCAAAAATTCTTTTGTATCCTGATTAACATAGTTACAATTTTCACACTTAATTTAAATTTTTAACTTTTTCTTTATTTTGGGTTGAATGAGATATTTGAATATGTAAGAAAACTAAATTGTAGGTTGTATTGATGTTACGAAACATCCTGTACAAATGCTGATAATTTTACGCCGTTTTTACGAGTTGTAATAAAGGAATTCCCTCCCAGGGAAACACCCTGTATGATAACTTTCGTATCTAATACATATATTCGCAGTTGTTGGAAGATATTACAGAACAACAGAATAAATTCGATAACGAGAATAGCCAAAATACAAGTGGAACGAGACGTTGAGCGGTTCAAATTCATAGAGCAGCTACAAACAGTCGAACAAAACGCCGATCTGGCTATAAGTAAACTATTGAGGGAGAACAAGGAACCTCTGGCGCAACTATTGGAAATGGAACGTCTCGAAGAAGAGATGATAATAAACGCGGCGAGGGAATGCACCGATCAGTCGATCCGGAAGGAGGACATCTTGAACGCGATGCAAGAAATGATCGAACAAGAGACGGAGAGCTTCAAGGAACTGTCCCAAGTTGCGTAACGAGGCTGCTCAGCAAGTATTGGAAAAGTACGAACTCACCATGTCGTTTTTAAGACGATACTATTGTTTATATACATACTAGTTAGTCAACCTTATGGACAAAATAGTTAACGGATTTTTGAACATTTTGGACAAAAGCGGTAGATGGCAGCACACCGTTGATTTAAATATAAACTTTATAGTTAGACTACTACATACAAGATGGCTCTCTTACGTGTCGGTAAAATATTATTTAATTGCAATAGTTACCTCGTAAGTTGTAGGCAGATTGTAGGTGAGGCCCGGGGAAAGGAGAGGGTGGATAGGCGATGACGCTGTGATGACGCGCCACGCGATAGTTCTCGTGTTTACATTGAAATGTTTGTTTTATTAGGAAGAATAAATATTTAGTTTGATAATATATAATCGTTATTTTTTTACCATTTTACTTTACTTTTTTTTAGTTTCTAATTTAATGTTATGCTCTATATATGTGTGTAGTTCTAAGTTTTGTGTTATATTTATATAATATTTTTATTTGATTTACTTATGTTTACTATTGCATAATAGTAAGAAATTCGTTTTTCATTATAAAAAATAAACATGTAGTTTGGGAGTACAAATCGCCATTATATTTACATATATGCACCACGTTACTTATTAGTTTGTTTGTTTGTCTGATCTAAGCAGATCCATGGAATTTTACGCGTTTGTTTGTATTTTAGAGCATGATTTGTGCGTGTTTGTTTGTTTAGAGCAAGCAAATCCAGATCACAAAGAGGTTCCTCTTTCTGCTCGCGATCCGACGTCCGAGCAATTACGAGCAATTTGTGCAACATAACCTAATCGCGCTAACACCGTGTTGTAAACTGTCGTTTGTAAATGTAATCCGATTTATACCTGCATCAAATATGCACGATATGGATAATATAATGATACCAATGTGATTGATGTAAAGAACGATCATTATATTTTAAAAACTTCGCTTGGTAGGTACATAAATACTAGTATATGATGCATTTTTATTATAGTCTAGATTCATTAGTTTGAAAAATTACTTTTACTTTTCCTATTCATAATAGCTGTGACAATAAGTAAATAATAAAATTAAGGTTATATTGCAATCGAGCGCGTTTGTTTGTCCCATCTTAAAATCCAACTCTGAGACGCTCTCAAGTTACTCTGATGACGTCAGTAGATACTGCTCCAAGCACACAAACAAACAAAGCTATTAAAAACAGCATACATGATGACGTGTTCGCGCTCTTTCTCTTGATTGGCTGAAAAGTTACGATGTAACCTTGTATATACGGATGTTGCCCCCAAAGGTTACCTCGTAACTTTTCAGCCGCTCAAGAAAAAGAGCGCGAATGTGTCATCATGTATGGTGTTTTTAATAAGTGGTGCATATATGTAAAAATAAATGGCGATTTGTACCCCCAAACTACATATTTTTATCATTATATAAAAAACGAATTTCTATTATTATGTAATAGTAAACATAAGTAAATCAAGTAAAAAATGTTTTGTAAATATAAGAAAAACTATATAAATTCCCGCCTTTACACAGTTGAAGTTACGCGCAGACCGCTATACACGGAGAAGCGAAGATAGCAATAGGAGAGAGGAGGAGAAGATTTTCGTGTATACGTTCGAACGAAAAACCCGCGTTTTATTAAAATTTTAAATATAAAAAGGCCATCCAACTACAGATTATATATTATCAAACTAAATACTTATTCTTCTTAATAAAACAAACATTTTCTGATTATTATATAATCATAAATATAAGTAAATTAAGTTAACAAAACAACTTATTAATTTAAAAACTAAGAAAATAAAAATTGAGAAGTAGATTTATGTTTTTTTTTTCTCGGCAAATTTTCGTCCTTTTAGATTTAACTTTTCTCTTTTCAGTGATTTTTGTTTTAAGTTTAAATATTTTATTCTTAAAAGAAAAAAACCTCAATTTAGAAAATTGTTCAATTAATGTTTTGTCAACAAGAACGTGCCTTGCAATATACTTCCAATTTCTTTATATTTATAACAGAATACCTCAGAATTCTAATCTTCTAATGTAAACAAACACGAGAATTATCGCGAGGTGCGTCATCACAGCGTCACATGCATCCACCCTCCCTTTTCCCCAGGCCACACAATTCGCCAATGCCAGTAAATCACCGATACGGATTCCGTCGTTTCCGCAGATGGATAAAACACAGAAATCTGCCTCTCACTCTGACCGGCATACCTGTTATATTTATCACGTTTTCAAATCAATTTACATTCAGCGATAGAGTGCACCACTTCCCTGAGCAATACTTTATTTTTTCGAAAATGCATTACGTTGACTAACTAGATATATTTAAACAATGACGATACTTTTAAATAGCGCGAATCGATTTTACAGGGAATTGAAATCCAACGATAACTTGGCCCGCATATTGGAAACGCAGACTTTAAGACAATCAGAATTAGTTGCCAAAATACAAGAAGACAGCGATCTGCAGAAGGCGGCAGTATGCGCGCTGTTAGAAAGAGGAGATGCGAGAAGTTGGGGATTGGTACAGCAGGTTCGATTAGTTGAAGCTCAATTGGCTGCCCTGACGTTGATAGAACTCGATCGACGACGATTGGAAATCGATGAGCAAATCGTAAGTCGCGTGTTTGTTTTTCTTGTGTTTTTACTAAGTATACTCTCTGTTTTACCACCACAGAACGACTTATCGGAAAAGCGAGCGAATTTATCGAGTCTGCTTATGGATTTGTTGGACCAGCAAAATTATCGAAGGGTGCAGTTGTTATCGACGATAAAAATGTTGGAAGAACAAGATAATACCACGCAAGATTTCTGGCTGCTGCAATACCAAATGCTGATGGACAGGTTGGTTTCTGTTTGCGATTGATACGCGTATAATTTGGGAATGGTTGAAGAAACTTCGTAAAAAAATTGGGTGGGGTGGTAAAAAAACGGTGAAAATTGCGTAAGAGTGGTTAAAAAGTAGGAAAACCTGATGGAATTGCTAAAAAACTGGGTGATGGTGTGTGGGAAGACACGAAAAAACCGGGTATGAATGGGAAAATAAACATAAAAACTAATAACTGCAGTAAAAATGCAGCAAAATTGGATAAGGACGCCAAAATAACTTGAAAGAATGGGTATGGGTGGTAAAAACAAGAAAAAACTGTTTTAGTGAATAAAAAACTGGGTAAAGATGGAGTAAAGAAACAGAAAAATTAAAAGGGAAGATAGAAAGATAGATAAACCTGATAAGGATACAAAAAAATCGGAAAAATTGGATCGCGGTGATGAAAAGTCGGAAACTCCATGAATAAGAAAACTAAAAAACTGGGTAGGGATGGAGAAAGGAAACGTACAACGCTAAAAAGGACATTAAAAAAATAATAACACTGGCCAGGAATGTCAAAATGACTAGAAAAATTGGATAAAGGTGGTAAAATATTGGGAAACTGTTTTGGGATGACTAAGAAAGCTAAAAAACTGGGTAGGGATGGAGTAAAGAAAGGGAAAAATTAAAGGAGATGGTGAAAAGACAGAAAAACCTGATAAGGGTATAAAAAAGTCGGAAAAATTGGATCGTGGTGGTGAAAAGTCGAAAACTCCATGAATAAGAAAACTAAAAAACTGGGCAGGGATGGAGAAAAGAAACGTACAACGCTAAAGAGGGCATTAAAAAAATAACAACACTGGATAGGAATGCCAAAATGACTGGAAAAATTGGATGAAGGTGGTAAAATATTGGGAAACTGTTTTGGGGTGAATAAGAAAGCTAAAAAACTGGGTAGGGGTGGAGTAAAGAAACGGAAAAATTAAAGGAGAGGGTGAAAAGACAGAAAAACCTGATAAGGGTATAATAAAGTCGGAAAAATTGGATCGCGATGATGAAAAGTCGGAAACTCAATGAATAAAGAAACTAAAAAACTGGGTAGTGATGGAGAAAAGAAACGTACAATGCTAAAGGGGGGCATTAAAAAAATAACAAAACTGGATAGGGATGTCAAAATAACTACAAAAATTGGATGAAGGTGGTAAAATATTGGGAAACTGTTTTGGGTTGAATAAGAAAGTTAAAAAAAACTGGGTAGGGATGGGATAAAGAAACGGAAAAATTAAAGGAAATGGTGAAAAGACAGAAAAATCTGATAACAGCATAAAAAAATCCGAAAAAATTGAATCGCGCTGATGATAAGTCGAAAACTCCATGAATAAGAAAACTAAAAAACTAGGTAGGGATGGAGAAAAGAAACGTCAACGCTAAAGGGGGCGTTAAAAAATTAACAAAATTGGATAAGGACGCCAAAATAACTTGAAAGAATGGGTATGGGTGGTAAAAAACAAAAGAAACTGTTTTGGTAATAAAAAACGGAAAAAAAATGGAGTAAAGAAACGGAAAAATTAACGGAGAGGATAAAAAGATATATAAACCTGCCAAGGGTACAACAAAAATCGGAAATATTGGATCGCGGTGATGAAAAGTCGAAAACTCCATGAATAATTAAACTAAAAAACTGGATATGGATGGAGAAAAGAAATGTATAACGCTAAAGAGGGTATTAAGAAAATAATAAAACTGGATAGGGATGTCAAAATAACTAGAAAAATGTGATGTAGGTGATAAAATATTGGGAAACTGTTTTGGGCTGAATAAGAAAGTTAAAAAAACTGGATAGGGATGGAATAAAGAAACGGAAAAATTAAAGGAGATGGTGAAAAGACAGAAAAACTTGATAAGGGTATAAAAAAATCGGAAAAATTGGATCGCGGTCATGAAAAGTCGAAAACTCTATGAATAAGAAAGCTAAAAAACTGGGTAAGGATGGAGAAAAAACGTACAACGCTAAACAGGACATTAAAAAAATAACAAAATTGGATAAGGGCGCCAAAATAACTTAAAAGAATGGGTATGGGTGGTAAAAAAAACAAAAAAAACAGTTTTGGTGAATAAAAACCGGAAAAACTGAGTAGGGATGGAGTAAAAGAAACGGAAAAGTTAAAGGAGAGGATAAAAAGATAGATAAACCTGATAAAGGTACAAAAAAATCGGAAATATTGGATCGCCGTAATGAAAAGTCAGAAAACTCAATGGGAAGTAATAAAGGAAATGGAAAAAAACTGGTAGCCGAGACGAAAAGAAAACGTAAAAAACTAACTAAACTGGATAGGGATGCCAAAATAACTAGAAGAAATGGATAGGGGTGGTGAAAAATTCAGAAGTAAATTTGAGATGAATAAAAAAACTAAAAAACTGGGTAGGTATGATGGAAAGAAACATACAACGCTGAGAACTGGATAAGGAGAGTAAAAACCTGCAAAAACTGGGTGTAGTAATATAAAAAAAAAAAATTGGAAAGAAATGAGATAAGGTAATTTAAAAAAAGGTTAAACTGTTATTGTAATTACTTTTACAGAATGCCATCCGGGGTATTAGAAGTCGCAAAAGAATATCAACCCTTCCCTTGCAGAAGGATTGCTGATGGCCGGCGTGTGGCATTGTATCCCCTTCCTGTTGAAATGGTCCAATAATGAGGGTGAGACTCTAAAACTCTTTTGAAAACTTGTATAATTATAAAGCACCACTATATATATTCTTACACTAAATTTATTATTAACACCACACTCTCAGAGATCACAACCTGAATACCAATACCACGTCTTCAATCCCCTCACGAGTGCGATGCTCGCAAAACGCTGACGAGGTTCCGGTAATCTCACTGTCATCTCTGAACACATCTTTATCTTTAAACCTAACTTATTTCTATGTACATATTTTTTCACGCCACTTACACAACAATTTGTAATACAGTCCTGGATAAAAGGAACGCTTCACGGTTCTTTTAAGAATGCGAATATTATTATCAGACTCTTCTAAATGTCTGTCTTTGTTCTGCAGGAATGTATTAAGATATCGCAATGAATTTTAATCCTCTAGAATTTTGAATTTCAACGGTAATAATATTCGCATTACTTTATAATAATGTATGAATAATATTCGTATTCCTAAATTAATTTGTATATATTTAAGATTTTCAATATTTCAATAGCCCTAACATTATCTGCGTTAGAATCTGGACTATAATTAATTTTAGCAGTCTAGTTCCTCATTGGTCACTATTTTTGTTTTGTTCAGAGAAATTATTAAACGTCAACGAAAGAGACTTGAAAGAAGCCGGCCTCACGAACCCACAAGACTGCGAAAACGTATTACAAGCATTCCACACTTACAAGAAACTGAAATATTCGTCTTACCAACCGCGCGTTCAAGATATCGCTAGCCCATCGGCACCCGTAGAAGAAGCAGAAGAAGAAGCTAGCGCCCCGCCAGTGGAAAGCGCTGGCTACACTACAAACGAGTGCGTCGTGTGTTTAGACTTTCAAGTAAGTTCAGATGAAATACTTTTTTTTGTATCCGCATTTTGTTGCGCATAAAACCAAATTAATTATATATTACAGTGCCAAATTATATTCGTACCGTGTGGCCATTTCTGCTGTTGTATAAACTGCGCCGGTCCGATAATCGACTGCCCTCTCTGTCGTGCAGAAATAGAACGCAAGATCCGAGTGGTTACATCATAGTTACGGTATTAAGAAGCTAAAGTCGCTTTTGAAAGACGCGTATTATATTCCAAATATTTCTATACAACATACTTACTTTTTTTATGACGTGCCTCCTTTTTGAAACCTAGTCTTAAAGATGCGTTTATCGTTGAGATATTTATTTCTATTTCATGACTTATATTTACATTTTAAGGTATTGAGATTTTATAACGTATAATTATATGGATAATTAATATAAATAATAAAAGAGATCCGCCTGCTTTATATCAAATTAAAACGTTTTTTTTTTTTATTTATACATTTATTCGTCTTCTCCCTCCATTTTCTCCTCTTCCTCGTGTTCTTCACTGTAAGATCTGTTGCCGTTTTTAGTTTTCGATAATTCTGTAACAGTTACAAGACATATTATATAATTAAAATCTTCATAAATTTATAACGAACAGACATTTATTCATATTAGTTTAATTTAAAAATTACATTACTGATTTAATAATACATGATTCAAAAATACCTGACCGCCATCTAGAAGGCACTGAAAAATCATTATTTAACGACAAAAATTTAATGGTAATTTCTTTAGAACTTTTAATTTTTTAAAACATGGTATTTAAAGATGAAACAATCTGGCAACATTGTATGATTCACGCTAAGGTAAAACTATACGTTAATGAACAATAAAACTGTTATTAGAAACCCAAAAACACCCTTGTCTAACTCATATATGACCAAGACAAACTGCGATGCTTCCCCTCCTTAGGGGTAAAAGTATAAATATCAACTCACAGATGGAGCTTTTGAAATAAGTGGGAAAAGAGTTGCCTACATGGTTAGATAATTGAAATTGTATTTAAACTATTGCATATGTCATCAGGTGTCATGCAATGGTTCGAATACATGATGTGGTTTAGAATTTGCTTTACGGATGTGCAAACCCCATCCCTTTTTAGCTTCATTTTCCTTCTTAAAACATGTAAGTTGCGAATAACGTGAGGTAAGAAACGTTCGCAATTTCCTTTTTGTTTGAATTTCTTGAATGTATTTATTTTTGTCGCTACTTATTATTTAACTGTCACTAAATGTCAATTTACAATTAGCGTATTTTGGCGCATAACTTTATCACTAAATATGTGAATTGGTCATAGAATTTGCTATTTTTATGTTGTGGTCATTTCTAGTACTGCTCTAATCAAAGTAATTCAATGCTAAAATACATCCGGTTTGGTCATGAGAATTCGTGAACATACTCTAAACTTCGTTCACAAGCGAAAAAAAACGATTGCAGCGACATTAATACAAGTAGAAGCCGTGTTTGTCATTTGTTGGTTAGGTATATATGTTAGATATGTACTGTTTAATGGTTTACATTAAGTTTGTTCGCGTCGCATGAACTATTTGCACTATTATGCACTTTTGCATACAAAAGTTCTTAAAGTGCATAATAGTGCAAATAGTTCATGCAACGCGAACAAACTTCTTGTCTTATTGTTAGGTTGATATTTGACGTTAAGATTGAATTACATTTACTATATTATTAGACAATTTGTAATGGCGAAACAGCCGCGCAAAATTTTACAGTTAGTTGATGCAACAGATAAAAAGTTATACTCGTTTATCGGAATTACATTTCCACATATCGTTCAAAATATAATGGTTGTTTGTAGTGTTTTTCCCGATGTGTTAGCGCTGCGGACGCAGTCGTTGCAATTTGTGCACTTACATTGTCCATATCATTGAAAAGTACAAGAAAATCGTCATCTGTTTGCTGTATAATGTAAGCAGCAGAACTATTTGCTCTAGATTCAGATTCATATTTGTGATTTCTGAGGTTAGGATGGGATGATTAGAATACTGACACACACAGCCACCAACATAGAACTCCGTTTTGGCGTTATGTTAGTGACCATGTTTATATCAAACGTCAACATTTTTTTTTGACGTGAACGTGTCGTTACCAAATGTTGTCATCATTGACCGAATAGTCCACCGCCAAAAAACGCTATATTTCACTTCGAGTGAAAGAGGGTGAAATGTCAAAATTACTAGCGAAATACGTGTTTTAATTATCAACTCCATGAAGTGGTTTATCTTCTGTTGTTGCAGGAAGGCAGTATGATATATTTTTTAATGCACAATGTGCAGTATATGTATGTTAAGGCCGTTTCACACTTAGCTATTTATTGGCCAATTTAAAATTTTACGTATATAACACGTATTTAATCCGTGTTATACACGTTTAAATTGGCCAATAAATTGCGCAATAAATAGCTAGGTGTAAAACGGCCTTTATACACATAACAATTTTAAATTGTGTAATAAATTGCGCAGTAAATAGCTAGGTGTAAAACGGCCTTTATTAGTATATCGGATATATAGAATCTATTTTGGAATCTGATACGTACCACCCATATAATACCACTTACAATCAGCTATTAATAGGAATTTCGATTTCGTTTTAGATAACTTTATTCCTACGCCTATCTCACACTTAATATCACTACAAAAAACATTGAAAACAACACACTAAACAAACAACACACATAAATTGCAAATTGTGTGACATATCTTAACTGAATAATATTTAAGCCTAAATACTGCCCACATAGCCAAATTCAAATTGCCCGCAGTTTAACTTTAACGTTGAAACATAAAATTACCCATGTTTTTCGTACTTCATTGATAGTTATTTTAATGCCTTTACGTTGAAGTTACTAAAAATAGTGGCGGGAAATTTAAATTTGGCTATTAGGGATGCAAGTAATATTTTTTAATGTTTAAAACGAAAGACGTTGAAAAACATTTTTGTGGGAATGCTGACGTTGAGGGTATCGCGTAGCGTAAGTGAACGCAATAGCCCTATAATTACCACGACATTCACCCAAAATAAGATACATATGTCACAATATTCACCACCTGTGCGTACATTTGGAAACACTTTGAAAGCAATCTGACACTACTAAATAATTTCAAAACTGTCAAAAGTACCATTTCTAGTTATTGTATGCCAATGTTGCCAAAAAATATTTTTTTTGTAACCTGTAACATTTAATTAGCTGTTTTAATGCTTTATAACTTAAAACTTTAATTAAATTTTTTATTACCAAACACTTTTCTGTTGTAAAACTTATCTTTTACAATAACTAAAATCATATTATATAGTTAAATCTGAATGACCAATAATCTAATACAAAACTTTTGTATTTCAATAAGGACCACAAATGGTAAAAAAAACCATTTAATGGTATCTTATTTACATTTTCAGAGCCAGTGAACGTTCCTTTATCACCTGTCAGGAGTTGGTCCGGTGCTTTTGAATCATCCTGTATATTTAGCATTACAAAAAAAAATTATAACAGAGATATTTGAATAATAAAAAACAGAAACAATAGGTAAGTATATATCAAATTTATTGTTATTATTAATGTAATTTACCTGCTAGAAGTTCTTCTAAAGGTTTATTAAACTCCTCAAATTCAGCCTCTCTTAAGGCATCGATTATATCTTGCGCGATTAAATTTTGTCTATTATTTTTTCGGGCAATCTCCGATCCCAAAGTCGTAATATGTAATACGAACATCATGCCGGCTTTGTTCAAAGCATCTTCTACATCTTTTTCTATCACTACAGATTCCGGTAATACTTCCTTAATAAGCTTTTTCAGTCTTAATTGATAAATTTAACTTTTTCACTTTATCGGCCATTGTAAACAAAATGATGAATAGCGAAAGACTAGTTGTAATAAAAAAAAAAACAGTATTGTAAAACATAGCAACAAGTTAAATTCACATAAATGTGGGTGCGTTAAAATTTATACAATTTTCCCGCAAAAATAAAGATGTAATATTTTTTTTTAAAACATTTACGAGTTTAATTAATAACTAATAGAATTACTTGATTCATATCAATTTATTTTAAATTTCAAGAATTTTACATTTCATATATTGCCATCTACACGTATTTCTATTAATTAAAACTTACAGTAACCTGTAATAAAAATGATTTAAAAATTCTAGTTCGTAAAAATATACACAGATGGCACCACTAACAATTTTTGCAAATCCCTAATTTAAATTTTCTTTTATTTCTACGCAACAATAAAAAATAAGATTATATTATTGCGGTCAGGTTATTGTTTGAAATCCTCAATATCAACTCCCTTAAAAATCATTGTAGATATATTTATTCCTATTTTATGATTCATATTTACATTTCAATAGAAATTTGATATCATACAATTATATATAGAGAGAATAAATATAAATAATATATTGCTTTACACTAAACTAAAGTATTTTATTTAAATTATCAGTCATCTTTTTCATCATTTACTTCTTCTTCGTCTATTTCCTCGTCCTCTTCATTGACACCTTTTGTCTTTTCGTCTTTCTTATTTTTCGATGATTTAAAGGCTGTTTGGTAAAAAAAAATTATTAGAAGTATTATTAATAACAAACTAAACACAGCTTTTCTAATATTAACATTTTTAAATCATCCTTCTCACAATAAAACAACAATTAAAGTATATGGCAGTTGATTGTAGGTCGTGACCTCATTAAGCACTTATGTTGTAAGACAAAACATGCATACATAATGTTACCACTTAATTTCCATCTATTAATATAATTTACCTGTCAAAATATCTCTTAATTGCTCATTAAACTCATCAAACTCGGCCTCCTCTAATGCATCGAATATATCTTGCGCAATTAAAGTTTTCCTATTGTTCTCTTGCGCTATTTGCGTTCCTAAAGATGTGATGTATAGGATAAACATAGATCCAGCTTTTGCTACCGCTGCTTTTACATCTTTCCCTATGATAACAGATTCTGGCAGGACTTCTTTGATTATCCTTTGTACGGCCGCGTTGGGTAAATTTAAATCTTCCAATTTTTCCGCCATTTTCCAGAAAAGAAATTTCACTAAACTCACAACTTAATTTTTTTTCATTAAATTTTATATTTAACGCAAATTACAAGTGGAAAAATATCAAAACACCTAACCTAACCTAACTTGCCGTGTTAAACAAAAGAGTGTGTCAACATCCATACAATTTTCCCGCGCAAATTAAAACTTTGGTTAAATCTTTGTTGGTGGCAGTGCAGAAATGTTTTATAATAATACATATTATATTCAATCACCGTAAATTAATTTCAATTTTAGTTTATCTAAAAAATAGTATATTAGGATTTGTGAAATTTATTAATATCACCAAGGTGATACCATTTTCCCTAAACATCAAAAAACATCTGTCAAAATTGTCAAGTGTCAAAGTGGATCAGTTGCTGATAAACGATCCCGGTTTTAATTTTTCCCATTTCTTATGAGAGACCAATTAATTAGGTAATAGAATCTTACAATGGCCGTTAGCAATAAGAAAATCGAAGAGGGATTAGAGCATATCCGTCTTGCAGAGAAAAGGTGATTCGAACTTTACGTGATTTGCGTTTTGTTAAAATGTAGATGTTTCAGTTTGAAAACGTCGTTTTTGAAATGGCGATCGGATTTTGACGAGGCCGCTGATGAATATAACAAAGCAGGTATGGACATGAACGGGGAACATAAATTTGTTGGATTTAATTTATTGATATTGCAGCCACATGCTTCCGAAACGCAAAATCCTTAGAACAGTGCAAAGATTGCTTGATGAAAGCTGCAGAATGTCATAAACAGAATAGGAAGTATCCTTTTAGTATTATTAAATTAAAATCAGTATGACAAATTGATCACCTTAACCTCGAATTAGTCTTTTCTATGCTGCAAAAGCATTAGATCAAGCTGTTTCCATTTGTAAAGAGATGAGTGATCTACGAGAAGTCGCTTCGTTAGCTGATAGGGCTGCAAATATGTACATGAGGCACGGTAGTGCTGAAACCGCTGCTGCTTCCTTGGATAAAGCTGGAAAAGTTTTAGAGCAACTTCATCCGGAACAAGCACTGCCGTTGTATCAGAAAGCAGCTGAGATATCCACGGTAATTCTTTATTATTATTTAATAATTTGGCATTATTTTGTGGCTTTTTAAAGATTCAGGATAGCTCAAGACAAGCGGCGGAATATGTGGCAAAAGTAGCGAGATTAAATGTAAAATTAAAGCAGTAAGTGAAGAATTCTAAGCGACTGTTTTATTTATCATTATTTATAACTTCATTCGTAGATATGACTCAGCGGCGGATGCAATTCGCCGAGAAATGAGTATACATCAACAAAACGAATCCTATCAGGCAATTGGTAGATTAGCAGTAGCTTTAGTATTAGTCCAATTGGCCCGTGGTGATGTTGTAGTGCGGAGAAAGCCTACAAGGAATGGGGTATGTTCGCATCATGTCTAAAGCCATTGTTTAACATATATAGTTAGTCAACGTAATGCATTTTCGGAAAAATAAGAGTATTGCTCAGGGAAGTGGTGCACTCTATATCGGTGAATGTTAATTGATTTGAAAACGTGATAAATATAACAGGTATCTCGGTCAGAGTGAGAGACAGATTTCTGTGTTTTATCCATGTGGGGAAACGACGGAATCCGTATCGGTGATTTACTGGCATTGGCGAATTATGTGACCTGGGGAAAAGGGAGGGTGGATGCATGTGACGCTGTGATGACGCACTCGCGATAATTCTCGTGTTTGTTTACATTAGAAGATTAGAATTCTGAGGTATTCTGTTATAAATATAAAGAAATTGAAAGTATATGCAAGGCACGTTCTTGTTGACAAAACATTAATTGAACAATTTTCTAAATTAAAGTTTTTCTTTTAAGAATAAAATATTTAAACTTTAAAACAAATATCACAGAAAAGAGAAAAGTTAAATCATAAAAGGACGAAAATTTGCCGAAAAAAAAAGACATAAATCTACTTCTCAATTTTTATTTTCTAGTTTTTAAATTAAAAGTTGTTTGTTAACTTAATTTACTTATATTTATGATTATGTAATATCAGAAATTTTGTTTTATTAAGAAGAATAAGTATTTAGTTTGATAATATATAATCTGTAGTTCGATGCCTTTTTATTTTAAAATTTTAATAAAACCCGGGTTTTTCGTTCGAACGTATATACTGAAAACCTTCACCTCCTCTCTCCTATTGCCATTTTCGCTTCTCCGTGTATATAGCGGTGCTGTCGCTAACTTCAATTGGTGTAAAGGCGGGAAATTATATAGTTTTTCTTATATTTACAAAACATTTTTTACTTGATTTACTTATGTTTACTATGACATAATAATAGAATTCGTTTTTTATATATGTTAAAAATATGTAGTTTGGGGGTACAAATCGCCATTTATTTTTACATATATGCACACTTTACTTTATTAAAAACACCATACATGATGACACATTCGCGCTCTTTCTCTTGAGCGGCTGGAAAGTTACGAGGTAACCTTTGGGGGCAACATCGCATATACAAGTTACATCGTAACTTTTCAGCCATCAAGAGAAAGAGCGCGACGCGTCATCATGTATGCTGTTTTCATAGCTTTGTTTGTTTGTGTGCTTGGAGCAGTATCTACTGACGTCATCAGAGTAACTTGAGAGCGTCTCAGAGTTGGATTTTAAAGATGGTACAAACAAACGCACTCGATTGCAATATAACCTTAATTTTTTATTTACTTATTGTCACAGCTATTATGAATAGGAAAAGTAAAGTAATTTTTCAAACTAATGAATCTAGACTACAATAAACATGCATCATACTAGTATTTAATATGTACCTACCAAGTGAAGCTTTTAAAATATAATGATCGTTCTTTACATCAATCAATTGGTATATTATATTATCCATATCGTGCATATTTGATGCAGGTATAAATCGGATTACATTACAAACGAAGTTTTACAACACGGTGTTAGCGCGATTAGGTTATGTTGCACAAATTGCTCGTAATTGCTCGACGTCGGATGCGAGCAGAAAGAGGAACGTCTTGTGATCTAGATTTGCTTGCTCTAACAAACAAACACGCACAATCATGCTCTAAAATAGAAACAACGCGTAAAATTCCATGGATCTGCTAGATCAGACAAACAAACAAACTAATAAGTAAACGTGGTGCATATATGTAAATATAAATGGCGATTTGTACTCCCAACTACATGTTTATTTTTATAATGAAAAACGAATTTCTACTATTATGCAATAGTAACATAAGTAATCAAATAAAAAATATTATATAAGTATACACAAACACTTAGAACTACAACATATATAGAGCATAACATTAAATTAGAAACTAAAAAAAAGTAAGTAAAATGGTAAAAAAATAACGATTATATATTATCAAACAAATATTTATTCTTCTAATAAAACAAACATTTCAATGTAACACGAGAATTATCGCGTGGCACGTCATCACAGCGTCATCGCTATCCACCCTCTCCTTTCCCCGGGCCTCACCTACAATATCGCTACAACTACGAGGTAACTATTGCAATTAATAATTTTTACCGACACGTAAGAGAGCATCTTGTATGTAGTAGTCTAACTAAAAAGTTTATATTTTAAATCGAGACGGAACATCACGGCGTGCTGCCATCTAGCCGCTTTTGTCCAAAATGTTAAAAAATCCGTTAACTATTTGTCCATACGGTTGACTAATTAGTTGTATAAACAATGCTAAAGCTAATTTGCTTGTATTTTTTTTTCCCGATTAGTTGTAGATTCGATGTTTGCTTCTGTTTCATTAGAAAGTAATAAATAATTACTCACTTTCCTTTTTTTAATATATCGAATCGAAATCAGGAAACTGTTGTGAGGGTTCAGAGGTACAAAATTAGAAGCGTCACTGCAATCTTACGAGAGAGGACGGAGAAGGCGTTAGAAGAGCTTTGACACAGTCGCCGTTATAGAAACATATGGAGTGGATACTCGATACTAGCCAGGGACATAGCCTTCAACCAAGCATGAACCGTCGGCGAACAAAAGTCATCGAAGGCTGCCGAGGTAGTAATTGAAATAAGTTTGAATGGTATTTTTGAAGGATAAGTGACTTTTTTTTGCAAGGACGTTGCAAGTGGTGATACGCGAAGTATCTGGCAACTGTGAAGATAATTGAAGAAGGATTTGGTTATTGTTAGGTTACGTGAATATTCCAACGAGATAGTATTTAGTAACCGATTATATTCCAACTAATTATAAATATACTAATATATTTTTTTTTGTACTGATAAGCTTTATTACATTCAGATTTTGTTTTTTATTAAATGTTATTTTATTTATTTCGTTTTATTCGTAATGTAAATATAGTTACGTATTTTATTTGAACGAATTATACTCATTTTTTTTTATTAATGTAAGCTTCAATGATATTTAATGTAATACGATTTTTTGAAATTGTGATAGTAAAACGCAATATTGTGTGTAGTTAATGTTCGTGTCACATTAACATATATAAACTTGAAAGTGCTTTATCTCATCAATTTTGTCTTTTTAATCTCGAAACTCAAAAGATTTGAATAATAGTAAAACAAATTAATTGGATGTGGTAAAACAAGATAACTTTACTTAAAATACATTTAGAATGCATCTTTTATGGTTGTTTCCAGAACTATTTACTTTTTTGAATTTTATATTTTTTTAAATGGCTTAGATTTTTAAAAATTTTGGTTAAAAATGTCTTTTTTTAATTTTGAAAAAAAACAAAACTTATAAATTTTCGAGCAACTATAAACGTAAATATCAAATATTTATTATTGTAGAATTCGAAATTCCATCCTGTTAATGCGAGAATTTTTAAATTCATTTTTATTAATACGTAGTTTGATAGGTACCGTGAATTTGCTGAGTAGCGTCTGCCTCAACAGGAAACAATAATCTATTTCGTTTAAAGAACTCGCGTAATTAAAATAATATGGTATTACTTTAAATGTTATCTGCTCTTTGTTTATTGTATGTTACATTTGCCGTTCAGCAATTCGCACGGTCCCCCTCAAGTAGGAGACTGAAAGTCAGAAAAATAAACGCTTCGGTCATACTTGCGCCCTCCTGTAAGAAGAGCGAAACTAGTTATCGGGCGAACTGCACGTCACAATCAAAGTTTATAAAACCTAACATAGCGTTTTACAATTAATTAGTCGCGGTTCTTCAATTTAGCTTCAGGAATAAGCACGCGTCCTTCGTCGAGTGTTTTCTAATTCTAAAATTAAAACTTCTCATCTTAAATTTTGATTTAAAATAAGCCTAAAAAATCGAGACAGGAAGCAAAAGCTTTCCTCGAGAGGTGATTAGTGATTTTGTACTAAAACCGTTTAATTCCCCCTTTTTTGCTTACATTCTTTGTGGGTTGGTGTAAAGTTTTGCCTTAAAATTGGATTCAAGAATTAATTTTTCCACACGGTGTAGTGTTCAATGTCTCTTAAACTAACCATGCATTACGTGAAAACCGTAACTGTTCACTTCTGTCTCTCTCCTTAATGAAATTTGTAAGAAAACTTACTGAGCTTATGTTAATCAACAGTATAAAATTTAAATATTCAACAATCAAAATTTGTGTTTGTTTCTTTGTTGTTCACTTTATTTTATTTAATTGTTAGTTTGTAGATATCCCAAAGTCTCAAATATTCAATATATAATGTTAAAAATATAAGTCGTTTATCTTTCGTCATTTGAAAAGAAGCTCAGTTTGAACCCTTAGTAAGACCGGAGAGGAACAATTTGGTAAGAGAAAGCGACGAGAAGGGTAAGTCGACAATCACTAGGCTAATAAGGCCCTGCTTCGACTGACGGTGGAAAACACAGTTGGGAAACATCTTTGGCTAAAATTACTAAAACTTCGCTCGAACAAAAGTTTGTTTCTCAGCAGTGGCGCGCCGTCAAAGGGCAGGAGGGGTTACTTAAACAGGCTAGGTCTTGCTCGATTGAATTGGCGGACATCCCCAAAAGGTAAGAAAAACCGTTCCGTTACATTACACATAAATCATTCACTAAAACAAAAAGTTGGGGTCTGTTAAAAATATTTAAACCCAGAAATTAAAAAAAAAAGAAAAAAACTAGAAATCGCAAAATAACTTTACTTGCTATAACAAATATTATATAGTAACATATGGTCAAACGTGCCCGTATAAAAATTAATAATAAAATGTCATAAATAATTGGAATCCAGTGAACAAATTCAATTTCACGCAATATTTTATAACTTCAAATTAAGCATGAATTATTAAATTAATAATAGTTTATGAATCTTTAAGTTGAAGTTTACTGTATATAATGCGGGAAATTGAATTTGGTTTACTGAAAATATTTCAATGACGCACATAGTCTTAATTTGTTGGTATGGCTAAGAGCCAAGCAGCTCAGTTTGCAATAGCTACGCTTGCTGCTCTTAGTTATCTTTATTTTGTACATACTCAAATATTCTCGTTGGCTTAATGAAACTAAATATATACAGTATCATATTTAAAGAACGGTTCACTGGCGAAATATAGATGGCACACTAGAATTTTTATTGTTGTGCGTCTTAGTGGTAATTAATTTCTAAGATAATACTCGTGTGCATCTATATTTCACCATGAACATTCTTTGACCATATGTAACAGTATATTAAATTAATAATTTGAAAATACTAATAATTCACAACACTTTTTTAAAGACAGTTTATCTTTAAATTCAGTGACGAAACACCGTAGAAGATGTTGAAGTATAAAGATCTGAAAATGCAAGTAAAGCTGTAGTAAGTAATTTCAAATTTGGTCACTTATCCAATGGTAATAATTAAACGTCTCGCTCACACAATGCAAGTGTCATATTTTTAGAAAATAAAGATTGTTGGAATTAACGAGTTAGGACTAAATGATTTTGGTTTAAGCTTATTCAAATTACTGATATTTCTATAATATATATGAGGTATTGGCATTCAAGAAATAAAATTAAAGCTGTACAGATTTAAAAACCCCTGTACAAATACCGATAATTTAACAGTCTAGAGAATCAATCCGAAAATTTTTTTTTCGTGTGTGTTTCTTTTTATGAGTTTAAAGGAATTTCTGATAAGTGAACATTTTTGTATTTTACTAATTAATTTTAACTATTAGCAGCATACAATTTTAGCTGTGTGATAGACATTTCTTCCTTCAATTAAGCATTCATTGCCTTTGATTACTGATCGAGTGGTATCGTAGGAAATTTACAGTATATGGCAATGAACGCAATTACAAGGTAAATTGTTGGGTACATAATAAAAGATGGGTCAATTGGATCATGTAGAACTCTAAGATTTTCTGTCGGACAAGACAAGCTTGTATTTCTACATTGCTTAGATTTTTTAGTAGCTTTGAATAATTGAAAGGTACCCTTAAAACGTAATAGTCTAACTTTTTATAAGAATATGGTCACACAGTCAAGGCTTACTCAGGTCTAGGTAGAGACTTTCTTGATGTGTATAGTGTTCGTTATGTCTTTAATTGACTATTAATATGCTTAAGAGTAGTTTATTTTGCGATAGCGTATTGCTGAGAAAAGAACTTATGTTTTTCGAAAGAATAATTAATTATTTTAATAACCTCATAATTTTGAAAGTACAGGTAAAATGGCTATTGTTTGTAATAGTTTAATATTTACTAACCTCTTAAGATACTCTTTTTGCAAATTTAAGTTGTGATAGAAAATCCTTCTATAAAAAATTTGTTGATAATATCGGCAGTGGATATAAGCATGACAAACTAATTTCTTTTAAACATTGAGGTTAATCATACACGTTTCCATACTTACTATTACTCAAAGATAAATGGTCTGTGGAACTTCTATTTCATTCGCGGGCATTAAATAAAATAAATGTGTCACGTTGTTCTTATTCTAATTATCAAGTAAGACTCCGCAGAAATAGGTGGAGGATGTGACTTAAATAGATTTGAAGAACGAATTAAAAGTTTCGCTGAAAAATAATGTTATTTTCTGATTTAGATTCTAATTGAAGTCCTAAAGAACCTACCTATTAAAACTACTTAAGTAATTAAATGAAGTTCAATAACTAATTATCTTAATCTGCACTGTAATCTTGCTTGAAATGTTCCATGTGAAAAACTGGTTTTTAGTCAAAAGAATTCGGTGAGAAAGACATATATTTTAAGCTTTATTTCCCTATTAATTACTGACAGAGTAAAAATGGTTAATGGTTATTTTGTCAAAATTTACTCGAATAGAACTCGAACTAATAAAATAACTACATATAATAGAATTAGATAGATTATAATATATTATGTTTTTTATGTGGCTCGAATACAACGAAGATTTAATCATCTTTTCGTACACTTTAATATAGATTATTAAATATAATAAGTATGTGTCTTTATTAATAACACGCTATTATATTAATGGAATATGACCCCCAATCAAAAATAGATGTATATTTAATAATAACAAATAATAATATATAATATATAAAAAGATAATAGAATAAATACTTGTAAAAAAAATATTTAACATTCAAAAAGATACAATCTCGCTAAAGTATAAATATAGAGTTATAGTTCGTACGATTATTTCTGCGTACAAATTACTTGTTCGAAAAAAAAAGAATCATCTAATTCAAAGTATAAACACTATGGAATGTGTGATCGACGTCATTATTTTAAACTCACACACTCATTCTCCATTTACTGTTGGGGGGCCTTTTATGGTCTCTCTTCCTTCTTCTTTCTATCTTGATCGTTGGAGGCTTCCGTGGGGAAGTGATCGTGATTCATAAGAATGTAGTCCTTAGTCTCGACGATAACCTGTGGGTTCGTTCTGATATCCAATTGCTGTTCACTGGCTGGGTGATTTTGGACTCGAAGCTCGTAGTTTTGATATAGTTAGCAGTTCGAATACCACCAGACGAATCGCGATATAACCAAAATTCCAACCAAGAAATCAGTGTTTTTCGTATGGGAATAAAGTTAGGAAAGTGTTTCAAGAACTTTAGGAACCTTGCTCGCGATTTACCACATTTTTATTGTAAATGCGAAGTTTTTCTTTATTTCGAAGTTATCTATTGAATTGGTTCCTATACAGTTTTTAACCAATAATGATTAATTTGCGGAAAATTTAAAAAAGCTAACAGTCTTTTTATATAAGAGTAGTCAAACTTTATTAAGTTTGATATATTAAGCATTGTATGATATCCAGCTGATTTCAATATATGTGACAAACTTTAAGAGCTGATTTGAGTTATCTTGATCATAAGTTCATATGAGTATTGTCAAAAGGTTTGGTTTTAAAGTTATGATGTTTAATATAATTATGAACTATGATAACGATATAATATCACGTTGGTTTTCAAACTATTGTGTTGAGAGGGAATTGTTTTTTGTCATTTCAAAATTTGTCATATTGTCAGAGTATTCATTCAGTTTATGCCAGTTTCTGTGTTTTCTAAAAGTTACAGATGATGAGATGTGTGATATGCTTCGTTTAGGTTTGCCATGAAATTAGGTGCTGCTAGCGTCTTTATGAAGACGATACCTGAACCGTATATCCGCATATTCATATTTGCCGTCTTCACCACGTCTTAGTGAAGGGAAATTTTAAAAAACGAACGACGGATAACGGGCACCCATCTACGTGAGAAATCCAAAGTTGAAAATGTATACTAAAAAATTAGGAACATCCTACTCAAGCACAAAAATTGCTTTATTCTAAACTTAGTAGGCAAAGTTTGGAGAATTTGAAAGATCACTGTTGTTCATATCACATCAAGGGTGCAAGCCACTTTGCCGCAGATTTCCGCAAGTGGTTTTGGTAATCGATGCAAACAAATCGCACAATCTGAATTTGGTAAAATTCTTCCCAGAGAGCTACTTTTAGAAACGCGATTTTAATTTTCATAATAATCACATATGGGCCGAAGAAAAATCCGCACGAACTAGTGAATGCCGTCATCAAAAATCAATTTCTGTCAATGTTGGGCGGAATTGTTGGAGATCATTGATAGGTCACATTTTTTACCGATGCGGTTAAATGGCGAGGTATCCGCAATTTTCTTGAAGAGGAGCTACACACTGCTGAAGAAGTTCCGTTGCAATTAGATTACAAATGTATTTTATGCATGACGGTGCCTCCAGCGCATTTTAGTTTTAGTTGCTCGCGAGTTTTGGGACAATACGTATCCAGATCGGTGGATAGGACGGGGAGGTCCACAACCGTGGCCTCCTCGGTCTCCAAGACTTAAATTCTTTGAACTTTTTTCTCTGGGTCACCTTAAATCTTAGTTATAAGACTCCCATTGAAAAATGTCGATGAACTGAGAAATCGTATTATCGCAGCTTTTCAAACAATCGAATACCCTGGTATTTTAGAACGGACTCGCCAGTCAATACGACGGAGGATAGAAAGCTTGTATTGCAGTTGGAAGCCGTCCATTTCAACAGTTAGTATAAGTTAACTTTGTCTTACTAATTATTTTGTTAATTTTATAATAAAAACATTAATTATGTTAATTACTATTAAACAATGTACAACTTTTAGAACTAAGCGATTTTGACATATGTTCTTATGAATTTTATGATCAAAATAACCGCTTAAAGTTTGTCGATATATTGAGAATCACCCATATATGCATTGAAGGATAGCTGTAATGTATTGATACACTAAGGACTTTATATTAGATATTAAATATGCTAACAAAGTGGAATAATTTGTAATAACATGTTAACTAGTTAAGAAAAATCATCAGAAATAGGGCAATGGAACTACTGCGTAGTTAAGTCATGTATTATATAGATGAGTACAGTATTCTCACGATAGATAGAGAAGAACACAGAGAATCGCCAGAGAGTTAAGTGTACATCTATTTTAAAATTCTTACATGATAAAGGTGTTGATCTATCGCCTTGCCGAACCATATGAAGTACAAACTTATTACATTGCCACAAAATTATTTTTTTTTATTTCTATAACCAAACTTTATTAGTTTTTGATGTGGTTTAGCATTGTATGATATTTATGTATTGAAGATTGCTGTAATGTATTGATACATTAAGGAATTTATATTAGATGTTAAGTATATTAAAAAAGTAAAATAATTTATAATAACATGTTAACTAAGTTAAGAATAATCACTCAAAAAAGAGCAATGCGAACTACTGCGTCAGCTAGTCATGTATTTATATGGTGGATGCAATATTTTCACGATAGAGAGAGAAGGACACCAGAGACTCGCAAGAGAGTTAGTGTATATCCTGCTGTTAAGGTTGTTAATGATGCGCCTGGTGTATCATACGAAATACAAATCCTTTACATTTGTTTATTACAATTTTAGTTAACAATCTTTAGCTTATTTTTCTACGTTTATTGCACAAGTTATATACTTCCCAATTTACCATTTTTTGTTAAGCGCAATGTCTACTTTATCATTTGAAAACGTTTGCATTCATTTTAGAGACGTGTTACATCAAATATGCCGACGTTCTGGACCCCCAGAAATGTAATACTTATGCATTATTGTCAGTTATGCTATTTCCCAAATCGGCACGTACATTTGCAGCATCCAATTATACCATGCCGACTTGTTGTTCCTGTTTGTTTATAATTAGCCATACTACAACGAAAGACCACCCACGGATCAGTCAAACATAGCTTGACTTTGCCGATCCCGGCTTTTTAATGTTATAAATATACCTTCTGAGAGAAGTTAAAGGCAGAATCATTCTGTTGTCCGACGTTTTGTGGGTTGTAACTTCCGCTGCACACGGCGTTAGATAAGTGATTTCTCAACCATTACTTGTCTTAAGATAAAATCTGAATCTCTTGTAAAACCACGTCTCACATTAAACCTCCATTTTAAAGTGTGAAACGTTGATCCGTTGTTGTGAGTTTCGTAATAAAATAAATCATGAGGATATGTCCTTTTTGTGTAAAAAATAATAATCGTGTTTGTCTTTGGCGTACGTTTATTTAATTCAGTAATCGATATTTTACGATTTATAGTTCTTTATTGCATGGAAAATGTAAATAAGAACAGTAACGCTTGAAAACTGTTCTTTTAATTTAATAACTTTCTCTATCTCTCTGCCTGTCACCGCATCAGTTGATTTTGGGTTATTACTAATTGGGAAAAAAAACAATTTCATGTTATTTTTAATAAAAATATATCTTAATTCTCTCAACGATTGCTTTTTAGGGGTTCCACAAATCGCTCGTATTGCTGTGGTTTGGCACCCCGGGGTTCGTAAATTCAGTTTTATTTTATTTGTTGAGATTAATCTTTGTCAATGTGTCGGGCAAATTCTCTCAGAAATTAATATTTTATTTTTAAATAAGATTTTGTCAATTGATTTGATTGTTTAATTTGTTTATTTAAATGTTCAGTTGGTTTAAATTATTTTCACTCTGTAATATATTTTTATTTGTTCATGTAGTTTGTGTTCTTCTTAGAAGAATTCTTCTTCTATGATCTTTGCATTATGCGTTGCTTGGCAGCATCTTTGGTTATGTTATGCGATGTTTGGGCCCATGAAAGGCAGTTACTTGAATGATAGCGTGTAAGTAGATGTGTTATTTTCATTTTCCTTTGCTGCCATTTTTGGTAACTTCGTTTAATTTTAAAGCTTTGTTCATTTAATTTGTATATTTTATCATCCTTCAAGGAACTCGTTAAATAATAATTGGCATTATATTATTGTGTGCAAAATTTAGATGTAAGATCTTTTATTATATTTGTTCTAGAAGGTATGGTTAGTTTATAGGTTTGTTGTTTCGTCTTTTTCTAGTATTGCTGATTAGTTTTCATGTTTAAATATATCTAGTTAGTCAACGTAATGCATTTCCGGAAAAAGTAAAGTTTGCTCAGGAAAGTGGTGCACCAATCGGTGAATGTAAATTGATTTGAAACGTGATAAATATACAGGTATCTCGGTCAGAGTGACAGACAGATTTCTGTGTTTTTATCCATCTGCGGAAACGACGGAATCCGTATCAATGATTTACTGAAATTGGCGAATTGTGTGGCCTGGGGAAAAGAGAGGGTGGATGCATGTGACGCTGTGATGACGCACCTCGCGATAATCTCGTGTTTGTTTACATTAGAAGATTAGAATTCTGAGGTATTCTGTTATAAATATAAAGAATTGAAAGATATTGCAAGGACGTGTTCTTGTTGACAAAACATTAATTGAACATTTTCTAAATTGAGGTTTTTTCTTTTAAGAATAAAGTATTTAAACTTAAAACAAAAATCACTGAAAAGAAAAGTTAAATCTAAAAGATTTTGCCGAGAAAAAAAACATAAATCTACTTCTCAATTTTTATTTCTGCTTAGTTTTTAAATAATAAGGTTGTTGTTTAACTTAATTTACTTTATATTTATGATTATATAATAATCATTTTATTAGAAGAATAAGTATTTAGTTTAATAATATATAATCTGTAGTTTGATGGCTTTTTATATTTAAAATTTAATAAAACGCGGTTTTCGTTCGAACGTATATACGAAAACCTTCTTCTCCTCCTCTACTCCTATTGCTATCTTCGCTTCTCCGTGTATAGCGGTACTGTGCTAACTTCAACCGGTGTAAAGGCGGGTAATTTATATAGTTTTTCTTATATTTACAAAACATTTTTTAACTTGATTTACTTATGTTACTATTACATAATAATAGAAATTCGTTTTTATATAATGATAAAAATATGTAGTTTGGGGTCCAAATGCCATTTATTTTTACATATATGCACCACTTTACTTATTAAAAACACCATACATGATGACGCATTCGCGCTCTTTCTCTTGAGCGGCTGAAAAGTTACGAGGTAACCTTTGGGGGCAACATCCGTGTATACAAGGTTACATCGCCAATCAAGAGAAAGAGCGCGAACGCGTCATCATGTATGCTGTTTTTAATAGCTTTGTTCATTTGTGTGCTTGGAGCAGTATCTACTGATGTCATCAGAGTAACTTGAGAGCGTCTCAGAGTTGGATTTAAAGATGGTACAAACAAACGCGCTCGATTGCAATATAACCTTAATTTTATTATTTACTATTGTCAAATTGTCACAGCTATTATGAATAGGAAAGTAAAAGTAATTTTTCAACTAAGAATCTTGACTTACAATAAAAATGCATCATATACTAGTATTTATGTACCTACCAAGTGAGTTTTTAAAATATATGATCGTTCTTTACATAAATGCACATTGGTATCATTATATTATCCATATCGTGCATATTTGATGCAGGTATAAATCGAATTACATTTACAAACGACAGTACAACACGGTGTTAGCGTATTAGGTTATGTTGCACAATTGCTCGTAATTGCTCGACGTCGGATCGCGAGCAGAAAGAGGAACCTCTTGTGATCTGATTTGCTTGCTCTAAAAAAAAAACGCACAAATCATGCTCTAAAATACAAACAAACGCGTAAAATTCCACGGATCTGCTTAGATTCAGACAAACAAACAAACCTAATAAGTAACGTGGTGCATATGTATAAGAAAATGGCGATTTGTACTCCCAAAACTATATACATCCCAAACTACATGTTTATTTTTATAATGAAAAACGAATTTCTACTATTATGCAATGGTAAACATAAGTAAATCAAATAAAAAATATTACATAAATATAACACAAAACTAAGAACTACACACATATATAGAGTATAACATTAAATTAAAAACTAAAAAAAAGTAAAGCAAAATGGTAAAAAAATAACGATTATATATTATCAATAATCATTATCATAAATATTTATTCTTCCTAATAAAACAAACATTTCAATGTAACACGAGAATTATCGCGTGGCGCGTCATCACAGCGTCATCGCCTATCCACCTCTCCTTTCCCGGGCTCACCTACAATCTGCCTACAACTTACGAGGTAACTATTCAATTAAATAATATTTTACCGACACGTAAGAGAGCCATCTTGTATGTAAGTAGCTAACTATAAAGTTTATATTTAAATCAAGACGGACATCAACGGCGTGCTGCCATCTACCGCTTTTGTCCAAAATGTTAAAAAATCCGTTAACTATTTTGTCCATAAGGTTGACTAACTAGTATGTATATAAACAATGGTTTTATAATTAATCACTTCGGTTTAGGTGAAAAGAAGCATTGTGCTTGTAATTAAATTTCAATTTTATAAATATATTTGTTTTGATCCACGTTGAAATTTAAATTAGTGTGTTGTAATTTTGAGGACCACGTGGATTTTTGTGAAAAAAGATTTTCTTCTAGAACAAATTTACCTCTTTTGTTTGTTTAAAAGGATTTGCAATTGTCCTTTAGTAAATTAGGTGCATGCAGTTTTGTTTTCGACCAGGACCTTCTGTCTATGGTTTTATTTTCCTGCGTAATTGTAATTAAATGTTTTTTTTCTTTTTTATAATAATAAAATTAATGATTATTAACGTCATTCGAAATACTGTTCTTTTATTTTTTATGATTCAACCTTTCAATTTTGTAATCGAAGAAGTCAAATTACTTTCACCCACATTTTTATTTTTTCATGATTAGTTCAATTGTAGAATAACCTGAGGTTATTTGTTTTTTGCGCCTTTTGTTTTTTTTATCCACTGAGCTTAGTAAATTTAATTTTCATTTTTTTTCCTTTTCACTTTGCATTTATGCTGGTACCATCAGTACACAGCAGTGTGTTGCAAACACTAGTCCTAACTGATTTTATTTTTAATTTTACGTATTCCTATTATTTATTTTCATGCGGTGGCGCCCTTTTTGTGTTTTATCAACGATTTCTATATATTTTATAAGTGAATCTTTAATTTTTTACATACATACTCGCCACTTACTTTGATCCCTGTTGACTGCTACAGCTCCAATCGTCATTATTATAGCTATTTCCACCACTAACTAAGGAAGATCGTTCACCTGGGGATTGATAATTGTCGCCACCCACTTGGCCGTATCCACCAGAATGGTAATCCCCTGCTGAACCGGTCGTCCCAGAAACACTTGTCCAACCTTTCTTACCGAGATCACTCATCTATACGAATGAAAGGTGAAAAAGGAAGAGATTCAATCAATATACATTCCCAACGAACGCAGATTTCAATGGAAGAATGTACTAAGATTTTCCAGTCAATTTTGTAATGTAGTTAACATTCAAAAGCTCATTATTCAAAATTAGTAACCAGTTCAAGAAAAATTGTCACGAAAATCGCCTAATAGATGTATTACTTGGAGGTAGTTCTGATTTTTTTGGATTGCTGGCGCAAATTTGAAGGTCTCATTCAAAATCAAATCGCTGGAAAGTTAGTCTATTAAGAAAAATAGATTAATTTTTTTTTTTAAAGTTAGTCCACTTAATTCATTAATTTTGTACAGTTTGGTTCCAGAACGATTTCACTGAGGTATGTTTCAAAAGTTTCGGCACAAATAGAACATATTAAAAAGTAAAAAAAAGGCTTTAGGGCAATTTTTCAGAATATATATAATCAACAGCTTAATAAAAAACCAATTTATAATTTTAAATTAACTGTAGAGTGTATTAAAGTATGTGTTTTATATAAGGCATGATAAAATCAAAATATGTCGCGGAGAATCATATATCATAAGAGGGCAGAATGTGAGCAAGGTTTTCCATGCTTAAATCTTCTAAATGCCATGCCCAAATTCTAATCCTAAAGAATTTTGAAATTCAACAGTAACAATATTCCCACGACTTTTATCCTTTAATCATGATGGATATCGGTAATTATTAAAGGATAAAAGTAATGCGAAGGATAAAAGTAATCCGAATTTTCGGATCACTAAACGACGAGCCATCACGAAGGAAACTGACCTCGCCGCGGAAGATGTTCGTGTCGCAGTTGTGAACGAAACGTACGGAAGTAATTCCACTAGACCACGGCTCAACAGCCCGGGAAAACTTTTTACAGCAGATTCCGGCCGTGAAAACCTACGCGACAATGCGAATATTGTTACCGTTGAATTTCGAAATTCTGGATGATTAAAATTTAAGGGATAAAAGTAATGCAAATAATATTACCGTTGAATTTCAAAATTCTGGAGGATTAAAATTCATTCGGGATATCTTTATATATTCCTCATTCTTCAGAATAAAGACGTTCAGAAGAGTTTGATGATAATAATCGCATTCTTAATGATGTTATAAATGGTTTAGAGTCGCTTAAGGGAAATAATTCTTAATTGTAGCATACGTTAATAGTAAACACCAGTTTTTTTTTTTTAATCATTACTGGTCCTCTCTTCTGCTGTTGCAATTTCAAATTCATGATATACAAAGAACGGATCAGCTACCTAAAGACTCGTAAAGACCTAAAGACTGTCGAAATTGAGGGGACGCAACTGATAGCTGATCGATTTGTTATATTTTTGTTATTGTTACTATTAATAATCGTAGAGAAATTATTTAGTTAGAGTAGGAACATTTCAATTGATATGGAATCCATGTAGTACTTAGAATAGGTAACCTCGTGTGGCACGGGGTTTAGGATGAATTTTAATTATTTAGATTATCATAAAGTGTCGAATTCAACTACAAACGCTTTTTTTACTCCCTAATTTATAAGCCAATATAACGCAATCGGTTTCGGTAACTAAACTGTCATTAAAATAACAAATCATTGAATTACGTTTGTTTGCAAAGCCAACTCGATATTTTGATACCTTTTATTTTTCCATAGAGTTGTATTGTGTTCTTCTTGTTATAGTTGTATCGTGTGTCAAAACGTTTGAGACATACGTTATTCTTAATAGCTTTGCAAATGCAGTCAATTCAAGTTCTGTGTAATTTTTTCAAACTGTGCTATGTGCCCCAAGACTTTTGTTGGTCTTACTTCTTAATATTCTGGACAAAGTGACACCAATTCAATACAAATGGAAGTTCAGCAGTGGGAAAACACGATTTTTCAGGGCAAGCGATTCGTATTGTATGATTTTGTATGTTCGCATTTAAATTTTGCGAAATATCTGCAATCTATTCCACTCTTGGTGGTGTGAATGGAGATTCCCTCAGAATTTCCCTTATTTTAACAATAAAATGACCACACAAAATTCCCATTTAATTTGCTTGTTGTAACTGATGTGGTATTTTTAAAAATGAATTTATTTCCTGTTGCTGTAAAAAATGCAGAATTTTCACGCTTTCAGCATTAGTTAAAAAAAAATGCATTTCTTGATGTTTAATAAAATGTTTGAAATCCCTTAATTTGAATTTTAAATTGACTGCATTTCCAAAACTATTAAGAATAAAAAAAATTCTAGAACTAAATTGTAGAAAAATATTACAATAACTTCTTGTTAGATATTTGAGAAAAATTTGAAAATTTCATTGGCAGGAATTTTTATTGAAATCGAATCCCTGACATACATATTAAAAAATCAGAACTACCTATCACCAATTAACTGCCTACTATTTCATTTGACTAAAATCCGAAAACCTGCATAAGTTTTTTAAAATTAAAACTAATAACAAATTTTCCCACTAGAGGGCCTGTCAACGTCAGTTAACGATAAAAACATAAAAAAAAAAAAACGAAATGTTTGCAACAGAGGAAATAATGTCAACTCAATATAATAATAATCGTACATTAATTTATTCTAGTTAAGCGATTTTTAATTTACTCTACCTTATTAGCCAAATTTGTTACTTGGCATCCTACTTCTTCTAATATCGTACCCTCTTTAACCTATAAAGTGATAAGAAATAATAAATGTTCAAAAGAAAACTAAAAAAGCTCGGGCAAAAGCAAATGACGAAAATAGGGGAAACAAAGAAATTGAAAATAACGAAAAACAAAAGATACCTTTTCACTAACATGTGTACTAATATCAGCTACCTTCTGCGTAGCGATCCCTCCGTATTTGATGGCGTTCTCCGAAGCTTTACTGGCTATTTTAGTGGCAGACGAAGATAGAAACGACCAACCCTAAAGTTAAAAAAAAAAGAATAATGGTGTTAGCACTTTAAAACATGAAAAATAACTGATTCTTTCTGTTACATTAGCTAATGAAGACAAAGTAGTATCGAAAAATTCTTGTGATTGACTCCGAGGTGGAGCTTCCCTGGTATAACCAAATCCACTGTATTTTCCACCTTGACTCGGAGGTAAATCACTGTGGAAAACCAAAAAAATGACAAAAAATATGATGTTTTATCTTCTTTATACATACTCTCTTCTCCCAGCGTTTTCATTCTGTAATCGGGTGAAAAAAGCCTCTTTTTGATCTTTAAAATCGGTACTGTTATAGTTTTGATAGGTTCCACTATTCTGATAACTATCGGAATACGATTGATAGGAATTTGAATTAGAATAACTATTAGTTGAATTATAACTACTGGCAGAATTTATGGAATTTGCAATATAATTTTGCGCGGATGATTTTTTTTCATCCCAAGTGAGACCTTGCGCTAAGGTATTTATCTAAAAATGACGACATTGAAATGTGAAACAAGCAAAGAGTATAACACCCCTTACCTTATCTCTATACAATGCAGCCGCTTTCGTATTATATTTCTGTTGTATCGACATCCCGTCGTGGTAATCCGTTTGAGCCTCGAAAAACACCCTCGCCTTCCTATTACCACCCACCTTCATCTTTTCCAATTCGATATCCTTCCATTTATCCATCGTTATGGACCGGACGAAGGATAAATGCACCCCCAAGCCCCTATGTTTGCCCGAACATTCTAAACAAATCCAGATACCATATGTTACAGAAGCCCATTGCGGATTATGCGATTGGCACTCGAAGCATCTCTAAATAGCAACGGCGTTAAGACGGATTCCGCAAGAGAAGACACGAAATTACGAGTACTCACGTCGTTTTCGTCGCTCGGTTTCAGCTCTTGCAAAACTCGACGAGTCCTTGGACTAGCCATTGTTCCTTTTTAAAGTGTAATACTGTGATGAGATTGAAAGAAAACGTAATCGATTATAAAGTAATTAAATTCACTAACATTTGTAGGCGTTTATTGTAGTGCGATAAATTAAAAGAATTCGCTTTAAATGTCAAGATCCGTAGATTGCAGACGTGTGCAATCTGTCATTTTATTGAAATACTTCAAAAAAAATCATCTTAAAAGTAGTGAATACAAAAAATGAATATAGATGTCACCGTGAACATCGTTTCATAATTATTCTTTTTTTTAAATTATGTTATTTTATTCAATAAAATCATTTCATTTCTCTGTTTTATTTAAGATATTATGAGGAAAAGAAATTTGAACTTATTAAAGAGTTGTATCGATATAAAGTGACTTGTAAAATTTTCTGTCACAGTCACTTAAAATCACTATTCACATTTTTTTCTTTCTAAAGTCACAAAGGTTTCAATTCAAGGTCATAGCTGTCATTCTTTGAGTGGTATGAATTTTTTGAAATAGTCATCTAAAACATTGAAAAACGATTGCAAACAAGCGGTGAAATAAAAAGCAAGCATTTAACTCAATATGTAATAATGGAAATTATATGAGAACGTTAAAGATGGCACAAATAACACCAAAATTAATCGTATTTGACTTGGGTTTGTAATAATTTTTCTTATATATACATTATTTCTTACGCTCTTACACATTTTATTTCCCATCTAGATTATACCTTATGGCCTTTTTGGGTAGACACACACGTTAACCCGCCGTTTAAGAAAAGGTAAGAACAACTACAAGTCAGACGAATTATCATTAATAATGAATGTATTTCATTATGCCACTCATAATAGAATCATTTTTCTTTTGTGGGTAAATATATATAAGATAGTAATCGTTTTTTGGGTCATGCCCTCTCGATTTCAGTAGAAATGGGAACATTGTAGATTCGTGTGAGGTAAAGGTCAAATGTTATCCGGAGGTACCGCAAGTGTTGAAGAAATTACACGGCGAAGGCTATATGTTAGGTGTGGCTTCTAGGACCAGTGAAATAGAGGGTGCTAAACAATTGATCCATTTATTCAATTGGGATGAGTATTTTACTTATAAGGAAATCTATCCAGGATGTAAAATTACCCATATTTCTAGGTAAATAGGTTATTTTGTCTGGTATTTTGGGTCTTATATTTTAAACTCTGGTTTATATGGATTTAAATATTTTTTTCTTCTAACTAAAGCATTACGTGGAAATATTTTCTGCATCAGTTCAAGTGTATAAAACATTTACGGATACATTCATTTTAAATATATTTTTTTTTATCTCAACAATTTTATAAATTTGTGATAACTATTTTTTTTTATTTTTTCTAATGTTACTCACTCAGTATTATAGTGTTTGGTAATGTTTAATTGTAATATTCTTGTCAAGGAAATGTTATGAAAAGATTTGTCCTACATAACATATTTTGAAATTGTAAATACAGTGGACGCCGCTTAATGTGATCAGTTTGGGACCGAACTGTTTTGATAACAATAACCGACTGATAACAATATGCGAATTAAAAAAAAGTGAGACGTATATGTATACATTTTTATTGACATACATATGCATGTACTGTGTACTTTAATAAATACATTTCCTCTATTTCAATAAATTACAAAATAGCTTTTTAATTATAATACACTACATAGCTACGTACAAACTACATAAATTCGGCTATAGTTGTTTGCCTTAGTTTTGTCGGATAAGATTATTAATAAAATGTTCATATTCATACTGCTTTTCAAATTCTCCTGATCTGCTCTGCACTCCCCTTCGTAAAATGTCCAATGCTCGCCTCATTTCTTCATTTGATGGTGGTTTGTCCATTTCCATACTATTTTCACTTGCACCTTCATCTGGTTCTTCTATTAGTAATTCGGATGTAGTCATTCTACAAACGTCTTCATCGGTTAACTTCTCAGCCGCTTCAATTGCTTCATCAATTGCTACCATTCTGTAAATTCTATTTCTGTCAGGCCATTCGGCTGCAACTGAACATCGAATGGTTCTTCGTTTTCTATGGGTTCATTCAGGAATCCCCCACGTCTAAAACAATTCTGGACAGTACTTTTGGATACATGGTTCCAGGACATTGTTAAAAGATGCAAAGCGTCCAAAAGACTGGTTTTCTTCGCCAAATCATTTGCAGTTACTTTTGGCATTTGTTTTTCACTTATGTCCTCCATGTTTTCCAAAATTCTACTACGCATCTCTCGACGGTAGTATGCTTTTAGTGTTCGAATTATTCCCTGGTCACATGGTTGTAAAATTGCAGTAGTATTAGCAGGCAAGAAAACAACTTGAATGTGCTTAAGCGATAAATTTACGTTATGTGCAGGACAGTTATCGACGAGCAAAACAATTTTACGTTGCAGTTTAGAATCCCACTTCATCAGCCATTCGTTGAAGATTACACTTGTCATCCATGCATTGGAATTCGAATAGTAATCAACGGGTAATGCATTAACGTTTTTAAAACATCGGGGATTTTTATTTTTGCCGATTACCAAAAGTTTCTCTTTGCAACCAGCCATACTAGTACAACATAACACTGTTATGCGCTCTTTTGAAATTTTACATCCGTGTGCGCTTTGGTTTTTCAAAATGTAAGTGTGTTCTGGTAAAGCACGATAATATAACTGTTTCATCCGCATTGTACACATTGTTGGAGAAAATTTGGAGATAATTTTGGGCCATTCATTTTTAAGCCAATTGTCAGCAGCTCCAAAATCAGCAATCCTTTTACCTCTCCGTGTGTAGCTTTGTACACTATGTTTTTCGCGTTTCTTCCACCGATGGAACCATCCTTCAGTTGCTACAAAGTCAGCTTTCCCATTTCTTGGCAAGCTCTTCTGCTTCTGTCGCATTAAGGGACCATCTAAACGAGCATCTTGGTCCCGTACATTGGAAAACCATAACTTCAGTGCTGACTCCACTTGATTGTCTTTTCCGCTGCGTTTTCGTTTAGAATTTACATTTTCATTTTGGCTTCTAGCATTCACTATAGCATCACGATTTTTAGAATTTTACAGAGAAGTGGTTGTGAAATTTCTTAATTGCCTGCTGCATCGCGCTGACTCATTTTTTGGTAATTTTTCATATCTTTCCAGATTAACAACTTTTCTTTTAGTGACAAATCCTTTCCTTTTTTTCTGACATATCAGCACTATGAAACAAAACGTTATTTCAATAATCAATCGCTTTAGTGTTCCTTTCACCGAGCGAATTCAAACTCAACTGATACGCATCTGCAAACAAATGCACTAATGTAGGAGGGATAGCAATGTAACGTACAATAGTTTCTAAGAATCGATTTTAAAAACTAACGTCTAAAATTTTCTAAGAATCGAATGCATACAATGTAACGTTTCAAAACTTCTAAGAATCGAAATAAACGCGGTGTTTAGGAGATGTACATAGAGACATATGTATGTAATGTACATTACGTATAATACGTATATTGTGAAACAGCGATAACACTAACCGAAATTTGATTATAATAAGCGATAATCCTTCTATAAGGTATACATATAAAGGGCCGGGACTTGCTAAAAGTGATAACAATAAGCAAATGATAACATTATCCGTGATTACATTAAGCGGCGACTACTGTAGTATGAAAATTTATAGAAACAACGTATTAAAAACAGCAAGACAGATACACTAATATATAGTATATTATTTAAAGTCATGTTTTCAAGATATGAGAGATTGAAATAAAAACAGATAGATTTTTTTGTTTAATAACAGTAAAGTCAAAAAATAAAGGAAAAGCATATTGAATTTACAAAGTGTAGTATTTAAGTTGGCAACATAAAAAAAAAGACTAATATAGGGATTGAGTTTTGACAGTTAGGTTCGAAAAAGAAAACACTTGTATTGTTAACGTTTCTTTTAGTTTAAGAACAAATGTGTTTTAGTGTTAAATAATAAAGACATTTACACGTTTCAAACACATGTGTAATCCTTAAACACTATACAAGGTTTAGAGGACAAATCTAAAATAACTGATTATATATTTTTGATAAATTATCAAAACGTTAATTAATCAAAAATAGTATACATTTTACCACTTTTTGTTTTGACACACAAAAATATGTTTGTTCTCAAAATTGTAAACACATTTTACTATTGAAGTTCAAATAAAACCAGTAGAAAAATGCCAAAGTTACTACTGTAATGCAAGTCATTATTCGGAACACTCTGTATAGTATATTTCAAAATGATGCAACAACTCTCCTTGCATCCTTTTGTATTAATACTTGAAGTACTTATCGTGACTAGTTTTCTTGTTATTAGTAAGAAATCCAAAAACAAAAAAGAAACACTTTTTTTATTTTTTACCCAACCCGGTTTATAAATTTATTTAACATAATCTTTGTAGAATTTTATGAGTGCGTTGGTGCTGGATTTGTCACTTCTACATTGATGTGTTTAAATAAAAAAAAACACACAAAACCCTTTTTTTTTGTAATTTCATATATTTACATAGTAAGATATATCCAAATGTATTGTCACTTGAAATGTCGGCACAGAATTGCTTATTACTTGTTATGGTTTTGAACTAGTAGTCCTTTATTACACTGACCATTTTCCCTTGGTGGGGTTACAAAAGTGATTGCGTGTGGTGTACAAAGGAACTCTAGTGGTCGTAAATTACAAATGAAGAGGTGTCTGACAGAATAAGAAGAATAGAAAAAGGGAAAGATGTCTTCACTATTAACTTCTTAGAACTGAAGAAACTTAAATCTAAATAAGGGGGGTAACAAAACTAAACTACGGAGTCGGGTTAGGACAAAACAAATGTATATAATTCTGTTCGAAAGTCTTATTTTTTTTAATTAATTTATTTTTTCAAATCTTGAGAGCTAGTTAATTTTATACCTCAATCTATTAATGCGCTTACAATATTCTTTTAAGTATTTCCTATGTCATATTGTCAAAAAATTTATTATTAATTAATTTTGGATAGGCAATGAAACTTTATTTGTAGTTTTTTTTTGCTGTACATGCATCGTTTTGCGTTGCAAGTATTTGCATATTTTCAGTTTCTAATATGATCACAGTTCTAATTCAATCGTAAAACCTGTTTAGAGATTCGTGAAAATCCGGTATAGCTTTGAAAGAGATGATATTTTCGACGACGAACATCGAAATATAAGGGATCTGAATGGATATGGCGTGGTTTCGATCCTGGTAAAAAAAGGTGTTACGGATAGAGTGGTCCTAGATGGATTAGAGGAATTCTCCAGACAACGAAGGAAACAATAAATTTGTTTCATTTATTCGTTTATTTTAATTAAATAAAGTTATTTTTAAATCGTAAAAAAGCATTATGTTTGTCAATTGCAACACTTTACAAACATTATAATTGCATTCACAAAATAATATATAAAATCTGTACAATAAATACAATATATGTATCATCAAAAAATACGAATCACAAGTTTCTCATTATTACAATAATGATTATTATTATTTAATCTTATCACTATATATATATAAGTATGTACTTAAAACGGCCACACACAATAAAGGAATCTCAAATTAACCGTTTTCTGAATAAGATGCAGCAATATACAACAGCCCCGTCTTTATAATATACAAGGGGATCCTAAAAATATGACTAATATCGTGGGGGATTAACAGTTATACACTATTATTGTTATTAAATTAATTCATAATAATACCAATTATACAACTTATAATATAATATAATAATTATGTTGTAGACTAGTAAAATCATATCATGCATATCATATCCGAAATATGCTCTTAATAGGACATTATATAATTAAACATATATACAGAGGGTGAGTTTTTTATATGGCAAACTTCATTTATTAAATAACTATTAGCTGGATTAAAATTTTGATAATTTAAATAATTATATTGTTGCAACAGCTTCATAATTTGAAAATATTTTAAGTGCATTGAGTGCATCCGTAAGCTTGTCCATAATATGGATTCTTTTTTTAATGGAACAACCTATATATAAGTAGCTTATTGTATTTTCCATATTAAATCCTGAATACTTTTTATTATAAATATTTTTTTTCACGAAAACGGCCTAGTTTTCCGATTATTTTCAATTCTCTTTAAAAAAAAATGCCGAAATCGCATCTACGGATTATTATCTGATCTCTCTGCAAACGGTAAAGTATGGCAATTAGCTTCTGTTGTGTTACAGCATTAAAGTTTTCTGCATCTTAAACCACGTTAGAATTCATAATGTTTATACTGTGGATCGAAATTAGGTTGCACTAGGAAAACTTTAAATTCGCAGAAAACTTGTTAATATTTTAAATAAAACACACTGATTTTTTTGCGGATCCTATACAGCCTAATCAGCTTTAAAAACATAAACAAAATTTTAAATCCTTTAAAATCTTTATACAGATATAAATTTAAATCTTATTGACATGACACACATTACAATTTCATTCACCACCTAGTGAACCAAATTCAAATTTCCCGCTAAGTTATATATATAGTAACTGTCAACATTAAAGCATGAAATTACCTACGATTTTGTATTAGATTAATGGTTATTTGAATACCTTAAGTTTGAAGTAACTAATAAATTGCGGAAAATTTGAATTTGTTTACTAGGCAAAAACACACACGTTTTATAAGTTTTAACCTAACTTATAAGCCAATGATTTTTCGAATCCCAATTTATTTTTATAAAAATTTTTCGACAACTATTTGTACTTTTACTAGACGTGTTTTAAGAAGGATATTTCAGATATGTCACATGAATGTATACATCTTATTTACTTCTATAATTCTTATTTGTATTGTTCACCTTGTACAACTGCTTTTGTTGGCTTCCAGCTAGCCTGAGGATGGGTGAATCACTTCCGAAACTAGTTGCTACAACTAATTAACTTTTAATAAATGGAGATTGTGAGTTAGGACTGATTCAGTAGTTTCCATTTTTTATACCATGAACTCACACGCAGCCAAACTGGAAGAACATTTTGAATTTGTAATTTAATAATTTTCTAAGTTTAAAAATTTATCTAAATTTATAAATAACCATTTATATTTGACTTGCAGAACCTGAAGATGGTCATATTTGATCGAAACATGTCGCTCATCTAAGAAAATAAATTATTTTTGAATAGAAAGAATCATATTTATTCCCACTATTTTCCATTTTTGTTTTTCATTTTTTTAGTTTTATTTACTTACGATTTTTTGTAAAACATCTCATGAACTATAAATGAAAGGTATAATATATGCTTAGTAAAATTCTTAAAGCTCATTTAGCATTCAAAATTCCACAAAAAAAAATACAGGCTGTTCCATTTAAAATAAACAAGTTTTCAACAATTAAAAAGTTTTCCTACTAGAGCAACCTTGTTTTATGATCACACAGTATAAAAGAGTATTAGAATTCTTTAAAAATGTTCTTGATCTAATTGTAATCAAGAGGCGGAGAAGTTTATGCTGTAACACAAGAGAAACTGATTGCCCAAATTTATACCGTTTGGAAAGAGATCAGATAAATCAGTAGATGCGATTTTTAAAAAGAATTGAGAATAATCGAAAAACCGTTTAGAACCGTTTTAGAAAAAAAAATATTTATAACAAGAGATATTCAGGATTTAATATGGAACGCAATAATCCACATAGTCAAATTTAAATTGCCCTCAATTATTCTTAGTAACTTCAACGTTGAAACATAAAATTACCTACTATTTTGTACTACATTAATAGTTATTTTAATGCCTTTACGTTGAAGTTACTAAAAATAGTGGCGGGAAATTTAAATTTGGCTATTGGGAAGCTACTTATATCTTAAAAATATCTTTTATTACTTCTCACAGGCTTACGGATCACTCGTGTACTTAACAAATAATTTTAATTATGTTTTACACAGTATATATTCCAAATTATTAAAATTTCAATTCAACTAACAGTTATTTAATGAACAACACTGCATCATATCAAAAAAACTCAACCCTGTATATATTACATAGGTTTTAAACTTTTAAGTACTCTAAAACTTCATTTCGTTCAAAGTGGAAGGTAAATAGATTATTAATTTTAGTAACGAAATAATAAATTAGTGTGTTTGCTAGTATGCCCGGCTGCTATGAACGGCTAAAACTACCAGCTGCCTTGTGGCTCTACCCAATCTTTTTTTTTTAGTACTATTATCAATTGCATTGCGGCGTTAAAAATAAATATAGATTATCATTAAGCGATTAGAAGAATCAATACATTTGTCGTTGGTAGATTGCACGAGTGACGTCAGGTGAATTCCCTTGGCCAGTATTTGCTTACTCGAAGTCCCGAGCCTCCTCAAAATCTAGAAAGTATCCAAAAAAATGCAATTATTTTCCACAGGATTATTAAATTTATTTTATTGCTATATTGTATATATTTTTTTGCTGTGTGAGCTTACCTAAAATACTTATATAAGAACCAAAACCATGCCATGCCAGTGAATAAAAATAATATGGGTGCGTTGTGGAATGGTTGGTGCGCATTTAAAATGTTGCGGTGGGATAGTTATTATGTTAAGTATAGAAGTCAAAATATAAATATAATATATTTTCTGATGGAGTATTTTTTTTTAATAAAGACATACACAACAAGTGCGAAAATATGTAATTTTAAAAATGAATATTCAGTATAAAAGTCTCATCAAAAATTAAGTTTGAATATTCTATGTATTTGATTAGGAAGTAACCTTATTGTGAATTTTTACTTCAAAAAACAATTACAAGTGTATATAAAATCACATACCCTATGTCGTGAAATTCATATTATAATTTTATCAATAGAGTGGTGACGTGGTGTGCAGTTTTTCATTCTTAATGTACACGTAAAGTGGTTAGTTTTTGATTCCTGTTCCGTCTCAACAAATAGTTCTCGTGTGGCACAGCTCATATTAGCTATATTTAGGAGGAATTAGTAGAAATTATGGCTTTAATAAAACTAAATTTTGTTTTTACGACGTTTCGACCCTTTATGGTATTTTTCAAGTAATATTTTTTATTTAATTATTTATTCATTCCCTATAAACGAAATTGTAATTAAATTATTATATTTTAATTGTATATAGATAATACTTACACTTACACCACACTTATGTGTTTTTATTTTTATACAAATCTAATTTCGTTAATAATATTTCATTTAAACATATTTTTAGTTTTTTTTTATGAAAACATTGTCAGAAAATTTACACATATTAAAATTAAAGTTTTGAGTAAATAACGATTATACATTTGTGTGGACAACCACATTCAAATAAGATATTGAGAAGTATGTTAACATATTGTAGGTAACAATATCGATAAATAAACACAATAAAATAAACATGAAAAAATATTGTTTATTTTTGTCAATAGATATTTAAATTGAGAGATACTACAAGGCTGAATAAAAGTTATATGTGAAATGATTAAATAAATTGAGTGTATTTTAGCTAAATTTTCTGATGTCTGTTCTAAAGTTAATACTGTCTAGTTGTCTCACTTTCGCGTGGTGCCGCAGTGGGCCCTATTTTAGATTCCATTTTGTTTAACTATTTATCTAAGTTGTTAAGTTGATCACATTTCTCATAGCTACGTAAGTAGGATGGTTAAATATGTATTATCGTAGGAGTACTTAACGATATGTCTATTTCATAAGATTTGAAACACCGCCTTACATGTATTACAAAATCAGGTTTAGGTCTGATATTCACAGTCTCACCACCAGGGACCTGTTGCATAAAAGCACAATTATAATTTACAGGTGATATTTTTTTACAATCATTACAAATGTCAAAATTTGACACATGGTAAAAAAATATCACCTGTAAATTGTAATTGTACTTTTATGCAACAGACCCCAGATTTCGTGGTTTAATATAAAAATATAAAGTTAAAATGAGATGTTTCCAGTATTACAGAAGTTCAAGCCTTGATTATAAAAAAAAAAAGATTTGAACAATTAGAAATTAATTAAAAACATTTCATCAAGGCGTAACCAAACAATCAAGTTTCTAGAAAAACACCAAAAAATTTAAAATTTAACTGAACCATTCAGCACTTAGATCATTGGTTTGGTATTTTAAAAGCATAGAGAGGATCGATTGGAGAAAGATAGGAAACAAACTTAATGCGATTTAGAAGAAATTCAGATTATGTCCTATTAAAAGAAATTTCCAATAACACTTTTGCTACCCCAAAATATATATCCATATTTAAAATACATATAAGGATTTAATTAGATACCGTAGAGTGGGGCAAATTCGATCGCATGGGGTAAAATCGATCAATCCTGATTTTATGGCAATTATTTAGTCTGGCATCTATGAAATGATAAGAAAGTTTTTGCAACACATCATTTAATAAACTTTGTTTATACATAGATAACTACTGGCTTTTTAAGTATTGCATTAAAGTTTCTGTGTTAAAAAAATAATTTCGATGGAATGAGAACGAGTATATTTCATACAGACGGAAACAAACTACTACGGGAATCACACTAGGACTAAGTGAATTTTCGAAAGGGATAAGGTGAAAAGAATGAATTGTCATTCATTCTTCACCGTTTCCTTTTTTGACTTTATGAAAGTGTGGAATAACAAGAGATAAGGGGAAAATTAACACCTCATGGGTAATACGATCATTTGAAAAGTAAAAGAAAGAAATACTCATAGACAACGTAGAAATATGCATACTCATAGACCAACGAAATATGACATACTCATGTTTCTACGTTGGCTTTTATTGAAAATTATGGTGAGAAACTATAAAAAAAGTATGGCTGGCGGCAGATAGCAATATAACCCCAATACCTCCAAAGCGCTATCAGGACAGTAAAAATAGCACTTCATCCATTATGAAAGATCAGAAATAATGGTGCATATTCATTACCTGTAATTGGCGAAAGCTGTTGGGGGAAGCGAAGGTTATGAATTATTATTATTACTTCAGAATACTTTAAGAACGATAGTTTCTTAGGAAGAGAAAAGATGACCATGTTTCTCCAAGTTGACGAAATTTAGGAAATTTCAAAAACAAATTTCCAGCTGGTCATAGAAGGGAAGCACGTTTTTAATTGAGAGGAGCGCGTTGATTGAAATTTGTTTCAGTTTTAGTTTATTGATTCTACAGTTTATGTCATTATTTATCTGTTTGCCATTTCTATAATACATTTTTTGGTATTTCCGTAATTTCCTTTTTTAATTCAAATTTTTTTATTGGATTTACCTCGTGTAGCTTTCAAATGGTTTTTATAAGAAAATAGATGGGTGTTGGATTGCCCCTATTATGGCAAAACCGATCACGCTTGATGTATTAAAAAAAATGTTTTAATACATTGGGTAATATAATGATGGTATGTGTAGCTAAAGATGTATGATTATATATGATTTTTTTCAACTTTTTTCGATCAATAATGATAATTGCAGTTCAGAAATAGTACATAAAACTGATCGGAATTGCCCCACTTTACGGTACTTCCATTTCGCACAAGTTCCTTCACGTGGACGTAGGAAAAGATTTACTCTAGATTTAAAAATATATTAACTTACCAACGAAACCAATTTATAACAATTTAGCATCGAAAACGTAATTGACGATTAACAAAATATAACTTTCAATTTATCTACGCTTGGCTGACTAACACTCGCTAGCGAACTGCACCCAACGTCCTCACTCTAGCTATAACACATTCACGGTTTTAGGGCATGCAGAACTTTTCAATAAGAATAAAACGAACACCTAATAAAAAAATAAAATAAATCTCACATATTATGCATCGTATCACAGTAAGGTAACCCCCCCTCTACTCTCAAGTGATAAACAAACTTAAAAAAAAAGGAAAAATGAGATTAAAAAATTAAACATGCAAATACAACGTCAACTCCACAGACAATAACACCGACACCGCACAAGCAAACATTAACAGAACGAGAGCGAAAAATGAGGGACAATGAATAACGGACTCTCCATTGCTGCGGACTAATTCGGGACTTCCCCAAGTTCTACATCTCTTAAAGCACCTTAGTCTGTCTTCCTCCAGCAGATTGATGAGCGTGTCCCGTTTCGCCACGATCTCCATCATCTCCTTGATGATATCACCCTCGATTTCCATCTCTTCCGCTGTCTTCGGCTCGTCTAACATCGACAATTTTCGTTATTAGTAACCCTGCATATACCGGGCGTCCAGCCTAAGATGCAACGGTCCATAGCCGATTTATTATTGTTTTTTTTGGAAAAATGTTTCAAATAAATGTTGCCTCGAATCATATTTTACACATTTTAAATTAGTTTCAGTAATGGCGGACTTCCGTTGTACGGAAGTAGATACTAACTTTATTATATAACACCCTATATATTATTGTATTTTTGGATTCCTTGTTAAATTTAAATAACAATACGTTAGGCATACATTAGGGCTAAGTTGTACCGTTTCCGAATTACATGACGTTTTTCGAAAAAAAATGACATTTGCAATGTCTGCGGTGTTTGGAAATATCTCCGGAAATACGATAGTTAGAAAGACGCGGTTTTCAGTTCTCGCGTAATCATGAAACAGCACACGTCTTTTATTTTAACATTGTTGCGTTTACGTTACAAAATTATTAAATAGGGCTCTGTAATTTTCAAACTCTAAAATCATGGATAACTTGATTTTTTTAAATTGAATGGTATAGCAATTTTTACATAAATGGATGTGAAATTTAATTTTCTTTCGATTTTATACGAGTGTCATTGTGTCTATCTCCAAAGGTTTTAGCGATATTCGCGATTTTTCAGTTTTTCATGATAGATACGTATTGCGAAGCGCCGGCCACCTTACCCTCGCATTTCACCAGGCTTGGGACTGGCTGCAGTAATACTGGCATGCTTAGAAAGTGGCCAACAGAATACAATAAGATGACTGGGAACAAACAAAACTTGAAATTAAAAAAAAAAGAAAGAACAACATTGTGAACTTTTTCGAGAAAGTGATGTTTTCAGACGAAGCTACCTTCCACAAAAATGGATTTGTGAATCGTCACAATTGTTGTTCTTATGACACACAAAATCCCCATCGATTTATTGCAGCACATAGTCAGTACAGAAGGTCAGTGAACGTGTGTACAGGTATCTTTAGACAACATATCATAGGCCTGTTCTTTCATAACCAATGTCTGATGGGTAGGGTTTATATGGAATTTCTTCAGAATAATTTGGGCGTTCTGTCAGAAAATATTCCGCTAGCTACTCGTCAGCTGATGTGGTTCCAACACGATGGTGCTCCATCTCCCAATACTGTCGAATTTCGTCAGTTTTTGGATTTGTCTTTTTCAGACCGCTGGATTGGGCGTGGAGGACAGATGACAGATGGCCTCCGAGATCGCCAGATCTTACAAGCTGCGATTCTTTTTATGGGGTTTCATTAAAAATGAAGTTTTGAGACGCCACAACAACATCTGATTATATGCGTCATCGTATTTTATAAAGGGTTTCAAGAAGTCACGCCAGAAATGTTCAAAGTGTTTGCAAAAGCGATTTCAATTATGTAGTGCCTAAAATGGATCGCATTTTGAACATTTAATGTAGTATTGTTGTACAAATTCTTTGTATAATGACGGCACTAACATTTAAGGTGTAACCTGTTGCGAGCAAGACGCTCGACGTGTATGTACGCCATTGCTATGTTCATTTCCAACGCGCTTCAGTAAATTCTACATTTTTTTTTAATTTCAAAATTTGTTTGTTTCAGTAGTCTTATTGTATTCTGTTGGCACTTTCTAAGCATGCTAGTATTATTGCAGCCAGTCCAAGCCTGGTGAAATGCGAGGGGAAGGTGGCCGGCGCTTCGCAATACGTATCTATCATAAAAAACTGAAAAATCGCGAATATCTCCAAAACCTTTGGAGATAGACACAATGACACTCGTATAAAATCGAAAGAAAATTAAATTTCACATCCATTTATGTAAAAATCGCTATACCATTCAATTTAAAAAAATCAAGTTATCCATGATTTTAGAGTTTGAAAATTACAGAGCCCTATTTAATAATTTTGTAATGAAAACGCAACAATGTTAAAATAAAAGACGTGTGCTGTTTCATGATTAGCGAAAACTGAAAACGCAATCTTTCTAACTATCGTATTTCCGGAGATATTTCCAACACCGCAGACATTGCAAATGTCATTTTTTCGAAAACGTCATGTAATTCGAAAACGGTAAGCAATTAGCCTAATGTACGTGTGCCATTGGCACCGCCTGTCAGCAATGCCTATCAAACCTGGCAAATCCACTGAGTACTGCATTAGTGGAGCTGACGGACCAAATCCAAGATGCCCTGCGAATAAAGAACCGTAGTGTGCGCCTTTCTAGATATAGAGGGTGCTTTTGACAACGCTCCACACGAGTCTGTCAAAAAAGCATTAATGATAGGGGGTAGACGTGTGACTGCTAGATGGATGTCGCAACTACTGTCTACAGGTCGGTGGAGGCGGAGGTGGACATAAGACCATCATAAGACCTCTCTTAATACGACCAGAGGATGCCCACAGGGGGAGTTACATCCCCACTTATGTGGAGCCTAATAGTAGACGAACTCTTATGCGGACTGACGGATCAGGCATATCTTGCCAAGGGTATGCTGATGATATTGTCATATACGCAAAAGGCAAATTTGAGAATACCTCTGTGACATAGTTCAAAGAGTTTGAACTTCACGAAAGATGGTGTCCACCGATGGGACTCAATGTCAACCCCACTAAGACACCCTAGTAGCTATTACCAGGAAAAGAAAATCCAATCTTAGAACCATAAACTGATGGCAAAATATAGAATGGAGAGCAGAAGTTAAATATCTAGGCCTTACCCTAGACAATAAACTTCTATGGAACAAACATGAACTTGAAGTAACCAACAAGGCCAAAGAGTCTGATGGTGTGCAGAAACTTTGCAGGGAAAAATGGGGATGCAACCCAAAAAACTGCTTTGGATGTATACAGCGATAGTGAGACCAATCATCACTACATCATAGTAGCATGGAGCAAAAGAACTAATCTGGCCACCGCGAGAATTAACCTCTCGAAAGTGCAAGATTAGCATGTGTATGCATAAGGGGGCTATGAGAACTGCCCACAGCAGCTATTGAAGTAGTATTGGATCTTGCCCCCTCACATAGTAGTAGAGGGTGTGGCGAAAAGAACCGCACTAAGAATGGTCAAGGAAGGAATGATAGGCATAGGTCTCAATCTCCGACGGTGATCAACCTGAGATATGCCCGGGATGATATGTTAAAAAATTTAGCTTTGTGAAAGATTCACATAAAGCTAAGTAACAGAGCGAGTGGATCATAACACCATCTTGAACTTGAATAAAATGCATCAAATGGTATACTGATGGCTCCAAAACGCAGAAGGAACTGGAATAGGAATATATGGGCCTAGAACTACATATTTCGAAGCTTGGAAAATACCCAAGTATATTTCAGGCGGAAATACACGCTATTGAAGATGTGTTCAGTTCATTATGGATAGGAACTATCGGAAGCAGGAGATTATCATTGTCTGATAGTCAAGCAGCCATCAAGGCGCTGAACTCATATGAAATCAGCTCCAAGATGGTCTGGGAATGCCTAGGGAAACTAAATGAGCTAGGCAAAAGAAATAAAGGAACCCTCCTGTGGGTTCCGGGTCACACGAGTGGAAGGAAACGAAATAACGGATAACCTCGCAAAAAAAGGGGCTGGAATGCCTTTCGTAGGGCCTGAACCCTTTTGCGGGTTAAATAGCAGTACAATACTGAAGAAACTAAAAATAGAACTGGAGCAGAGAAAATCCAGTTACTGGGGAAATCTCCAGGGAATGAGGCAAAGTAAAATTCTTTGGGAATTATAACAGAAGAGGTTTACAGAATGCATCAACCTGAGTAAGAACAATGTTCGCATTTTAACAGGAATACTTTCAGGCCATTGTAAACTGAAGGACACCTGAGTAAGCTTGGATGGGAAAAAGATCCTGAATGCAGATTTTGTGGGGAACAGGATGAAACATCCATCCACCTCCCTCAAACTGCGTAGCACTGTGCAACCCGAGGCATTGTACCTGGGTGCATGTGAAATCGAAGAGGGAGACGTACCTAGACTGGGCCCTCTGAATCCTACACTTTTTAAAAGGAATAGGATTGGAAGGCCAGCTGTAAAGCAGCAAGAATAGGGGACACAATAGATCTTTTAGGTCGCAGTGTAACACCACCCTTCTATTACATACATACATAGCCCCAATGTATGCCTAACGTATTGTTATTTAAATTTAACAAGGAATCCAAAAATACAATAATATACAGGGTGTTCCATTTAAAATAATAAAGTTAGTATCTACTTCCGGTACAACCGGAAGTCCGCCATTACGAAAATTAATTTTAAAATATGTAAAATATGATACGAGGCAACATTTATTTGAAACATTTTTCCAAAAAAACTATAATAAATCGGCTATGGACCGTTGCATCTTAGGCTGGACACCCGGTATAGATTATAATGCTATTCGCAACTTACCGTTCTCAAGTCGTTCCCGCAACTCGTGCTGCAATCTAGCGTGCCGATCTTCCAATTCGACCTCCTGAGCTCGGATCGTCAGCTCCTTCTCGTATCGTCTCAATTCGGTGCGACCTCTCATGAGATGTCACACTCTTTGAGCAAATCGCCTCTCTTTGTTATCGTCGAAGCCGGTGGATTCGCCTCTGAGGGCCTTCTCCACCTGCACGCCTCTGTCTTCTAGATCTCTGGTTTTAACTTCGATCTCTTCGAGTTTCCTCTGTAACTCCTGTGCCATTCTATGTCTAGAGTGGGAGAGTTAGTGGTGGTTATTTGTATAGTAGTGTGAGTAGCGTTGCGCACATTTTTGTTGTTAAAAATATAATAAAAACAAACAAAAAAGTGGTAGATAGTCAGTCAGATATTAGGGTAGTACACATAAATTTAGACAATGTGCAGGATTGTAAAAAAAAAAACAGTGACAAAACAAATTAAACCGCATTCAACACTTACCGTTTCAATTGAGCTTGTCTGGCAGTCTTCCTCGAACCCCTACTCATTCTCCTGCTGCCGCAATTCGACAACGACGTGTGAGCATCCGTGTGATCCAAAGTCTCTGAAGAACCCATTTCTTGTCGATATTCATTCTCGGCTTCAGAACTTTCATCTTAACATATAAAAACAAGATGAATTATAATCAAATAAATTAGAATAGCATACATACCTCTTAAAGAGTTTCTTCTGACGTAATTCATTGGTAGAGGGGGTACTGGAGGGGGAGAGGCGCCCCCATCGATGTCCCTTCGAAGATTCATCTCCGAGATGCTATTCCTTCGTAACGAAGCGTCTTCTAGTTTCTCCTAGATTTAGGGGTTAATTTTTTTGTTGTAATTTCGATATGCGATCGTTAAAAGTAAATTATTTACATACGAAAACACATAAACATGGATAATACAGTCAAACCTCTGTTAAACGCACGCCACAGATGTGTTTTCGATTAAAATCATCGATTCTTTTACTATTAAAAGGAGCTGCGTATGCAGATAATAACACCGCACAAGCAAACATTAACAGAACGACAGCGAACAATGAGAGGCGATGAACAACGTTCTGTCGATTTGTAAAACGTAAATTTCGAAACGAAATTGATATTTTCGATATTCAATTTTCAATAATTGATTTTTCTAATCAAAATCATTTCAATACTTGAAATTTACACAGAAATTTTGAAGAAATAAATATATAATGCATGGGAGTCGTTTAAGACAGGTTTCACTGTACATAAATCTTGTTATTAATAATAAAATTATTAACATATAGGAATTAAATGAATCTATCATTTTTCCAATTAAGCATCAACATAAGTTTTTTATTTATGTTAGTATTTCTTTAATATTTATCAGTATATTTACATTATTGAAATTTAGAGTGTTTAAGCATTACAATTACTTTTCAAAAATATTTTAAATCAAAATAAACATCCGTAATTCTTAAAAGTAAAATTTCCCCAAATTCCAAAAAGAAAAACACTGCCTTGTTTTATATTTTGCACCTACGGTGTTCTTAACAATTAATTTTTATAATGACTTTATCATTATATAATTCACTTTATTCAAATTTGCTGTACTGACAACTAATGTGTTCATAATAATATTTTTAATAAATATAGCATTGTTACTAATATAATTAATAACAGCAACGAATTAAATAAATCCCTTTTAATTTATAAATGCAACATTTCTCCATATAATGTAGTTTTTTTTTTATTTATATGTTGAATCAAATATTCTTTTTTTTTGACAAGATTTCGTTCAGATTGCGGAAATTGTGAATACATATTAAGAAAATTGAAATAATAATTAACAATTTGTATTTAATGAAATTAAATTGAATTTTACAAGATCTATAACTTATAAATATATCCTTTCCAGAGTTTGGGAAAAAAATTCCATATTTCATATTTTGACAAAATTCTTTCTTAAAGTTCTTAGCAAATGACATCGGTCGTTCCGGAAAGGATTCACTGTATATCAATTTTTCAATAAATAATAATAAACCAGTTTTTTTATGTTTATGTTTTATGTTGTTTTTGTATTTATTTCGTTTAAGATTTTGTTAATATGTTCGTATTGTTAAAATTCAGAATATTAAAAAAAGAACTATAATTAGGATCAATTTTTTTTCGTCATTTTTGTCAGAAAACAACTTTTTAGTAAATCTTATCTTAAATAATGGGGGTGATTCTGGAAAAGCTCGATTATATGTCAATTTTCAAGACATTATTAAAAACAAAAAAAAAAAAATTAATAAATAATTAAATAACATATTTATGCAATTTAGATTATTATGCACGTTATTATTTAAAAAAATTAGAGATATTTGTAATAATATAATAGTAAAACGTGATTAATTGGCAAAAGCACTGTTTTATAAACTTTTTTTTTAACACCGATCTTTTTTTTTCAAAAATTGTATAAAAACTTTGTGTAAATCTGCATATTTTCGTTTCAGTAATTTAATAATTAATTGGGGGTCATTATATATACATATTGCTATATTATCACTGCAATTATAAAATTTCTGCCCAGATTATAATCTTTTATTCACATATTTCACTGTTTGTTAGGTTTTATTGTTATTAATAAAGCAGTTTGCATTAACATCGAAAGAATAAGCCGGATAAGCTAGTAAAAAGAGCCGATCTCACTAGCTATCCAATTATAGATTTTATATTAAACAAAAAACTAGTTGTAAGTAAATTTAAACCATTAAATCTAATGAAGTTTTATTGTTATGCAAAATGTTATTGTATTTATTTATTAATAAACAATTACAAAAATATTGGGGGTCATTTCAAGACGTTTTCACTGTATATAAGATTTTAATTCAAATTTTCTACCAATAAAACATGCAAAAAATGGTGAAGAATCGATAAAGATAAGGGTGTGAGAAGCATGCTCAACGAAAATATAACAGGACGACACAGAAAACAGGGAAATAATCATAAAAAGTGTCCTTACAATTTTACCAAGATCCAGGTCAAACCAGGACTGCAAAATACACAAATATCTCAGATTAAAAAAGACCTTTCTACTAATTAATCTAATAAGTGTAAATCGTGTGAGTATGTGTAAGAAAAGCGATATCTACAAAGTTGAAAATGAAATAGAAAGAGCTATATCACTACTGTAACTAGTAACTAGATAAAGTATCGCCGTTTATAATGAAAGTACCTTAGATTTGTTCTTGCTTTTCGGCGAAATTCTCGACAGGAAGCCCTTAGTCGTAGCATTGCCCGGACTCGATTCCTTCTTCTTCGAAAATAGTTCCGCTATCAACTTGGTGATGCTCTTCCTTCTTTCGCGATCTTTGTGGTGTTTCTTCTGCTTTTTATTAGGCATCAAGAGGTTGGGATCCGATTTACACATATTAACTTTATCGTTGGTATCATCGTTATTCAAATCTAAAGCGCTCGTCTGGGAGAATTTGCTGATTTCGATTACAGATTTCGTCCTAATCGGTCGCGGCGATTTACTCTCATCCGCAAGCTTTAACTCGGATTTCCACAGATCATTGTTCGTAGCCTCCCCGCTCTTCGACCTCCTGAAAGATGTGTTACGTTTCAGAGTATCGTTGCTGTAAAACAGGGAATTCCTACGATCCGTGTTGATTACTAAAGATTCTATATCTCTTGATTGCACATCGATCGATTCGATTTTGTCGGGGTCTTTATTTCTCTTCTGAACTGCCATTTCTCTCAGCTTTATCAATTTGTCTTCGGGACTCAATCCGAGCTCTTCGTCCGATAGCAATTTGCAACGTGCTCGGGCATTCTGTTTAATTTTTTCAACCGTTTTCTTAGCTTCTTCGTTATTATCGATCCTCGCAGGATTTTTCGGGGTCACATTCGTTCGACTCACATCGGGTAATATATGATTTTTTTGAGATTTATCATCCGTTTCTAACGGAATATTAGTATCGATTAGTGTTAAAATGGTGCTTTGGGATTTCTGTAACGGAGTTGGTATGATCGACAATAAAACATCTGGAGTTGGTGAGTGCAACGGCTGCGTTTCCTTATTTATTGGGATAAAATCACTGGTCGTCGCTGATTTTGCCAAATCGAACGGCCTAATCGGGCTGAAAGAGTTCCTAGGCCGTTTCTTCCGTTCCAACGATTTATTCTGCGCTCTCATCTTATTCATCACCATCTCTTGTACTAATTTCTGGTTTATACTGCGTTCCTTTTCGATCTCCTCCTTCTTCGAGAGTTTCGCCACAACGGTTTCTTCCACTTTCACAACGGACAAGGACTTATCTTTCTCTTCTTGTATCAAATCGGGCTTCGATATATCAGGTTTGCTTTTACGCCTGGTCCTTTTGATATCCAAAGAGTCTTTCACGTTGCTAAATTCGATTTTCGATTGCAACCGCTGACAGTGCTCTTGAAACTCGGGGGTATCGTCTTGATTCGTTTCAACTGTAGGAGGATTCACTGGCGTGACAACATTTTCCGTTGTGGCTCTCTCAGTTACATTCTTAACGGTGGAATCGCTGCAGGTGTTTTCTTCCGTTGTGGTACCGGTTTCTATTGCATCTTCGTTATTATCACAGACTTCTTTTGCATTCTCGGGTTTATTATCTATTTTCGATTCTTCCAGTTGAACTTCCGTAACTAAAACATCATCGGTTTGACTAGATTCAACTTTAGTATCATTAACTGCAGTATCGAAATCGAATTTGCTTTCGATTAGAGGATTCACTGTTTCGATTGCATCCAAAGCCGGTGATAAGCTATCCTCGGCAAAGTCATCCTCATTGCGGAATTGTACATAACCGTTGTTCTTCAAAGCCAAATTATCATCGCTGCTCGTTTCTTCGGTACCGGTATCCATGAATTCTATATTATCGATGTTTAAATTCAGTATATTCACACATTCCGTTATATTTTGGGGTTTTTCATCGCATCTACTCTTGATCCTCTCTTCGCTGCTGTGTAACGCATGGATATCCGATATCAACTCATACTCGACATCTTCAAAATCATCTAATTCCGTCTCCGTTAAAGCAGTTGTAGCTTGATCGTCGACGATTGAGGGAGAACTGCGACCGCTCGATTTCTCATCGATCGTTTTAGTGCTGTTATCCAAAGATTCCCTCTTCGTGTGTAAGGCACTGTGTAATTCTGGAAGAATAGCATCGTTCGACAAGTCCGGGAGAATCTTCGGCTGGTTCAACGTCTTCTTTTCGCTACTGATCGATTTCGGTGTGTCGTTCAAAGTGCTGCGACTGCTCGGATTATTGTAATTGAGACTATCGTAAGCGATCTCATCTTGAACTATAGTTCCGGAATCATCGTGGATTTCCAATCGAGGAATGTTGGTTATCGTATTCACTTTCTGTATCGCTCCGGCATCATCATCTGAATCGCTATCGGATGATAGACTATCGATGAAGTCGCTCTTCTGTTTTTGTTTCGCTTTAATCCAATCGATTACCGGAACGATGATTTGTTTCTCATGCACCGGACTTCTCGGTCGACCTTCCGTTTCGTTTATGACTTTAGCCTCGATTATCTCCGGGACAGAACCAGCGCTTATCGATTTCGACAGTTCTAATTTCTTTCCGTCCGCTGTGAAGTTCGGTGAAGATTTCTCTTTTGTGTAGAGCGATGTACCGAAGGTTGGTGATAGCGGTGAGGTCCTCTCGCTCAATTTGCTGCAGAAAGCCTGCATACTAGCGCTCACCTCGGGCGCTGGCTTTAGCAATTTCTGGCAGTCGCTGATGTTCGTGTGGAAACTCTTGAATTTCGAGTCTAGCGTCGACACGCTCCCCGATTTCTGTATACCGAAGGCGGGTTTCGCTTCGCCTAGCAAGTACTTCTTTTTCAACTCTAGAGAGACCTTAGTAGCAATGCCACCGGTGCTTTGCGTGCGATTCAGGGCGTAACCTTCGTTACGCGTTAATAATAGGGAAGAGGGTGCCGGTTTTCGTACGATAGGTGTCGCTACTAGTGGCGTAAATTTCAACTCGATATCCCTTTGTGCCCGTGCGGCCGCTCTACCGTTCATAGGTTGCTGTAGGACGCTGGATTTCACCTGTACTTTCTTCGGCTGTTGTTGTTGGTGGTGGTGCTGCTGGTGGTGGTGGCCGGAAGTGCCGCGGGTTTTCGTCACGAATCCGTCGAAGATCTTGCGCGACGGCGCCTCCCTGGTCGGCGTCGGATCGTCGTGGGCGAATTCCGAGTCCGTGGATATTTCCGTGGCCGAATTTAGAATTTCGCTGGACGATTCCGATGTCGTATCGCAAGAGGCGATCTGAAAATTACGGAGAGGAGATAAATAAAGCGATTTCAACTCGTTTCTCATTGTAATTACGTTATCTTTAAAGGCAAACAAACATAAAATAAAAGAAAAACGATTGTAAACAGTTGCAGACATCTAAATAGCACATCCGTATACAGGGTGTTTCACCGAATTGGTTCATTTTTCAGAATTTTTCACACTTCTAGAGGGGATATGATATTGAAAACACGCAAAGTTGTCATGGCCGACTCTGATCTATTTGAGAGAAATATTTTCAAACAATTGAATTCGTTGCATCATTTGTAATCAGTTCGTATTAGGGTTTCCTATCTCTAAACTGAAGCATTTTTAGCATATTTGCAATTTAATTGAACTTTTGTAATTCGTATTCTTTTAAATAAAATGAAATATAGCAACATGAAATTATTATGCTAATGGCGATGCAAGTTTAAGGACGTAGTTATTCGTTATTGCAACATTCATCACCAAACCATATAAAACTGCCTGTTCAAAAAATTAACACTATCTTTTCCCTACAAAACACTCGATCATTTTTGCATACTTCATATGTTTGATCCTTTTTTAGTTGACCTTACTGTTATGTGCTTACAATTGCATCTCATTAATCTTGGGAATTTAAGGTGCTAAATAACTTTTTTTTCAAATTATTAGTTCTTATTTTTTTAACCTGCAACGTTTCGTTGTTCTTTAACAACATCTTCAATGGCATATAATACTAACTATTATCTATAATATAGAACCAATAATTTTTAAAATATACAAATTAAAGAATTTTTCATTTTTATAATACCTTATTGAGTTCTTACGTGTATTTTTTTTTAAATTTATATTTAATTTACTATTCAAAATAATTTATATTAACAAAAAAATACATGTGAAAACTCAATAAGGTATTATAAAAATTAAAAATTCTTTTACTGTATAATTTATTTTTAATTATTGGGTCTTTATGCCGTTGAAGATGTTGTTAAAGGACAACGAAAAGTTGCAAGTAAAAAACAATAACAAATGAAGTGAAAAAAAAATATTTAGCACCTTAAATTCCCAAGATTAATGAGATAATTTTTGCATAGTGTGATTTTTATACTTCAGATTTTATAACTAACAGCTTCTTGCGGGTTTCACCGTGTGTCAAAACTTTCGCTCGTCGTTTCGCTGTTCATACTGACAGCTTCTTCAGGATAACTGAACTAGTTCACTTATCTTCAGTTATCCTGAAGAAGCTGTCAGTATGAACAGCGAAACGTCAAGCGAAAGTTTTGACACACGGCGAAACCAGCAAGAAGCTGTTAGTTATAGTTACACCGGCCGTGAAAGCCTACGCAGTGTTTCAGATTTTATCATTAGCAGTTTTCCAAGTGTTTAAAATAAATTTTATATACACAATTCCAGAGAATTCATAATAAAACTGTAAAATTTAGCAAGCAACAATACGTTAACGAATTTATCTGTTAATATTTTCACCCCTGATACGTGACAAAAGAACGGAATCTTTTCTATTTTCTGTATATACATAACCTACAACTATCTCACTCAAAATGCAACTATAAATTATATTTCAAAGGTACGATTGTACAGTTTGAAAATTCTACTATTGGTTTGATATGAATCCTTCATTGACTTTCGATGATGTCATTTTGAATTATAAAAACTATAAAACTGATGTAAACAAACTGGCATAGCGTATAACTTATTTTGTAAATTTGGAACTTTTGAAACTTGCATCTCCTCTGAAGCAAGTGCAAGATGAAGCAACTCAAAGCTGCACCAAGCAGCACTGAAGTTACAAACAAATTCGTATTTTATGAGAGAATACATAAACCAACAAAGCTATTGTAACCCTCAAAACAAAGCTAACTGCTTTTTAAAACAAATTAACCTTTTTTTCTAATTGTGGTTAAAACTACAGAGATCGTAGCTTATTTAGTTTTTCATAATTCCACGAGCTCTACCACATTATTAATTGATAATATTGTAAAATGTTCTTAATCAAAGAGGTGTATAATTAACTAAGGTAGCTAACTCTTTACTCTAATGAAGCAATTAAAGTTATAGCCAACCCTGACAAATTTAAAATTTACTGTTCATCATACGCCATGCCCTCTAGTGGTTATATTTGGTATTTAATAATATTTTAATTAAATTTTCCATTATGTAGCATTTTAGTTAAGAATTTTGTTCGTACTAGTACAGAAATTATAGTTTCCAAGACATCGGCGTGCCCTATTGCTAGTGGAACACCCTGTATAAAAGGAAAGGGTATATCATTTTTCTATTCTTTAATTTTTCTAGCATTTCATAATGAATACTGAAGATGTAAAAACTTTAAAAATAATTGCTTTTTTATATTATTGATTTAAACATTTAATATATTCCTCCTTCCACAATTCCGCGTGCTAATTAGGTATATGCCACTGTGTATATATATACAGACATCTTTGAAACAAAATAAATAAAAGCTTATTTTAAAATGTACTTTCAGCCCGACCCTCGTATATACATACATACATTAATTTATCTGCGTTTACACAAGGTTTAAGCGTTCAAAGACGGTCTGTATACAATAAAATAGAACAAAACGCCGTAAGAAAAGATATTTAACATGCAAAATTCAAATCAAACATGCCCAAAAATGTATATTCTATGTTATATAAAATAGTGCTATACGAGGGTAAGACTGAAAGTATTCAAACGCGGTTGAGATTCGTAACTTTTTCGAAACACTTTCAATCGTTTACCGACGTCCTATTAAGCAGAACACACTTTATAATATTGTTATTAAGAATAATAGGAAAAAAAATCATGTTAAGAGAAAAAAACACAACAACACTCACGCCAGCAATGGAAAAAAAAGTGTTAAAGTTGGTAAATCAAAACAAAAAAAAAATAATTAAATAAAAACAGATTAATATTATTGTAATTATATCGAGATTAATTACAACAAAACAGACTCATCATCAAAATTAGCATCACTCATTGTTACGTGTTTTTTTTTTTTTTAGATAGATAGTTACCTTTCTCTAATACCATTGCTAGAACGTGACTGTCGAACCAGGGGGGCACTTAATCGTCTTTTTGTGTGTTCGTGTGTGTGTTATTACGAGAACTATTTGTACAGAGGGGGTAATGGTAGATAATATTCTTTTTTTTTTATTATTATTATTTATAACGTAACCATTATTTTGTGAATGCTATTTGCTCATATAAATATAATAAACTTTAAAAGCGATAACGTTAAAAATAAAATATTTTAATAAAATTTAACGGCATTTAACACAACAAACACTTTCTATTTTTTTTATTTTGCGTCCGAAACGGTATAGTAGAATAAAGATCTACCCGTATATCTATAAAAAAAATGACTAGAAAATTTTTATTATTAGTGCATATTAATTATTAAAATTATTATTATTATTATTGTATCGAACACTCCTTATCTTTACTCTTCGACAATAATTTTCCCTTTAATGTATCACCTTTCCGTTGTTTCCCTTGCAAGTTATCAACCGAAGTGCTTCTCTCGTTTAAATTACGACTAGTACCAGCTGCAGTTTCCGTTACACCATCATTTCTATTCGGAAATGGTGCCAAAGTACTAGATTTCTTTCTAATCGGTTTCACAGGTACGAAAGATTGTTCTCCCGCTCTTCTAATAACACTAGGGGAAGCACTCGCAGCTCTAACAGAGTGCATCGGTGGTCGCATGAAATTTTGAGTTAACACCGAGTCGTTCGATTTTGTTTCGGAGGAATTTTGTCTAGTCAATCTTGGTATCATCAATATTCCCTGCTCTTTTTTAGTACGTTGTGGCACTACCGGTGCTGTCGGGGTATTTTCTTTCACTTCTGTGCATGACGGAGACTTTATTTCGGTTTTTGAATCTTTTTCAAGTAAGAGCTCATTGTTTTTTGTCATTTTTTCTATTTTAGACGTGTCAACGTTGTGCTGTTGCGAACTTTCCTCAATATTTTGATTTACAGCAGTTTTTAATTCTTCTTTTTGATCCCCGAATAAAAATTTTGCTTTGTATTGATTTGCCAACGAAATAGATGGCGTTGGTGCTGCATCTAAACGAATTTGTGTATTTTCCATCGATTTCACGTCATTTCCGTGTGAGTTTTGATTCGTAGATGGCATTGGTGTTGCATCCAAACAAATTTGTGTATTTTCCATCAATTTCACGTCATTTCTGTGTACGTTTTGATTCGTAGATGGCATTGATGTCGCATCCAAACAAATTTGTGTATTTTCCATCAATTTCACGTCATTTCTGTGTGAGTTTTGATTCGTAGATGGCATTGGTGTTGCATCCAAACAAATTTGTGTATTTTCCATCAATTTCACGTCATTTCTGTTTAAATTTTGACTCGTAGATGGCATTGGTGTTGCATCCAAACAAATTTGTGTATTTTCCATCAATTTCACGTCATTTCCGTGTGAGTTTTGATTCGTAGATGGCATTGGTGTCGCATCCAAACAAATTTGTGTATTTTCCCTCAATTTCACGTCATTTCTGTTAGAATTTTGACTCGTAGATGGCGCTAATTTAGTAATGGGATTTACGAAAGGAGCTCTTAGCGATTTGTCACTCAAATGCTTTTCAATGTCATTTAAATCGTTATTTCCTGCGGTTTGATCGTTTTTTTCCTGCATTTCAACATTTTCAGTACTGTCGACTGCTTTCGAAGCATTTTCTTGTAAAATTTCATCAACTTCAAGTTCTTTATTTTCACTTGCAGATGGCGCCAGTGTAGTAATACACGCCCCTTCAAAGGATCTTCCAATCGATTGATTGTCACCCACATCGTTCGAATCAACACTTTTCTGCGTTTGAATTTCAATTTGACGAAGTGTTTTTTGTATATCTTCAAAGTTTACAGTTTCAACACTGTCAGTCGATTTTAAGACATCATCTTGTGAAATTGCAGCAATTCTGCATTCGATTTCTTTATTTTGGTTCACAGATAGTGCGAGCTTTTCAGGAGATCGTCTCATTGATTTATCATCCAAATACTTTTCTGTATTATTCATATCAACGACACTTTTTTGTGTTTGGATTGGATCGAGTGATTTCTGTGGATTTTCAAAATCTACTTCATCTTTTATGGTTTCTACAACACCATCGATCGATTTTAAAGCATCATCTGGTGAAGTTTCCACAATTCTGTCTTCGATTTGTTTATTTTGACTTGTAGATGGCGTTAGTGCAATACTGGCGTTTTCTAGAAAACTTTCTATCGATTCGTCACTCGAATATTTTTCAATATCATTTGGATTTTGTGTTTGAATTTCATTTTGATCAATTGATTTTTGCGTATTTTGAAAATGAACTTCTTTTTGAATATTTTCAGCACCGTCAATTGATTTTAAAACACCATGTAATGAAGTTTCTGTGACATCGTCTTGAATTTGTTTATTTTTAGCATCAAAATCTCCAGTAGATTTATTTAAACTATCGATCTGTTGCTGCAAACTATTCTGAATTTCTTGAATTTGTTTTCGGAAAGTATCATCGACATCTTCAGTATTTTTATCATCTTTTGCGTAAAATAACTCATCAACTTTGCTATCATCTCCAGCACCTTCCAAATTAACATTTTCATCAACGTGAGCAATCGCATTATCATTTGAAGCATATTGCACTTCTTGCGGAGCATCGAATTCTTGTTGGGTGTTTAAATTCCTGATAATGCTTTTGACCGTCACCATCGCTTGAAAGTAATTTTCTTGGGGTTGCACGGCCGGTTCAGCATCTAGATTTAAATCATCGAAATTAACTTCGCTATTGTATTTTCCATCGTTTAAATCCATTTTCGTTTTAGAATCTTCATCATAAAAATGCATATTATTCGTCTTTGTTAGATTTTCAGTTTTATCCGAATCAGCGAATTGCAATTTCCCATCACTATTTCCAGTCGTATTTACAGGTTGAAAATTTGATTTATCCGTTTTGAATCTACGGTAGACCAAAGGACTTCTCGCAGAGCTATCTTCACTTCTTTGCGGTGATTGGCTGTGAGATTTAAACGTTATGAATCTCTTCGGTGACGAAGGACTTCGACTCAGAGGGGAATTATCGGGTTCTGTTTTATTAACACCTCTAAATTTATTCTCAAACATTTCAGTTTTCATTTTGATATCTCTCGAACCCATGCTACTTCGATGCTTAGTGCAAGCGGGAGGTCTTTCATCGTCCTTCTCAAAGCTTCTACTATAACTGAAGTTGGCGAATGAATTCCTCTTGACGATGTTTTTAGGCACGATAATATTCCTTTTCGGCTGTTTGTACTCCTCTTCTTTATTGTCGTTATTCTCAAACTTCTGCAACACCTTCCTTATATCGACTTTCTTCACAGCGTCTAAATCAACCGATTTCCTCGGATTGCCAAGATGAACATCCGTCTTCGATTTCGTCAATTGGAAGTTCGATATACTACTCACTTCCGGATCGGGTTGACTTTGTGTCTTCCCGAGTAAGTGGCTTTCGAATAACGATATATTATCTCGGCTCAATCTATGCACGACTTTATCAGCCGCTTTTGGTCTTTTAAGCGCGTGCTCCAGATTCTTGTATTTATCCGATTTCAAAGTTATCTCCGTATCTTCGGCTTTGTGATCCAATTCTTCGATCCAATTGAGGAGATCTTCAATCTTCTCCTCCGGTTTCACAGCGACTATTTCGTGCTCTTCAACGTTAGTTTCAACTTCCAGTGCTTTGAGTAAATCTTCAATGCTGCTCGATGCTTTTTCATCGTCCTCTTCCTTCGGTGGTACTATCGGCTTCAATAATTGCTTTTCGTTCCTCAGGAGATCCTCAATGTAACTGTCAATCTCTTTCAAATCGGTTTCTTCGGGCTCAAAATTGAAAATCGATTGTCTTCGTTCCTCTTTTTCCTCTTCCGATTTAACAATCGGCTTATTTCGTTCTGGTAAACTGGTTTGTTTGATTAGAGCCTTTCTCGATGGATCGATCGGTGGTTTTGGTATTGTCGGTTTACTCGGTTGCCCGAAATACTTTTTCGCACTCTCTAAATTAGTTTTAACTTGCACTTTCGGTTTCCCAACTTCGGGGGGTAAATTGATTTTGCTCGGTGTCCGTTTGATCACCAATAATGGTTCGGGTTCTACGATCGGTTTGAAATCCTTCCCGAAACTCTTTCTGCGCTCCTTCGGTGGTAATACGAAATTCCTCTTGACCGGTGTTCTGCTTATAGCACTCGTAGTGACGCTTTTGCTTAAAACGTTCGGTTTAATATCAATTTTCTGATCATTACTGCATACACCATCGTTATCTAACTCTGATTCCGCACTGTTGAATTGTTCGTTGGCACTCGACGACAGTGTATCGGACGACTTACTTACTTTTAACAACGTATTATTTAATATGTCGGGCATGTCTGTTTTGCATATACCGCGGTCTGACACTAAATTAGGATCGTTCGAATTATTAAAAGGATAGTTAGAAAGAGGCTTCACCTCGGTATCGGTGCCAGCGTCGATGGGTGGTTCGACCCTGACTTCCTGCTTCCGTAGTTCCCTAGCCCTGATCTCCTCTTCGCCTTCGGTTGCTGTATCCGAATCGTCTCCTAAACAAAAAAAAAAAAGGAAAACGATTAATATGTAGATGCGATTTGGATTTATTTCAAACTACAACCTTCGCTGCTATTTTCGTAATAACTGGAGTGATCCGAGCTGCTGTAGCCGTCTGAATTGGAATCCTCACGTTTGTGGGAGTACCGTTTCTTGTAACGCTCAGCCCAGCGTAGAGTGCCTTCTTTGGTGATCGGCTCTTCGAGGGCTTCTTCGTATGCTTCGTCATCAGTATCAGTATCACTAGAAATATTGTAAATCATGCAATTTTGATTAAAGCGCCTTTTTCTAGAATTTCATTTGCACCCCCCCCCCCCCCCCCCGTTTTTATCCCGTAAGCCGCATTCGAATAAACAAGGACATCATTCGAAATTTAATACCTTAAAGGTACCGCTACTTGAGACCCTCATTTTAGAAGTGTTTATAATTCGAAATCATGTGTTACTGCAAAATAAACATTTACGCTCCATAGTGATAGTGGGCCTGTGCTTTACTATTTGTCTCGTCTCTACTAATGATTTATGGTCGCAAGTGCATTCTTTAGAGTTTAGAGCTTCTACAGAAATACAAACACAGGTATATTGTCTATTGTGTCTCAAGTCCGAGAATTCCAAGCGCGGACAGTACCTCAAAAAATGCAACTCGATAAATAACAAAAATAGCAAAGTTCGGCTCTTGGAAAACATTTTTTAAAGAAGCATTTAAAATTTGAGGCTGGCTGGTTTTAGCTTTTAGCGCCTTTCATGTACCGGCGCCTATCCGGCGCTGGCATCTGAGTCTCTTGCACACATTGCGCTTATGGACGGCGCGCCACTGAAATCATTAATAGTGTTTTCACAAATCTGGTAAAATCATCTTTCAATAAAGTTCACTCCTGAACATTTAAAGCTGGGATATCATATAAAAAATCTCGCAACAAGCTACTTTGGCATATAAACAATCTCGTAACAAGCTATTTTGGCATAAATTAAAATCTCTTGGATAATAGATGGCCCCGTATATACTGATTTCATAATAAAATTAATTATTTTACAATCTGTGCAGCATTGAACTTTGAATTGCCTAACTATAAGTTCACGATAGGCGATACAATTTTACATTTCTATTAACTTGCAACATGTAGTGCTGTTTGCCTACGCTGAGGTATCTACAATTCACACTAAAATCTAAACCATCTAAACGAGAAGAAGCGTGTTTTTTTATGTCTTAGCAACATAAAAAAACAACAGGTAACAGGTATAAACTATTCTTGTTCTTAGGTCATACCTATTATTAATACCTGTTAATGGCCTTCGAGTCTCGATGTGGGTACTTAAAATTGACTTGGTATGTACAATTAGTTTAAAAAATTATGACCCAGATTCGTAAAACGAATTCGTAGACGTAATTCTAACATATCTACTTTAAATGCAATGCTGTCGTAATCTGCGACAGAGAGGGATATCGTCTCGAAAGATAATACCCTTTACGGATGCGCGACAAAGATGCCGCGACCTTTTCGGCTTGTCCAGCGATTTACACCTTCCAGAATTAAAACCTTTGTAGTTGCCGCTAAAGAATTTTATACGATAATTCTGATTTCTAATGCTCTTGTTTACGTCGAAATTTTATTTCAATCAACGGCGCGCGTAAAATATCTCGGGCATATACAGGGTGATTCTCAATATATGCGACAAACTTTAAGCGCTGATTCCTGGGGTTATTTTGATCATAAAAGTTCATAAGAACATATGACCAAAATCGCTTAGTTCTACAGTTGTACGATGTTTAATAGTAAGTTAACATAATTAATGTTTTTATTATAAATCAACAAAATAATTAGTAAAAGAAAATTAACTTATACTAACTGTTGAAAATGACCGCCCCCAAATGCAATACAAGCTTCTATCCTCCGTCGTATTGACTGGCGAGTCCGTTCTAAAATACCAGGGGTATTTCGAACTGTTTAAAAAGCTGCGATAATACGATTTCTCAGTTCATCGACATTTTCAATGGGAGTCGTATAAACTAATGATTTAAGGTGACCCCAGAGAAAAAAGTCCAAAGAATTTAAGTCTGGAGACCGAGGAGGCCACAGTTGTGGACCTCCCCGTCCTATCCACCGATCTGGATATGTATTGTCCAAAAACTCGCGAGCAACTAAACTAAAATGCGCTGGAGCACCGTCATGCATAAAATACATTTGTAATCTTAATTGCAACGGAACTTCTTCCAGCAGTAGGGGTAGCTCCTCTTCAAGAAAATGGCGGCATACCTCGCCATTAACCGCATCGGTAAAAAATGTGGACTATCAAGTGATCTCCAACAATTCCGGCCCACAACATTGACAGAGAATTGATGTTATGACGGCATTCACTAGTTCGTACGGATTTTCTTCGGCCTATATGTGATTATTATGAAAACTAATAATCGCGTTTCTAGAGAAAGTAGCCTCGTCGGTGAAGAATATTTGAGCCAAATAGTCAGGATTTTGTGCGATTTTGTGTTGCATCCATTGACAAAAGCCACTCTTTGCGAAAAATCTGCCGGCAAAAGTGCCTGCACTCGTTTAATGTGATATGCATACAACAGTTGATCTTTCAATATTCTCAAAATTGTGGCCTGACTAATGTTTAAAGCAAACGCAATTTTTGTGGTGCTTGTAGTAGGATGTTCCTCAATTTCATCTAGTACCATTTCTTTAACTTGTGGAGTTCTCACTGTAGATGGGTGCCCGTTATCAGTCGTCCGTTTTTTTTTTTTAATTTCCCGTTTCACTAAGACGTTGGTGAAGACGGGCAAATATTGAATGATGCAGGATGATACGGTTCGGGTATCGTACTTCATAAAGACGTCTAGCAGCACGCGAATTTCCATTGGCAAGACCGTAAATGAAGTGCATATCATACATCTCAGCATTCGTGTAATTCATTTTAGAAAACAGAAACTGGCAATAAACTGAATGAATACTCTGACAACTACTGACAAATATTGAAATGACAAATAAACAATTCCCTCTCAACACAATAGTTTTTAAAGAACCAACTGTGATATTATATCGTGTTAGTCATAGTTCATAAATGTTTAATAATAAAACATTCAATAACTTTAAAACCAAACCGTTTTGGACATATACTCATATGAACTTTTAAGATCAAAATAACCTCAGGAATCAGCTCTTAAAGGTTGTCGCATATACTGAGAATCACCCTGTATAAATAAAAAATAAAACTCACCTAGCACTAGAAGAATCGTCCGAACTATCAGTATCGATAACAGAGTTTATGTTATTCCTGTCGGTCCATTCGTCCTCATCGATGGGGCTGAGCGATTCCTCGTGGTCCGAGGAAACGTGTCCAGTTGACAGATTTGAAAATTCAATTCGTTCTGGAGTTTGCACTGCACAAACACGCATAAACAGATTCGAATTAAAATGAAAAATAATGCAATTTCCCTACTGAGAGATTGGTCCTAACCTCTGTCTAAAAGATCCACGCCCAAAACCGCAGCGACCTTCTTCTGCGGCACCTCTTCAACCAGTTCTGTCGGCTTCTTCTCGGGCCTGCTAATCTGTCCAGGTAAGCCGAAGTGTTGTGCGCAATAGCCTGTGCCATAGAGCCTCCCTGTCGAACGTGTAGTACCCAAAGCGAAGTGAAGTGTGGCAGTACTGACACCTGTTAGGGAAGAAACAATTTAAAAGTGATTAAGCGGAAATTGAAGTATTTTAACTGGTGGAAAATTGGGATATTATGAGAAATTTCTTGTGTATATCTCCTACTGTAAGAAATGCGATGTTGTCGGTTTTCATTTATATACTACTTATGTTTTCAATATTTATAATATACAGGGTGTATCAGATATATAGGTAAATACAATAATATGTAGCAGCTGTAATCATATACAATCAAAAAGTCTTAATGCACAGGGGGTCTATCTGTAAGCATTAACGAGAAAAAAATATTTATAAATGCGTGGGCTAGAGCCGCACCTGTGCCCAACCTAAATGCTGTCCCGAGTATACCCCCACATACCACTATCATTCAGCAATTACCGCTGTTAGTTTTGTGTGGATCGCCGCTTGGAGTGCAAGCCACTTCCAACATTTTATTTAAATTCTTCCCGTCTCGAAAAAAAACGATCCTTTTCAGGACCATCATGATTTCATATAAAGAAAATCGAAGCTTGATGCATCGGCAAAAGCGCGGAATTGTATAGATTCATTTTCGCGCGACATCAATAGTAAAAAGGTGTGTTTGCAAATTTTCTGTATCTACATTATTTCTGTGTAATTCGATTCAATTTCATTTTGCGTTATATGAATAAATAAATCCAAAAGAAATAACTCACATTCATGTGTACCGTTTATTAACAACTAACTCTCGATTCGACAAAGCAAAAGAAAATATTTACGTTTTTTGTAACTACTGAAGTCGCATATCCGGTGAAACTAGAACGTCTTATCAGGATATTAAAAATAATACTTTGTATACTTACGTAGAATGCTCTTAACAAAAAAGGAATGTTTATTTTATAAAAAGAAGAAATTTAAATGCCTCATTTTGCTATTTACAAGGCTTTATTTATTCAGAATGACGTTAAATGAACTTACGGCATACCATTAAGAATAATACTAAATGAGTGCAATGTATTTATACATAATACCACGTTTAGCGAATGCTTAACTTGACGTTTGCTTGCATCAGGCCCGGACTAAAGAATTTTTGGCTTTAAATTTTACTTTTTTTTATTCTTTAATGATGAAATCCGGTTTCGGTGGGTTTGTGCTTTATATGTCGTGTAGTTAACACCCAAGCAAAATTTACTTTTTTATTTGATACACTCTGTATATATTATTTCAAAAAATAACTTAATCATTTAAGTCATTTATCCTGTTACATTGCTTTGCGACGTTGCTTCTTATTTTTAAAGAATTGTAAAGTTGCCAGAGTTCCATATACTTCACAAAATATTATATTCAAAAGGTTAAATAGAGAGTAGAAAAAATCTATATAAATGTGGCAACATCGGAATCAGAAGCAACAGCAGCCAATTGTGAACCTTATATGCAATTATAAAAAGCGATATATATGTTTATTATAATTAAAATATAGCTTCAAAAGTTTTCTTCTATTTCAATTAAGTCTAAACAGCAAGACGTATGATGTCTATTGCGACAGTCAAATCCTTCACCTCATAAAACAAACCCGAATAAAGACATAATTACAGCACCACCTTGTGATTTTATCCGGCAACACCGCATTTGCACAACGTTGCATCCCATTTTCTTTTAGAATTGCAAGGTTGCCACATTTCCTTTACGTACTGTTATTTAAAAAGCATGATTTGATTACCAGTGAAGTCCCTAAACTGTTTCACCGCGAAACATTGTATTTACAATCTTGGCAACGTTGCCATACATTTCAAATACATGTGACTATGTTGACAGGCGTGAACAGACAGTGTTTATAGCGGTTTGATTTAAGTAATAGGACCCAAAAAGCAAACAGAGAGTGAATTTGTGCACTATTCACAAAATAAAAACATAATTATAGCACCACCTTGTGATTTTACCCGGAAACACTGCATTTGCACAACGTTGCATCCTATTTTTTGAATTGCAAGGTTGTCAGTTATCTTTAACCATTATTTATTTCACACATTTGAAATATATCTTACTCTGTCAGAAGATGTGAACAGATAAAGACTTGAACGCATAGAGAATGTGTATTTGTACAATATTAACAAAAAGATGTGGCAACATTGGAAGCAGAAGCAGTAGCGGCCATTCTGTATATTTTATATTGTAAGCAGTAATGTGTGCAGATGTCATGTCTAATTTTAGAAACCTTATTCTATTAGTTATTATTATGTCCAACAACAAAATGACAATCGAAATTTTCTTTGCAGCCCCAACAATTTCTTTATATTACAATTCTAAATTATTTCTGTTTACATCTCATGTTGATATAAAAATAAGAATAAAAAAGCAATATAATTTGATCACCAACAAGATTTCGAAGCCACCTTACCCCAAAATCTTAGCTTTATAACGCACACCGTTGCATCCCATTTTCTGAAATGCATGGTTGCCAATTTTCTTTCGTTTATTTATTATTAATTTTATAGACTGCAAATACCGTGTTGAATGATGTGAATAGATAGTGCGTTTGATGATTTAGTACAAACGTATATAGAAAGGGTGTTTACGCAATATTAATAAAAAAAAAAATATGTGGCAACATTGGAAACAGTAGCTAAACTGACAATCCTGTCTAATTTATATTATAGGAGGTAATACATATTAAGTATGTTTGAAATACAATTTTAAAAATTTTATTCCATATCAATTTATAAGTTCAACAGCAAGAAAATATCTACGAGATCTATTATGACAGTCAAACCTCACTTTTCCTGCAATAATTGCTGACTGTTTATAATTATTTACATTTAACGTAGATATATAAACTAATCCACAAAAATAAGTACCCAAAACTGTTGATGACTGATCATCAACAACGTTTCGAAGCCACTTGACCCGGAAACCTTAGGTTTACAACGCACACCGTTGCATATCATTTTCTGGAATGCATGGTTGTCAGTTTTCTTTCGTCATTATTAATTTTATAGACTGCAAATACCGTGTTGAATGATGTGAATAGATAGTGCGTTTGATGATTCAATACAAACGTATATAGAAAGGGTGTTGACGCAATTTTAATAAAAAAAAAATATGTGGCAACATCGGAAACAGAACTAAACTGACAATCCTGTCTAATTTATATTATAGGAGCTAATACATATACATATTAAGTATGTTTGAAATACAATTTTAAAAATTTTATTCCATCTCAATTTATAAGTTCAACAGCAAGAAAATATCTACGAGATCTATTATGACAGTCAAACCTCACTTTTCCTGCAATAATTGCTGACTGTTTATAATTATTTACATTTAACGTAGATATATAAACTAATCCACAAAAATAAGTACAAAAAACTGTTGATGACTGATCATCAACAACGTTTCGAAGCCACTTTACCCCAAAACCTTAGGTTTACAACGCACACCGTAACATCTCATTTTCTGAAAAGCATAGTTGCCAGTTTTCTTTCGTTTATTTATTATTAATTTTATAGACTGCAAATACTGTGTTGAATAATGTGAATAGATAGTGCGTTTGATGATTTAGTACAAACGTATATAGAAAGGGTGTTTACGCAATATTAATAAAAAAAAATATGTGGCAAACATCGGAAACAGTAGCTAAACTGACAATCCTGTCTAATTTATATTATAGGAGCTAATACATATACATTCACATATTAAGTATGTTTGAAATACAATTTTAAAAATTTTATTCCATTTCAATTTATAAGTTCAACAGCAAGAAAATATCTACGAGATCTATTATGACAGTCAACCCGTACTTTTCCTGCAATAATTGCCGACTGTTTATAATTATTTACATTTAACGTAGATATATAAACCAATCCACAAAAATAAATCCCCCAAAAAAAGCCATTTTACCCCGCACAGACACTGCATTTACAGTTTGCAACGTTGCACTTCGCGAAAAGCATACCTAAAACATCCCGTATGGAAGACTTTCCCTTCAGCAGTCAAACGTTCCACCAAGTAGACTCGCTTCGAGCAGAAATGGCAGTATTCGGAACCTTGGATCGGAATTACAGGACGAGAATTCTGTGGATAAGATTATATGTATTAAACTTTACAATTTATTAGGTCACTTAATATCGCTAGATGTCGTGCAAGAATTATGGAAAGTAAAAATAAAACGTTCAAGCAATTTCGCTATTTAAATTTGAAATAAATTGCCGAATATTTACCGATTTTTGAACAGGTTTATCGACTGGTGCTGGTGGCGATGATTGACTAGCAGCGCCATCTTCCGTTTTCCCTACTAATTTCTCCGTGATACTGGCGACTTTATGCTGGTTGAGATCACGCACCGAGCCTTCCTTCAATTTTAGCTCCAATTGCTTAATATTCTTGTCGATTTCTGCGAACTTCACTTCACCACTGTTCTGCCTGTCCAGGTGTTGACGTTCCATCTTCGTTTGACGCGCCAAGAACTGTTCACGGCTCCATTTCGGCACCTTCTCCTTGTCTTTGTTGACGGCCTTCCCCAACTTGTTCTCTATGATCTTCTTTTCGATCTCCTTGATGTTCCAATCGGAGGTTTCGATCTTGCCGATAGCCCGGAGCAAGTCTTTCGGTTTCTTCTCGACCGAAACGGGTTCCCGCCACTTTTCCTCCATGTCTTTGATGCGCGCGGCGAAATCTTCATCCGCTTCGCGTTTGCCTTGGGCGGGGCCGGCTTTGGCGTCTTTATCCTGGAATTTAACGGTCAGAAATCATATTGTCTGGACGAGTTGTGAGATTAAGATACACCAGCTGTTATTATCACATCAACATTATTTTTTGATTAGTTCTTATAGTTATCAATTCAAATCGATTAAATGAATAAAAAAAAATAATACAATTCTAACCTAAAAACTATAAAAAAATTATTTGTTTTCACGTAAAACCAAATTTGCCAATCAATCAACAATAATTCTACCATGTGGTGGTATTCAAAACAAAAGAAAAATGTATTGCCAATAAAAAATTGTTGATGGAACTTAAAACGAGAGAAAAAAATAGTATTTTAAAATGAATTCTTATTTGTATCAATTTTTTTTGTAAACCACTGTATATACGACCAGTTTCAATACAGTGCAGTCGAAAATTAATTCATGGTAGTTCAACATGAGATAATTGTGTAACTTTGACAGGTCATTATGATAAATAGCATGCAATTACTTGAATTTAACTGAAGATTGTATACCTATATCATTGACAATATTCTCATCATTGGTAAAACGCATTTCTTCAGAAATTGACGTTTTAGTAACCAAGCCAGACCTCGTATGCTTTTGCTTTTTGCGTTTCCTAAAATGTTTGCAGTCATGCGCTTACAAGGGATGAGAATATTTTAACGATATTATTATTAAAAAGAAGTTATTTTTCCATTTATTATACTTGCAACAAATTACAATAAAGAAAAAATATTGTCATTCTTATTATATACAGGGTATTCCACGTAACTGGTTCATTAAAAGTTTATGATGTTCTGTTATTTACTTATATTTGAGATTTTGGCACCAGTATCTGTTCGATTGGAACTATAAATGCAAAATACCTTAACCAAAATATCACTTCCGGTTGACCGGAAATGGATGTCAACTTTGTTATTTTAAATAGAATGATATAATTTTTTTTTCATTTTTTGGATTCTACAACTATAAATACGTCAGTTTCATTAGCTATTCCTATAGCTACATGTTGCCGTTTTTGAGTTATTTAAGTTTTTCTTTTTTTTTAGTCATAATCATTGCATCATTGAGAAATTAATATCTCAGTTAATACTGCAAGTAGAGACTCTAAATTTGCTATGTTATGAATGTAGATATTACTCTAAGAAACGGTTAGCACACTTTACATTCTAACATACAGGCTGTTTAAAATTGAGGAACAAAGTGACATATTTTCAAATGCAGAAAACTCATTTTTTTTTAAATAGAACATCCTGTATTTTAATTCGGAATTAGGAAGTAAATGTCATCCCCTATCACTTTATATGAGCATTCCCTATACCTATCTTTAATAGATTTTGAGATATTAGCGACCTTTTGTTAAACAGACTAAGTAGCCCTATCTTTAAATGTTTGTAGCTGGCTCTGAAATGGATTCACGTCAAATTCATGTATTATTTTTGAATAACCATACAAGAATGTCGGTTCGAATAGTCATTTCTATTAATATTGCGTTGAACGAAAGTGTAATTACAATGATATACATAAACACTTTTGGTTAGTCAATGAATTTAACATTAATCCCATTCAGAGCCAGCTACAAACAGGCAAAGATAGGGCTACTTAGTCTGTTTAACAAAAAGTCGTTCATATCTCAAAATCTATTAAAGGTAGGCATAGGGAATGCTGATATAAAGTGATAGAGGATGATATTTACTTCTTAATTCCGAATTAAAATACAGGGTGTTCTATTTAAAAAAAAAAAGAATACTGAGTCTGTTTAACAAAAAGTCGCTCATATCTCAAAATCTATTAAAGATAGGTATAGGGAATGCTCATATAAAGTGATAGGGGATGATATTTACTTCCTAATTCCGAATTAAAATACAGGCTGTTCTATTTAAAGAAAATGAGTTTTCTGCATGTGAAAATATGTCACTTTGTTCCTCAGTTTTGAACACCCTGTATGTTAGAATGTAAAGTGTGCTTACCGTTTCTTAGAGTTATATCTACATTCATAACATAGCAAATTTGGAGTCTCTACTTGCAGTATTAACCGAGATATTAATTTTTCAATGATGCAATGTTTATGACTAAAGAAAAAGAAAAACTTAAATAACTCAAAAACGGCAACATGTAGCTATAGGAATAGCTAATGAAAACTGACGTATTTATAGTTGTAGAATCCAAAAAATGAATAAAAAATTATATCATTCTATTTAAAATAAGAAAGTTGACATCCATTTCCGGTCAACCGGAAGTGATATTTGGGTTTAGGTATTTTACATTTATAGTTCCAATCGAACAGATACTGGTGCCAAAATCTCAAATATAAGTAAATAATAGAACAGAACATAGAATAAACTTTTAATGAACCAGTTACGTGGAATACCCTGTATATAAAAAAAAAACATGAATTTAATAGATTTTAATCTGTACTAAAACTCTTTTAAGCCATGGTATATGCTGCTAGTGATAATACAGTGCAGTTAAAAATTAAATAACAGTTTATTTCTGCTTTCAATCTTGAGGTGATTTCCATATGTCATTTAGACGAGGTACTGTGTCATTTAAGACGTCATGATATCATGATTAAATTACTAATTATCTCATTAGCGCAAATATGCAGAGATTATTACATTATATAACTGTCAAATAGCACTATTAATAAGTGAATAAACAGAAGCGCAGAACATAAAAATTGACAGCATTAACAGAATTGGTAAACATTGCTAGCAACATGCTAGCACAATTAACAACATGGTATCTTCAACTGAATGTAAGAAAGTCATATTATGATATTTTTAAAAATTGTCTTACCTCGCCTACCAAAATAAATAAATTAAAAAACTTTTAATTTTGCTTTGAATAAGATCATAGCTATCTAGACTAATATATTTCTTAAATAATCAATTAGTTTGTGTGACTTTAGTAGGGAATCAGGGAATATCTTATAATGAACCATAAAAATATAGTTATGTGTGCCAAAACTTTTTGAGGGTACTGTATACACAAACAATCATAATACAGCACACTGTATTATGATTATAATACAGTGTGCTCGAAAAATAATTTACCTAAACTAAAACCGATTATTAATTATTTTTTTTCTAAGGCGCTCTATATACTTTTCCACATATTTTGTGTAGTTCCTGATTTAAATTAATCTAAAAATACATTGCAGTATGTATTAAATAGAGAAAATACTTAAATATGTGTCAACACTTTTTTAAGGCACTGTACATACAAATAAATAATCAAAATATAGTGTCGTCGAAAAGTAATTTATCGAGACTTCCTATTTAAGATGAACATATGTATACATATTTTGTTTGTGTAACTTTTAATAATTAATATCAATAGTCGATACAATTTTACATCCTATGAAAGTAACTTCTTTGAAAGTTAATAAATATTTCCTACTGCAATACCACATTGAATTGCTAGATTATAATAATAATTATTATAATATCACACAATAAAAACACACTATGATGTTAGTAGAAACATAAACTATCTTTAGCTTTATTATGGATTGATTGAAACGTATGAATCATCAACTTCTTCAATGCGATCTACCTAAGAAAAGTAGGTTTAATTTGTTATTAAACTCGTTAAACGCATGCTCTAAATGACACAAAGAGCAAACTTAAGCGGCACACCACCAAATAGATCTTACGGGCACATAAATGAACTGTTTCTCTAAATTTTTCACTCGATCTTCAAAATTGGGTGCCGTTTGCCTGTACAGATATATCGAATAGTCCTCGAACGGTTCAGAGTGATCCGGTTTACAGTTCGACTGGAGCATCTGCATGCTTTTAATGAATTGTTCCGTCTGCATCTTCCTCTGCTGTCTTCGTTTGTGGTGCCTATCCGTCCTGTTACTTACTATCTCCTCAAGACGTTTCTGTCTGTCCTCCTTTAGCACATGTAGAAATTTGATCCGTTATAAAGGAATTTGCTTTCAAAACTTGATACGATTGGTTAGTATGGAACAACATAGCGTTAGTGAAAGTAATTCAAAATGAAGTTTCAGCTTTTGTATTAGCATTAGCCAACCTAAAGACATTTATACAGGGTGATTCTCAATATATGCGACAAACTTTAAGAGCTGATTCCTGAGGTTATTTTGATCATAAAAGTTCATATGAGTATATGTCCAAAACGGTTTGGTTTTAAAGTTATTGAATGTTTAATCATAAATTATAAACTATGACTAACACGATATAATATCACAGTTGATTCTTCAAAAACTATTGTGTTGAGAGGGAATTGTTTATTTGTCAATAGTTGTCAGAGTATTCATTCAGTTTATTGCCAGTTTCTGTTTTCTAAAATGAATTACACGAATGCTGAGATGTGTGATATGCATTTCGTTTACGGTCTTGCCAATGGAAATTCGCGTGCTGCTAGACGTCTTTATGAAGAACGATACCCGAACCGTATCATCCCGCATCATTCAATATTTACCCGTCTTCACCAACGTCTTAGTGAAACAGGAAATTTTAAAAAACGGACGACTGATAACGGGCACCCATCTACAGTGAGAACTCCACAAGTTGAAGAAATGGTACTAAATGAAATTGAGGAACATCCTACTACGAGCACCAGAAAAATTGCGTTTGCTTTAAACATTAATCAGGCCACAGTTTGGAGAATATTGAAAGATCAACTGTTGTATCCATATCACATTCAACGGGTGCAGGCACTTTTACCGGCAGCTTTTCCGCAAAGAGTGGCTTTTTGTCAATGGATGCAACACAAAATCACACAAAATCCTGACTATTTGGCTCAAATATTCTTCACCGACGAGGCTACTTTCTCTAGAAACGCGATTATTAATTTTCATAATAATCATATATGGGTCGAGAAAAATCCGCACGAACTAGTGAATGCCCGTCATCAACATCAATTCTCTGTTAATGTGTGGGCCGGAATTGTTGGAGATCACTTGATAGGTCCACATTTTTTACCGATGCGGTTAAATGGCGAGGTATTCCGCAATTTTCTTGAAAAGGAGCTACCAGTGCTGCTGGAAAAAGTTCCGTTGCAATTAAGATTACAAATGTATTTTATGCATGACGGTGCTCCAGCGCATTTTAGTTTAGTTGCTCGCGAGTTTTTGGGCAATACGTATCCAGATCGGTGGATAGGACGGGGAGGTCTACAACCGTGGCCTCCTCGATCTCCAGACTTAAATTCTTTGGACTTTCTTCTCTGGGGTCACCTTAAATCATTAGTTTATACGATTCCCATTGAAAATGTCGATGAACTGAGAAATCGTATTATCGCAGCTTTTCAAACAATACCCCTGACGAATACCCCTGGTATTTTAGAACGGACTCGCCAGTCAATACGACGGAGGATAGAAGCTTGTATTGCAATTGGGGCGGTCATTTTCAACAGTTAATATAAGCTAATTTTGTTTTACTAATTATTTTGTTAATTTATAATAAAAACATTAATTATGTTAACTTACTATTAAACATTGTACAACTTTAGAACTAAGCGATTTTGGACATATGTTCTTATGAACTTTTTATGATCAAAATAACCCAGGAATCAGCGCTTAAAGTTTGTCGCATATATTGAGAATCAGCCTGTATACGCACAGGATATTTTTAGAAATGAATAATTTAGATTATTACGAAAATGCTTTTAAAAATGTTTCGTTTCAAAGTTAACCCGTGAATTTCAATTTCATTTTGTCTTTTATTATTATGAAAACGAAAAAAAATCATTTTACTATTATAGTATCACATATATTTCTATTACGTAGTATAAATTTTAAAAACATACATCTATATAATATATACATATATACACACGTGGGGTTTACAGTATCAATCGATTATACATTAAAAGTGTATCCGTTTTAACCGAATAAAAAATTTTGAAATCCGTACTGTTCAGAGTTCCAGAAGAAGTCCAGAATGAACAATATGAACGCTAAAAATCCAGTCTCCCACATAAATATTACGAAAGTGGTAGCGACCTGGAAAGGGAAGGGATATTTTTGTTAAAAAGAAAGGTTAAGGGTACAAGGACTTTGATTGGAGAAAATTAGTAGATTAATAATGATAAAAAAAAAACGTTAAAGTTAGATTGTTAGTAGTTATATTAATAATAAATTTAATAACAAAAGGATCAACAAAAAAGTATTAAAAGTATAAAAAAAAATGTTAGTTCTAATAGTTAACAGTTATATTAATTTTAGTTATTGTGACTTAGGAAAAGCAGGTACAAAAAAGCATTTAATTTTTTTCTAGATGTTTTACAGCTTTCGTATTTTATAAAATGAGAATTTCTATTTTTTTTTCTTTCGTCATGGTTAATTTATTTAAAGTTACTTTAAAGAATATTTCCACTAAAAATAGGTTTGTTCTAACTGTTAGTCCTGGAACCGGTCTAGAATTTAACATATTTTGAGTGTAACTGCGGATTTGAGCTTGAAGTTGGAATAACGCTGTTTCGAAATTTAAATTACAAAAAGATAAAATGGGAAAATTTGCGTTATTCTTAAAAAAAATTATATATTAGTTTTTTAAATATTATATTTTGCTTTAAGAGTGGAAGGAGCTGTCAAAAAAGGGATTTTTTGACTCAAGCTTTTGACAAATTTTAGATGCTTATCATTAAAGTATAAAGAATTGGAAATATACAGGGTGTCCCACCGTACTGGGACATTAGATTTTTTTTTTAACTTCTTAAGTTCTTTGCATGTATGAGGTAGGAGTGTTATTTTGTGTTATGATAAAGATTCAAGACATTAAGAACATAACACACAAATATTTACAATGGCATTAATGGTTCCTTTCAGTTTCCAGAAATAGGCGTGAACATTTAATGAAAAAAAATAAACAACCATTAAAAAATCTTTTCCATATATAAAGATCATAATAGTACATTCATCGATTTTTCAAATCCATGCAATTGCAACACTGCGTTGTATCATTATAGTTTAACATGTTTAACATAAAAAAAATATGTTAAGAAACTTGACTTAAGACTGTTTTATGCCAGTTATTGCCAGATGTATCTATTAAGTGGTCAAATAAAATAAAAACAAGCCTAAATAACTGCACAAATACTCAAAACAGTGCCACTGAAAACACCGTGCAGCATTGTGATTTTGAGTTATATAATAAAGCAAATATTATACAGGAACCCCTTAAGAGAAATCAGTATTTTCTAAACAATTCCCTTGTACTTCTTGATATCTTTGACGGGCTAAAAAAAGATCGTATATCCTTATTACGAGAGAGAGAGAGAGAGCAATATTTTTAGGTTCCTAACTCTTTCCACGCCTTACTACAGATCGTTTCCAGATATGTACTTACTAGGACTATCCTCATTACATAATCAAAGAAATTAGGCAACAAATTGTCTGAATCTTTAAAAAATCAGCAAATAATGACAATTAAGGTAATTTAAATTCCAGTATTCTGGGTTCGACTAAACGCACTAGAGAATGGTTCAGAACTATCGGTTCGAACAAACCTATTATCGTGAAAAACATATTCGGTTATACTACAGTGGCCAGCAAAAAATATATTGCAACATATGGGAAGTTTTTTTATTACTAAGTTATACTAAAACTTTTTTGAGGAATAGGTTGTGCATGTCTAGGAACCCCAAAATCTATTTTGACACACATAACGTGACCAATAGATTTAAAAAAATATTTCATGGATCTGCAAAAAGTGAGGTTAGATGATATGATATCCAAAAAGGTTATTTTAAAAAGTTGCAAGCAAGAAATATACGAATTTTCAATAAAAGTAATGTTTGCTAAGTGGTTTAGAATGGAAATGTTTGTAAAATTGTATTTGTTACTACTAGATACTGTCCCTTGCAATAACAATTGTCTTACCGAAGTCGTACTTTTCGGTTTTCGCTGTGTTAATTATACAAAAATTGAGAAAACTATTTGAGTATCAAACAAATTTAGAAATATTACTAGTTGAGCTGCTAAAAACAAAAAAAAAAATAAATTGAAATATGTAATTCAGTGAAACAATATTTGGAAAAATCGCGATTTTTAATTTTTTTGAAATATATTTACAAAAATTTGCATACCGTAGAGTGGGGCAAATTCGATCGCATGGGGTAAAATCGATCAATCCTGATTTTACGGCAATTATTTAGTCTGGCATCTATGGAAAGGATAAGAAAGTTTTGCAACACAGTCATTTCATAAACTTTGTTTATAACATAGATAACTAACTGGCTTTTTAAGTAATGCATTAAAGTTTCCTGTGTTAAAAAAATAATTTCCGATGGAATGGCAACGAGTAATATTTCATACAGACGGAAACAAACTACTACTGGGGAATCCCACTAGGACTAAGCGAATTTTCGAAAAGGGATAAGGTGAAAAGAATCAATTGTCATTCATTGTTCACCGTTTCTTTTTTTGACTTTATGAAAGTGTTGGAATAAGAAGAGAGTAAGGGGAAAAATTAACACCTCATGGGGTAATACCGATCAGTTTGAAAAGTAATAGAACAAAGAACATGCTCATAGAACAACGTAGAAATATAACATACTCATGTTTCTACGTTGGTTTTATTGAAAACTATGGTGAGAAACTATAAAAAAAAGTATGGCCTGGCGGGAGACAGCAATATAACCCCAAATACCTCCAAAGCGCTATCAGGACAATAAAATAGAGCACTTCATCCATTATGAAAGCATCAGAAAACAATGGGATGCCATATTCATTACCCTGTAATTGGCGAAAGCTGTTGGGGGATGCGAAGGCATGAATTATTATTATTATTATTATTACTTCAGAATACTTTAAAGAACCGTTAGTTTCTAAGGAAGAGAAAAGATGACTTTTGTATTTCTTCAAGTTGACGAAATTTAGAAAATTTCCAAAAACCAAATTATCCAGCTAGTCATAGAAGAGGTAGCTACGTTTTTGAAGTGACAGGGAAGCGCGTTGAATGAAATTTTGTTTTAGTTTTAGTTTATTGAATTATTATATATAGTTTATGTCATTATTTATCTGTTTGTCATTTCTATAATACATATTTTATAATATTTCCGTAAGTTTCCTTTTTTTAAATTCAAATTTTTGTTATTGGATTTACCTCATGTAGCTTTCAAATCGGTTTTTATAAGAAAATAGATGGGTGATTGGAATTGCCCCCTATTATGGGACAAAACCGATCACGCTTGATGTATTAAAAAAAATAGTGTTTTAATACATTGGGTTAATATACATGATGGTATGTGTAGCTAAAAGATGTATGATTATATATATTTTTTTTCATTCTTTTTCGATCAATAATAATAATTGCAGCTCAGAAATAGTACATAAATCAGATCGGAATTGCCCCACTTTACGGTACTGCCTCAGAATTGAATTCTAAGCAACTTTTTCAAATAACTTTTTTGGATATCATGTCATCTAAATTCACTTTTCGCAGATTCATGGCATATTATATATATATAAAAAAAACCTGATATATTTTAATAATAAAAAAGTTTCCTATATGTTGCAATATTTATGCCGGTCACATTATATTTAGAAATTCCCACATCGCTATAACAAAATATCGATCACAGATGTCGCTAATTCAAGAATTGAACATATCAAATGCGTATTTCAATAAAAAAAAACAAAAAGAAGGATACAAAAAAAAATATTACACGTTAAGAGGTGTAACAATCAGATGGTGTAATCCACCATCCAACAGAACAACTTATACAAGACACAGCATACGTAATAGACACTTACCACGCTCGCGCCCACTTTTTCCAGAGTCTTGCGTTTGCGCGCCTTCCTGTCCTGGCTCAGGGTGCTGCCGGCTTTGTTCAGGAAGCCGCCGGTGTCTACGGCGTGACGTTTGTGCCTACTGGACGGCCTAGAGGGCGGTGCCGACGCGGCGAATGGATCCGCGGCGCCGTCTGGTGCGTTCGTGCTGCGGACTTTAAGTACCTTTTCGTTGCGTTTGACTTCCGGCATGTCCTGAAAAAAATCCTAAGATAATCTCGTGTTTTATTAAAACTATACGTTGTCGAAGAAATTCGGCCACTTATCCGAAAGATATTCGATGTTTATTTACGTCGTCAGATTATAAAGATAAATAGATTTTCGAAAAAAAAAAGATTTTCCAACTGTTTGTCGAAAAAAAAATACCAACTAACCTTCAAAGTACCATTCTTATTGCTTTGTCCACAGCGATAAGAATGGTACTTTGAAGGTTAGTTGTTATTTTTTTTTTATTTATTAAAATCAAAATTAAAACGAATACACCTGTTATCAAACTCTGCTTAATCATTTTCAGATTATATATTTACTTCTCAAACTTTCACACAAAAACTTTAATACGTTATACATTACATTCATTTTTATATATATCAAAGACAAACGTCAATTAACATCATGTCACTAAAAAAAGCCGCGAAAGTCTCTAACACACCTATAGTATCAACTTAAGAGAAGTTCGTAATTATAAAATATGGACACTAGAATTAGTATACTATCTTAACTTATTATACTTCTTCGTCGTCAATCGTCAAACATTTTTTTAATTTTTTTTCGCTTAATCTGTCATAGCAGGTTTGATTATTTTGATCAATTGTAAATTTGTCAACTGTCAACCTTCTGTCTATTTAATCTACACGATCTAGAGAATATTTTTGAATAAATCCCACATAGCCAAATTTAAATTGTCCGCAATTATTCTTAGTAACTTCAACTTTGAAACATAAAATTACCTATCATTTTGTACTACCTATTAATAGTAATGTTGTATAACTTTATTTAACTCAAAAAATATACTAATAATCACAAATATTACTTTATAACCTTTTCTATCTGACAGTTCCCTTCGTCCGTTAATCGTTAACTAACTCGCACTTCCCTCCTTTTTTTTCCCTCCCTTTTCCAACTGCTAAAAACATTTTTACTTATTCTAACAGTAATTTTAATGGGTTTACGTTGAAGTCACTAAAAATACTGGCGGGAAATTTAAATTTGGCTATTAGGGTAAACAAATAGGTTAAAGGTAGAGCGCCAATGTTCTCATTTTAAATGAGTAACTAGGCGATTTAGTGTATTTGGCCAGATATGTATATTATTGTTAATTAATGTAATGTAAACGGGGCCAGAACAAACAAGAATGAATATAATATGATATTACATTTATTCCTGTTTGTTCAGTCCCCGTTTACAGTAAATTTTGACAGTTTTATTTATTTTACCTCTTTTTAAACTGCGTGGAATGATTCGAATGTGCTTTAATTTGTTTTGTATTTTTGAAACTATTGCTTAATTATATTCTAAGTATCCAAATGAACGATATAAATTGAAAGGTTAGATAAGAGTAAATAAACTCGTTCTTTCGTTCATACAGCAATTTAATATATGATTACTAGTTTCGGCTTTAAACAGCCATCTTCAGATCACTGGAAATGCAAATTGATCAATTGATTAGCATAAATAATTGTGTTAAATTTAAATATAAAACTGATAAAATTAAAACTAGTAGATGTAAATAGTATAAGTTAACAATAACAAATGACATTTTAAAAAATTATGCATTAAAAGTTTACTTACACGTCAATAGGTAAAATTGTCTATCATTAAGTTAAAAAAAACACCAAACATGACAATAAAATACGTGGACACCAACATTTATATATAATAATTGAATATAAATTTAATATACATTAGAATATAAGAAAAACTATTTCAAAATGAAAACAATACAAATGATTTAATATATACAAAACGTGTCTATGTGTTATTTATTGTAAACCGAAACTGCGACAGATTGTTTAAAAAATTATGTATGTGTGAAAATGTGTGTGTTCCTTGTGAATGTGTGTGTGTTTTTTGTATGTGTGTTTGTGAAAGTTATTCAGGTTGTCTAAATATGGGATGTTAATAATGTGTTAAACCGGTTGTCAAATCCAAATAAGTAAAGATTGGTTTAATGTTATAATCTATTTGTTCATTCTAAAGGTGTATGTTAGGTATTTTCTTATACCGTTCTATTTGGTATTTGGCTTTATTGTTTAATTAATCGACAGCTTGATAAAGACTAAGGTCGAAACGTTGTTACAAAATTTAAGATAAACAATAAACAAAATATTGCTCAGTAACCGACGTGTTTTACTTTGTCTAACTTTGAGTAATGTTCCCTACCGCAACACAAATAGAACACAAAATCTCTACAGCGCATGCGCATACGTTTCGTGTTCTAACACAAAAGAACAGAACTACTTTTATGCTAACGGAAGTTCTCACGTATTATCGAACTTCCGTCTTAATGGTACTCTGAGATGCCAACATAAGAATTTATTATTGACACTTTTTACACAATTAAAAATCATCTGCCGAACGTCCCATTTCTTTCCAAACCGCTTAATCGCGCTGGATCGGTGTTATTTAACGCGTAAAATAGTCTAATGGCGTCGCTATTATAAGATTTAGAAAGGGGAAAACAGACAGAAGGTTAGGATATCGAAGCAAAACGCTGGCAGTATCACTATGAGCAATAGGAATAGGAATGTAACGGAAATTAGGACACGTACGGATTCTTCGGCTTCTATAATGGTGGAGAACTGATCAGCTGGTTCAGATTTCGACTTGGTCCTACCCTGATACAACTCCCAAGACGACGACAGCGCTCCCGTCTTGGAGATTCCCTTTATATTGGTGCTAGATCTCAGTGTTTCCATCAGTTTGGTCATGCTCTCGACGGATTCGCGCGAGTTCATTGTCGAAGCGGTATTCTGAGTTTTATTATTCGCGTCTTCCACACCATTAGGTACCGCTGTTTGATTTAATATCGTCTTCTTACAGTGATTTTCTTTGAACTTTCCGGCGATCGTCGAAGCGTCAGCCTTGTTATTGTTATCGATGATTTTCGTGGCATTCTCTACGGACGCTTTTAAAGGCATATTGTACTCGCTGATCGCCGTGTCGTCGCTATCGAAGTTCGACGTCTTGATCCAACCCTCCACGCGCGCATGACTCTCGACCGGCACTAGAATTTTATGATTACTCATACTCGATAATTTTTCCGGCTCATTCGGTTATGACTTACGAATTTGACAACTCTCCCTTGGCTTGTTACTCGGGTAACGGCCGAATATTCCTGACGACATGTTCGTGATGATTTTCGGGATTACGCTCAGACAATTGGTGAGCGGGGAGAATTTGACGACCTGCATGGCGATCGTCTTGTCACCTTTGCGTTCGTAATTCTTGATTATGATATCCGGAGCTGTGACGTCTTTAATGTTTGCCGGATCTTTTGTGGTTTCTTTCAGGAGAATTTGCGGTATTTCTTTCGGGAAAGATGGCCGATTTCTCGGTTGTATTTGTACCTTTAATATGGTAAAACGAGAGAGGCTACTTTGAGCTGATGAGATTTGTTTTACATTCTTTTAAGAGAAATGTCAATTGGGTTTAAACAACGATCTTTTTCAAGCTGAAGATTGTATCAATTTTATTGGTGATTAATTAAAAAAAGAAATAATATATACTACTAATAATTTGAAAAATGTCTGTAGGTTTTTTTAGTAGCCAGTATGTAATAAAGAAAAAACAGTTCTTTAGTGGAATAACTTAGATATAGCTTATCTGTTAATTAATTAGTTAATATGTATTCATTAATTAATTAAAAGAAAAACCATATATTCCATTAAAGAACTGCTTTTTTTTTCTTTATTAAATACTGGCCACTAACAAAAATCTACAGACATTTTTCAACTTATACTACTATGGATGAAAATATGGTTCAAGAAGAAATTTCACCCACCAAATCAGTTTCCGCTATACAGGGTGATTCTCAAAATATGCGACAAACTTTAAGCGCTGATTCCTGGGGTTATTTTGATCATAAAAGTTCATAAGAACATATGTCCAAAATCGCTTACATTAGTTCTAAAGTTGTACAATGTTTAATAGTAAGTTAACATAATTAATGCTTTTATTATAAATTAACAACATAATTAGTAAAACAAAATTAACTTATACTAACTGTTGAAAATGACAATGCAATACAAGCTTCTATCCTCCGTCGTATTAACTGGCGAGTCCGTTCTAAAATACCAGGGGTATTTCGAATTGTTTTTTAAAAGCTGCGATAATACGATTTCTCAGTTCATCGACATTTTCAATGGGAGTCGTATAAACTAATGATTTAAGGTGACTCCAGAGAAAAAAGTCCAAAGAATTTAAGTCTGGAGACCAAGGAGGCCACGGTTGTGGACCTCCCCGTCCTATCCACCGATCTGGATACGTATTGTTCAAAAACTCGCGAGCAACTAAACTAAAATGCGCTGAAGCACCGTCATGCATAAACATTACATTTGTAATCTTAATTGCAACGGAACTTCTTCCAGCAGTAGGGGGGGTAGCTCCTCTTCAAGAAAATTGCGGTATACCTCGTCATTTAACCGCATCGGTAAAAAAATGTGGACTTATCAAGTGATCTCCAACAATTCCGGCCCACACATTGACAGAGAACTGATGTTGATGATGGGCATTCACTAGTTCGTGCGGATTTTCTTCGGCCCCATATGTGATTATTATGAAAATTAATAATCGCGTTTCTAGAGAAAGTAGCCCCGTCGGTGAAGAATATTTGAGCCAAATAGTCAGGATTTTGTGCGATTTTGTGTTGCATCCATTGACAAAAAGCCACTCTTTGCGGAAAATCTGCCGGCAAAAGTGCCTGCACCCGTTGAATGTGATATGGATACAACAGTTGATCTTTCAATATTCTCCAAACTGTGCCCTGTCTAATGTTTAAAGCAAACGCAATTTTTCTGGTGCTTGTAGTAGAATGTTCCTCAATTTCATTTAGTACCATTTCTTCAACTTGTGGAGTTCTCACTGTAGATGGGTGCCCGTTATCAGTCGTCCGTTTTTTAAAATTTCTCGTTTCACTAAGACGTTGGTGAAGACGGGCAAATATTGAATGATGCGGGATGATACGGTTCGGGTAGCGTTCTTCATAAAGACGTCTAGCAGTACGCAAATTTCCATTGGCAAGACCGTAAACGAAATGCATATCACACATCTCAGCATTCGTGTAATTCATTTTAGAAAACACAGAAATTGGCAATAAACTGAATGAATACTCTGACAACTATTGACAAATATTGAAATGACGAATAAACAATTCCCTCTCAACACAATAGTTTTTGAAGAATCAACTGTGATATTATATCGTGTTAGTCATAGTTCATAATTTATTATTAAACATTCAATAACTTTAAAACCAAACCGTCTTGGACATATAGTCATATGAACTTTTATGATCAAAATAACCTCAGGAATCAGCTGTTAAAGTTTGTCGCATATATTGAGAATCAGCCTGTATATAGGGTGATTCACGGCACCCATCCATTAAATGACTTTGCAATGATATATCGATGTTGAAACTTTGAGGTTAAGCATAGTTGGCTATGATCTCTTTAGAAAAAATAATTTCTTCTATGTCGCATTTCCGGTTACATCTTGAGTCATGACCAACTTTGATATTTTAAATAGAAACCTATATTTTTTAGTGTATTTTTAGGTTCTACTAGGAATTTTAAAGCCAATTTTATAAAACATCTACTTACCTATCGGTTACCTTTTTCGAGTTATTTTGGTTTTTGTGAAAAAAACGTATCACGGTTATACAGTAAAAGATAGAGAGTTTATGTTGACTGCAGAGGGTATGGGTAAGTAGATGTTTTATAAAATTGGCTTCAAAATTCCTAAAAATGCACTAAAAAGTATAGGTTTCTATTTAAAATATCAAAGTTAGCCATCAATTTCCATGTAAGTGGCGACATAGATGAAATTATTTTTCCTAAAGAGATCATGGCCAACTATGCTCAATTCCAAAGTTTCAAAATCGAGATATCATTGCAAAGTCAAAAACTTTTAATGGACGGGTTCCGTGAATCACCCTGTATATAATAATTTTCTTTAGTGGAATATATGGCCTATCATTGATAACGTTTCGACTAAATGTTATAGTCATCTCCAATAAAAAACAAAATTGGTAGTATTACGTACATATGTTGATTATGAGTATGAAAAACAACATGGAAAAAAGTAGTTGGTTCCATTAATTTAAAAATTACAATGAAGACATTACAATCACACAAGACAAAACATTTTAAAAACAGAAAACGATAATCATATTATTTATTATTAATGGAACCAACTACTTTTTTCTATGTTGCTCTTCATATTCATACTCAATATATATGTAATACTACCAACTTTGTTCTTTACTAAAGAAGACTACAAGATTTAGTCGAGAGTTATCAATGATGAGCCATATATTCCACTAATAAACATTATTAGGTATATATTATAAAATAAATCTCATCAGCTTAAATTCAGTTCTTTTTTTACTACGTTAATATCAAGAGTGAAAACGAGAAGATAATAAGAACCTTTAAATTGTGTTGTTTCGGCGCGCGCAGGTCGTTTTGTTTCTGCAGGAATGAATCCATTTCTCGCAAGAAATTTATAGTGATTTCAGCGCTACCCTCCATGCTGGATTGTACATCGTTCCTTTTATCCGTTTCCTGGTTAATATTCTTAAATTTTTGCCCAAAATTATTAACCTCAGCACCTGCTTCCTTCAATTTATTGCAGATTTTTACATTTATCGATTTTTTTCCATCATCATTATGATCTCCGAAGTGAGAGTTTGAAAATTCACCCGATTTCAACGGCGTTGTTTGATGCGGCATCCTATTCCTCCTCTTTCTGATATTCACAATGGACGACACTTTAGATTTTACCGATTTACTGCTGGCGTTCTTCCCCAACACCAAACCTTTCCTGATCGTATCGATTTTCATAGCGCTTTTGCGGTTTGAGACACTAGTGGGTCGCTTTTACTGCTTCTGCACCGCGTCAAACTGTACACCTTCTCCAAAGGCGCACCAACTTCCTTCACACTCTCCTCCATCTTATTATCGCGCGCTAGATAATTTTCTATACTGACGATCGGCACCAATATCAGATTATTATCGGAAACTGGCGGTTTGAAGGCCAATTCTTCGTTCTCAACTGTAGAAGATCGATCTAAGGATGCGTCTTGTAAGGTTTCGTCGCTGATTTTAGCAGAGGAATTCGGGGTTATCAGCAGGGGCCTCAAAGGCAAGTGGGGAGTGGGGAGAATTACTGCCGACGTTCTGGCGATGGTAAGCCTAGCCTCCTCGAGTTTTCAGAAAGGGGAATCGTTAAAGTGATTGGAATTTCGTGCATTTATTGCCAAATTCGCGAATTCTAAGTTAACGGTAATGTTAATTTGTCGTCTTGGCGTATAACCTATGTTATGACATTACGGCGTAGAAATGTGACACAATTCGCCGATTATACAAATCGTCACGAGATGGCGCTGATAAACATTCACGAAAAAAAAAAAAACACAAAATGTCGCTTTTTGACGTTTGTGAGTGCAGCTGATTCACGATAAGAAAATAGTGTCGGAAAAGATAGATTGATGTCTGGGGCGTTTGCCATTGGCTAAAGGCAAAATTACATACGGCGAATAAAGTTGATTTTACGCATCCGAAATTTATGTTGGATAAAATAAAAAATATTGCTGATCACACATGGTTAACTTCGCCTAGCAGAAGGGATGTGGTAAATACGTTTTATTATTATTAATTCCCAAATAAACTATTCATTCAGTGAATATCTTTGAGGATAACAGCATGTAATTGTGTTACGTTTTTAAATACTGTGCGTACATACAATGAGTATAGCGAACAAAATTTCTTTACGGATTAAGCCATATCCTGAACTGGTAAAGGATGGCGACAAAATATTTTGTCGAGCCTGCAGTAAACTGGTAAGTTTAATTTTACTAAAAGCTTTACAATTGTTTTTAAATTCTTTAACTTTGATATAAAATGGCAATTGTTGTTGTAGGTGTCTTCTGAGCGAAAATACCTGATTGATCAACACGCTAAAACTCCATCACATATTGGAAAATGTGAAAAACTAAAGCGATCCGCATGCGTGCAGCAATCTATACGTCAATGTGTAGAATCAACTTCACGAAACTCAGAACAAGAAGACTATAATACGGATCTGTGTAACGCATTAATTTCGTCTAACATACCATTAGCAAGATTAAACAATGTTAATTTGAAATCATTTCTGAAAAAATATTGCAAACATAATATACCTGACGAAAGTACCTTAGGAAAAAATTATGTCACATCTTGTGTTACCAACAAACAATAGCAGAAATTCAATTGGTAGGGAATAATTTTATTTATATAATGGTAGATGAAAGTACGAATAAGTGTGGCGGTTATATTGCCCATTTGTTAATAGGAATTCTTCATGAAGATATTGTAGGTGAATCATATTTAATTTATTGTAAAGAACTTCAAAAAACAAATAATGTGACAATTGCCCAATTCGTTCAAGAAGGTTTATCAAATTTCTTTTTACCTGGAAGTATACCTTGTGAAAATTTTTTACTAATGTTGTCCGACGCTGCATTATACATGGTAAAAGCCGCGCAAAATTTAAAAATGTTTTATAATAACATTATTCATACCACTTGTTTAGCTCATGGGTTCAATCGTGTAGCCGAAGACATTAGGAATCAATTCCCTTTGATTAATGATTTAATTAGCAATGTCAAAAAAGTATTTTTAAAAGCACCTTTACGAATCCAATTTTATAAGGAGCGACTCCCCGGTGTTAGGTTGCTTCCTGAACCGATTATTACGAGATGGGGTACATGGTTAGAGGCTGCAATTCTTTTCGCCGATAATTTTGAAGGAATAAAAAATGTGATTCTTGTAATCACTGCTGACTGCATTGCTCTACAAAACTGTAAAAAGATAGTAACATCAACAGAATTGCTACAAAACCTTTTGTATATTAAGTCAAATTATAGCTTTGTTTCAAATTCCATTCGTAAACTAGAAACGCAAGGGATGTCGCTCTCGGAATCAGTCGAAATAGTAGACGAATTTGATATGCTATGTAAGAAGGTTAAGGGTACAATAGGTAATTACATATACGATAAATTTAAAAAGTGATAAATAAAAATGCGGGTTATTTGAAATTGAAGAAAGTTAAGAAAATTTTGGAAGGTGAAACAGTAAACGATTTCGACTTTAATTTTAGTTTAGAATGTATTGTAAAGTTAAAAAATGCACCAATTACATCTGTGGCTGTTGATAGAAGCTTTTCTATTTCAAAACATATGTATTCTGATAGAAGACAAAACTTTCTTTTACACAATTTTGAAAAACATTTAATTATAAATTGTTTTAGAAATATGTTGTGAAAAAAATTTTGTGCAATAAAGTTAATGTTTAAATTTCTGCTCTTATTTATTTTATGTAAAAATTTTGCATATTGTCGCAATTTTTTGCATATATGCCCCAGGTTTATGCATACTTTCTCAAAAATCGATACATATATATGCGCATATATTCCAGTTTTCTTTGCATATAATCCGGTCTCTAGTGATAAATATAACTGGCATTTTCCTTTCAAATTATCGGCTAGCATTAATATATTTAAATTTTGACAGTGTGATAGAGACACCGATTGCAACGTCATCTACTATTTTCTTAGCGTGAATAGACTTTACAGAATCCTGCATAACAACGAATCGATAAAACGACTTACCCATTTCGGATATTTTATATGGGGTATCTCACACCTGAAGGTATCGTAAACTTTGGTTAAGTACGACAGCATAGTGGTATAATCAAGGGACTCGCTGTTGGCCATTTCTTCTCCGGTCATAACGGGTGGTACACCTGCGAAAGAACACAGCAATTAATAACAATAATAATAATCAGAAAACTCCTTTTTATACACCGCCATACCCAATTCTTTCTCCAACAGATCAAAAGCCACCTGATTATTTCTAGAGTGATCGTGAGCGTTTATCGCACTGTAATCCAAGAGATCCGGTCGATAATGGCTGATGATGGCGCATAATACGCGGCCGTCCTTGAAATTCATCGTCAAATTCTGAACGTCCAAATCCTCATGTTCGCGTATCTGCTCCTTAATCCAGCCGAGAAGAGTATCAGGATCCACGTGCGATTCTACAGCAAAAAAACGTAAGATTAATCGAATTAATCCGTCTGTCTGGTGGTACAGTGCAATTTACCTCTTCTCCTTCGTTTCTTGGGCACTTCGACGATGGCCGGCGCTGGCCTCGAGATCAATTCGATACTCTTCGGATCGTCTGTATCGTAGAGGCTGGTCACTTGGTGCGGCAACAAGGCGTTCTTGTTTAAATTGGGGTACCTAGTCGACGGGTCGATGGTGTACGATTTGTAGTCTTTGTTGAGGTTTTCGGGCGTCGTTTGTGCTAGCAGCCGATAGATGGATTCGCGTTCGGCCATCACTTCAAGCGGGGTGGCCGTATCCGAACCCCAACTCCTGATGGCCCATGCGGCGTCCATTGAAGATAAAAAGCCTCGCGCACAGCCGGAGCCTGTCGGCCAGAAGGGCTAACGGTGATAGAAAAAGTAAAATATGTTAAAATCAATTGCACTTGTTATACAGAAAAAAAAATACTGTAAAACACTTATTCCCTTAAAACGTCAAAATATTAAGACATTTAGCTTGTGTGTGAACATGTGCTGTTAACTCCCTAGAGTCAATTTTTTTTTCTATTTTCAATGCAATGAAGAAATAAATAAACTGTTATAGATTCTGCTATTTAAAAATAAACACAACCCGCTACAGAATATCAAACGATTGATTCATTATCTCTATTATGTTTCTTTTTGGTATTCTTGAACAATCTACATTAAATGAAATATTATTTTGCATCATATAACATCAATCCACAAAAAGCCTCACTCATGATGCCTATCACTCTGATCAGAATTGAGTTGTACGTAAATTAATCTAACAATGCATTGAATATTTGGCGCCCAACGTGGGGCAACGATTTAAGCTATTAAATTTCATATTTCGATCTTTATTTCTTTCTTTCGGGGTATTTCTTTGCTTTTTATATGCTCATACGTAATAAATTTGAAAATCCTTATGTGCAACCTCACTTAGGGAAAAATGGTGGAGGGGGTAGGAGCGGTTTGGTGGGCTATGTGCACGGGCGCTGAAACGGTGGGGGCGGGCCTGGGTAAGTTAGTCTCAGTGCACACAAGTTGAGAATAAGCTGATAAAATTCAAACTTGACACTGGTGCAGATGTAAATGTAATTCCTAACAATGTTCTCGATAGAATTCATTATAAAAGTAAGATACTGAGCAACCTCACATGTAATTGAAGCCTATGAAGGTTTTAATTTACATCCTCTCGGAATTGTAAATTTAAAATGTAGACACAATTAACACAGAGTTGTATGAAGATATTGTTGTAGTTAATATAATACAGCACGGCCAGTGTTTGGTTTAGATGTCTTAAGTGAGACAAGGGCAGACGGCATACCGTAGTAGAGGCAACCTCTGTTTAGTTTAATCTTACATCCCCCTTTGGAATAAATGTGAATGAATCTGTTTAGAACAGAATTATATACATTAGTTTTGTCCTAACCCGAGTCCGTAGTTTAGTTTTTTTTTTTGAGGGGTAGTAATGCCTAAGCTATATTTTTTAGCTTATCAGGCCTCCGCAGAGCCAAATCTCCCTCCTAATCAACATTACGACCAATTCCGGAAAAAAAACCGATTATCGTAATTGACCAGAGCGAGATTTGAACCCCGGACTCACTGGCACTGATAGCCAATCGTGCAAGCCACTCGACTACCAGCCAGGCTGGCGTTACGTCCCCATATTTAGATTTAAGTTCTTTCAGTTCTAAGAAGTTAATAGTGAAGACATCTTTCCCTTTTCGATTCTTCTTTATTGTCAGACACCCTCTTCATTTTTAATTTACCATCACTAGATTCCTTTACACCACACGCAATCACTTTTGTAACCCACCAAGGGAAAATGTCAGTGTCACGGGACTACTAGTTCAAACCATATTGTAATGCATTCTTTTCCACATTTCAAGCGACATACATTGTAATATCTTACTATTAAATATATGAATTACAAAAAAAGGGTTTGTGTGTTTTGTTATAAATCCATCAACGTAGAGTTGGTTGCATCAAATTATCAAACGATTCAATTGATATTTTAGCGCCAACGTGGGAAACAATTTAAGCTATTAAATTTCATATTTTCGATCTATTAGTGCGAATAAATGTGAAATGAATCTGTTTAGAACAGAATTTAATACATTTGTTTTTTGTCCTAACAGAGTCGTGTTTAGTTTTTTTTTTTGAGGGTAGTAACGCCTAAGTCTTATATTTTTTTTTTTTGGCTTTCAAGCCTCCGCAGAGCCAAATCTCCCTCCTAATCAACCATTACCCCCGAAAAAAAAAAACGATTATCTAATTGACAGAGCAATTTGAACCCCGACTCCGCACTGATAGCCAAGCGTGCAACCACTCGACTACCAGCCAGCTGCGCTTACTCCCCTATTTAGATTTAAGTTCCTTCAGTTTCTAAAAGTTATAGTGAAGACATCTTTCCTTTTTCGATTCTTTCTTTATTCTGTCAGACACCCTCTTCATTTCTAATTTTACAACCACGTAGTCCTTTGTACACCACAGGCAATCACTTGTAACCCCACCAAGGAAAATGTCAGTGTGAACAAGACTAACTAGTTCAAAACCTATTGTAAAAGCAGTTCTGTTCGACATTCAACGACAATCATTTGTAAATATCGTACTATGTGAATATACGAAATTACAAAAAAAGGGTTTTGTGTGTTTTGTTATTTAAATCCATCAACGTAGAGTTGAGTTGTATCTAAATTAATCAAACCATTCATTGAATATTTAGCGCCCAACGTGGGGAAACAATTTAAGCTATTAAATTTCATATTTCGATCGGATTAGTGCGAATAAATGTGAATGAATCTGTTTAGAACAGAATTATATACATTTGTTTTGTCCTAACCCGAGTCCGTAGTTTAGTTTTTTTTTTTGAGGGGTAGTAACGCCTAAGCTATATTTTTTAGCTTATCAGGCCTCCGCAGAGCCAAATCTCCCTCCTAATCAACATTACGACCCCGGAAAAAACCGATTATCGTAATTGACCAGAGCGAGATTTGAACCCCGGACTCCGCACTGATAGCCAAGCGTGCAAGCCACTCGACTACCAGCCAGGCTGGCGTTACGTCCCCATATTTAGATTTAAGTTCCTTCAGTTCTAAGAAGTTAATAGTGAAGACATCTTTCCCTTTTTCGATTCTTTCTTTATTCTTTTTTACTAAAACTAAGAAAACTTGCTTTAAATCAATAATGCTAGGTTTTTTTTTCAAATAAAATAAATTAAGACGTAATTTACCAAAATTAAACCTACCTCTAGCAAACTATCCCCTACCAGGATGGACATCAACTTATAATTATGCCTTTCGATGACCCTGGACGCATTCTCAGCCGCATACATCGACGTAAAATCGAACATAGCGACGTCCGGCTGTCCGTAATGATTGACCGCGAATTCCAGATCGGGCATTTGGTAATTAGTACTGAACTCGGCCGCTTCCCTAGCATAGTTCATCAATTCCTCCCTGTCCACGTTGTCCGGGGCCAAAAGTTTCGCCGTATCGGACAGGTCCTCCCTGATCACGCCCTTATCGATCAAACTCTGCTTCTTGGCCGTCATGACGAAGTAGTGCGTGTCGTCTTGTAGTAGACGATGTTCTCCAGGTCGATGCCCGTCTCCGCGTACAGATCCTTGAAGAATTTCTGGTTGAAGATGAAAGCGACGCCGCTGATCTCCTCGACGCGCGCCTCAGCCTCGGTACGCTTAGTTTATGAAGTTGGCGGTGATGGCTATGGCGAGTTTGCCGCGGAACTCCTTCCGCTTGAAGCCCTGCAGGGTGTTGCGTTTACCGTCGGCGCCTATGATGACGTCGAATTCGAACTGTGAGACCGGGTGATCGGATGGTTTGAATTCGGCGCGCCATCCAGTCTCTAAAAGCAAATACCGAAAAGATGCGTCTTTTAATAATAATAATAAAGTAGTAAATCTGTTTTGATGATACCGATAATTTGTATTATTCTCTGCATTTTTAGCGCCCACAGTGGGGCGTGAGTACATACATTCAATTAAAATTAGCAAATCAATGAAAATGAGCAGATAGTGGTAAAAAAACCTTAGAACAAATCCCGAGAATATTAGAATCGCCGATTACTTTTTTCTACATTTTGGGCGCCAAACATGGTGTAAAGTTAATAAATTCAGTTAAAATTGGCGAATAAACACAAATAAAAAAATATCGGATAAAGTAAATATTAAGAATCAGAATCACCAATTAATTTTTTCCACATTTTTTGGTACCAAACATGGGGGAAAGTACTTACATAAAATCACTTAAAACTGACGACAAATAGAAATATAATCAAACACAGTAAATACCTTAGAATAAATCTTTGGAAGATAAAAATGAACAATTACTTTTTTTCGGTATTTTTGGCGCCCACTGTGGGACGTATATGGGAACTACATTTAAAATAAGCAAATAAATAAAAATAATCAGATAGGGTGAGTACCTAAAAATAAATCATTCAAACATTAAAATCACCATCTTTAATTTTTTTAATTTTGAGCGCCAAAGATGGAGCTAAGTACAAAAACTCACTTAAAATTAGCAAATAAATAAAACTAATCAGATACAGTGAATACCCAAGAATAAATCTGTGAAATAACAAAATCAACAATAATTTTTTTTCGGTATTTTTGGCGCCCATTGTGGGACGTAAGTACTACGTTTAAAATGAGCAAATAAATAAAAATAATCAGATAGGGTGAATATCTAAAAATCAATCTTTTCAAACTTTAAAATCACCATTTTCTTTTTCATTTTGGGTGCCAAACATTAGGGTTCCAATACAAAAATTCACTTAAAATTAGCAAACAAATAAAAACTAATCAGATACAGTGAGTACCTAAGAATAAATCTTTGGAATATCAAAATTAGCAATTACTTTTTTCGGTATTTTTGGCGCCCATTGTGTGACGTAAGTACTACGTTTAAAATGAGCAAATACATAAAAATAATCAGATAGGGTGAATATCTAAAAGTCAATCTTTCAAACGTTAAAATCACCATTTTCTTTCTCATTTTGGGTGCCAAACATTAGGGTCCCAATACAAAAATTCACTTAAAATTAGCAAATAAATAGAACTTATCAATACAGTATACTAAGAATAATCTTGTGAATACAAATTAGCAATTACTTTTCGGGTTTTTGCGCCCATTGTGACGAAGTCTTAGTTTGAAATAAGCAAATAAATAAAAATAATCAGATGGGATGAAAACCTAAAATTAAATCTTTCAATCATTAAAATCACCAATTTTTTTATATATTGGGCGCCAAACATGGGGCAAAGTACATAAATTCACTTAGAATCAGCATATAAATAAAATTAATCAGACACAGTGAATACCCAAGAATAAATCTTGAAATTTAAAATCAGCAATTTTTTTCGGTATTTTTGGCGCCTATTGTGGGACGTAAGTACTACATTTAAAATCACTAATTATTTTTTCTGTATTTTTGGGGAGCAATGTGGGGGAGGAGAAGGGAGCAACTAATTATATTCACTTAAAATTAACAAATAAAAAAATATCGGATAAAGTGAATATTCAAGAAATTTTAGAAATCAGATCACCATAGTTTTCCACATTTTTGTACCAAATGGGGAAAGACAAAAAATCACTTAAATTCCGACAATAGGAAATATAATCAATACAGTAAATACCCTCGAATACATTTTGGGAACATCAAAATCGACAATTATTCTTTTTGGTATTTTTGGCGCCCACTGTGGGACGTAAGCACTACATTTAAAATTAGCAAATAAATAAAAATAATCAGATTATTATAGTGAATATCTAAGAATGAATGTTAGAGTATCAGAAATACTAATTATTTTTTCGCATGCTTGACCGCCAGTATATGGGTAAGTACTTAATTTACTGAAAACTACCAAATAATAAAAAAAAAAGATAAACTGAATACCCAAAAATAAATTTTACGCATCAGAATCGGTAATTACTTTTTCGGGATCTTTGGGGCCCAGCGTGTGACATTATTATTAGATTTTTATTTTTTCATTCTTAACAGCCTTTCCAAAAAATTAGAATGCAATACTTTATTCACTAAGCCAACAAATACATTCAGGATATATAATCAGAATACCAGAATACTTTTTTCAGCATTTTTGGCGCCCAACGTGCGGTGGGGTATACGCATTAAAAGTGCCGGTGATTAGAGCAAATAGAGTCGCTCATTGTTCACCAAATTTAAACAATATTAAGGGGTGAGAGAGAGAGAGCTTATGGAGTAGTAAGCGATAGAAATCACGAGCTACTGCTGTTATGGTGAACATGTCAATCAAGTAAAATATTTTTGAATTTGTCATATTGTTAGTGTGTCGCCAAACTTTTACACTTGAAAACAAGTGAAAACAAAAATTACAGCTTTATACGAGTATTAAAATTGGTAGTTACTTTTTTTCTGCAATTTTGGCGCCCATCGTGGGGCGTAAGTATTTAAATGCATCTAGACGAAAAATAATTTCGTATTTTCTTATTTAAGCAATCTAAATGTTAAAATTATTTGCGCTGGAATAAAAAATAACACAAAATTATAATAAACTCTTTGTGATTCAATAATAAATTCTTAAGACATCTGAATCGCCGATTACTTAAATTTAATTAAACATTAAACAATAACGACCCTAACTTCACCTACATCACATTAGAACAACATTATAATGAATGACAAAGATTATAAACAAATACACACAG